>KV441723.1:0-145510 GCA_001644525.1 Phaeosphaeriaceae sp. SRC1lsM3a
AGGATTAAAGGTCGCTCGGTTAGGGTTTCTCAAGGGATTAATGGCCAAACGCGTTTAATCCTGTCACCCATTAAAGATAGACAAGGACACTTTGGCTGGTAGGCTAGCGTCCTTTTGCTGTCAAAGGCGGACACTTTGGCTGTCCAAAGTTTTGATATTCCCGCATGGGCCCCCTACGCACAGACCAGTTTTTGGGCACTTTGCTAGCGAAAGTCGGAAACCCAATATATATAGCTGCTACCCTCTAAAGCGCATTGCTATACCTAGCACCTTGCGTTAGGAATCCTTTCACGCCAGGATGTCGTGCTGGCCTAGCTACAGCAGCTGCGTAGTTTGCCGGCGACTCTATGAGAAGTGAAATAAGTATGCATAAGTTTACAGTTACTCTTATAAGGAAAATACAGGCTCTGAAGCGCGTAATCAGTTGGTGTTCTGCTAGCTGCTGCTTGACTAGACTGCGTTGCGCGTAATTGGGTGTGCTGCAGCGAATAGACGAGCCACCGGAGGTGAATAAGCATGCATGAAGCCAGAGTGGAAGCGAGCTTTGGCTGCATGGGGAGAGCTAAGTCGCATTGTCTATCATGCGATTATGTATTGATCAGTCATAACACTAGACGTAATCAAGAACATCAAATCGGATACGATTTCTCGGATAGCATAAAAGGACAGACGCCTGTTATTTCAACAAGTGGCAAGCGGAGACGTTACAATTGAGAAGAATCCACGATATCTGGCCGAGGCCCGGAAACATATCGAACACGGCAGATCTTGACAGCTAAACATCCGTGTCTACAAATCCATCATGATCTTCTCTGATGTTATCTGGGGTACTTCTACCTCTATCATGTGGGCATTCTCCGGTTTCTGGAGCTGTGTCACAGGCTGATCCCATATGCAGTATCCTTACGGCTTTCAATTGTGTAGCAGCATGGTCAGCCGTCCCACTCACAATCCGAATGTTTGCTACGATTCGAGACAAGCGCAGTCTCTACTTCCGCGCCACATTGATCTCCTCGTGGGGTTTGTCACTACGCTCTTCAGCCTATCTTATAGGCTACTTCGGAATAAGATATATCCCGTGGCAGTTCTATATCACACTTTCACAGATCGGCTATGTCTGCATGGTATCCGGCTTTGCGGTCGTACTATGGAGTCGACTTGGACTTATCTACGGTAATGAAAGGGTGAAGAACGGCTTGAAATATGTCATAATCTTCAATACTGTCGTATGGCATCCAATTTTGACCATATTTGTAATGATTCTGACTGCTGAGCGACGACCTCAACCTCAGCCGCCTACAGACCTATATCGAAGCGTTCGAGACATCAACGAGGGCATCGAGTACGCGCAGCTGTGGTGTTTCACTTGCACGGAGATCCTTCTCTCTTCGGTCTACATATGGGTAAGTCCGAAATATTTCTTGACATAAGCGTTCGTCCTGCAAAGCTGAGCTCGGCTGATAATATCCTCCAGGCTGCATTTGTCTATCTTCGCGACTTCTCCCAACTTGGATCTACTAGTACTCGAGCCAAAGCACGCAGAGCAATCATTCTACTCATAACCATCCAAGCCGTCGTCATATTCATCGATGCGGCCATCATTACGATCGACATGCTTGGCCTGCAACAGCTCAAAAGAATGATCAATTCCTTCATATATTGCGCAAAGCTTGAGCTCGAGTTTTTAGTCCTCAATCAACTCATCGAGATTTCAAGTATGGGCGTCCCAGGGTTGCCATCAACGCTGCGAGCGAGCGCATCGTTGGATTTCGTGACAGTTGCTCCTGCTGCCAAGGAACCTGCAATGCATATGGCAACGATGGTGGGACTTGGCCATCGAGGTGAAGACGAGGTAAAAGAATGGGGTCAGGACGCGCCTATGAACTCTGGCAATGATCTGAAGGATCATGGGACCGCAATGGCGCCGTTGGCTTCGCAGTGCAATTTTGACGATCAACGAGGCGAGGTTGAACATTACCAGAAGCAAGGATAGCTAAGCAGTCTCTTGCGATGAATGATCGAGGTCAATGGGTATGTGACGTTGGTTACATAGCGACCATACAATGGTGGATTCAGTGTTTCTAGGGCATTTCCAGCGACGAATCGAACGATCAATTGTCAATCCGTATATATAGTAAATCAGTTAATATTGAGAAGCCACTATGATCAATTCACGCGATGCATACTAGTCGGATAAGGATTCTGGATGCTGCAAATATCATGGATCAACCCAAAGAAAACCTGGAGCTTACCAGGACGATCTTGATGGTAACCCCGTTCAAGCCACCAACCTAAATTTCTTTGAGAACTGGCAATGAAGAAGACGCACGCAGCGACACCACCAAAATCTGCACTTGTGGACGGACCGCTTATGAAGCAGCTGGTGCCTGCCCATTACCAGCCTCAGGTGCCTGACGTCTCTCCCGATCTTTGTTATGTGCCGCGGCCGCCTATGGTATATAGATGTCCTTCACTCGCAAGCACAGCAACAGCCATTGTCTATTCAATAATCGCACTTCGTGAGCACAACAACACTCCCACAGCAATAAGCCCTAGAAACGGACATCATCGCGTTTGACTGTGCTGTTTATGAGATCATAACCGGCAGACAGACGCATCTGCTGATCCACCTCTCTTTTCGATCGATCAAACATGTATCGATCAAGCGCACAATGACAAAAAGTTTCATCAAGTACACCAAGTGGCAGCGATTTACGGTTGCGCAATAGCTGTTGAGATCTGGCTGGTGCTTGGCTTCGGTGGCAGTGATGAGTTTGTGATTTTTGCGCGCAAGGGTCAGGTACACACAAAACGACGTTGCAAGCTTCGTAGATACAGCAGTTGACTAGAAGGAAGTTCAAGGCAGAGGAACATGGTAGAAGCGCGCCTATGCGGCGGTAGATTTCTGTGGGTAGGACTGGTAGCCGAGGCGGGATCATGGTTATCAATGCAGAGCGTCTTACTATTAATCCCAATGATCTGGCTAAGCTGGGGAAATGAAGGGCGCTCGGTTAGGGTTTCTCGAGGGATTAATGGCCAAATGCGTTAAATCCTCTCGCCCCATAAAGATAGTGTAGTAACATCTCAACTCGGCTTAGGAGCACCCTGATTATACTCGTAGCGGTAACAATATTTTCCTCCACGCGTGTCCATGAGTTCGCGTAGCTTTCGCGGCTTATCAAGGTATCCGAAACTTGTCACAAAATCCAGTGTCGCATTCTGGCTAGGCGGGTTGTTCAAGGTCGTTACCGTTCCGCTCAAGGCAAATGTCCGACCTCTTGGGCGCTTTAGCTGCCACTGGGCCCACATATTGTCGACCATAGAGTGATGCAAATAGAAAGCGGGATCAGATGGAGAGGCGTACTGGTCCTGCATGCCAAGCCCGATGGACCAGTGGCCTGCGCTGTGCAGGCCCAGGATGGAGGTGTTGCGGACAGTGCCCTCCATAACCTTTTGAAACTCTTCGATACTCAGCGCCGAGAGTAAACCGTCGACCACGCTTGCTCGGTGGTTTGATCTTGTGAGATTGCTGTTCAGATCTCTGGTGACGCAGTGCGGGGCGTAGTTGAGTGCATCCTCAGGTAGTGTTTGGCGTAGTACCTCAGCATTTTGGAACATCCGGAAGCCCGTTGTGATATTCGTAAAAGGCCCACTCGATATACACCCGCCACCACTACCACGTGGAAACGTGTAGTTGATGTTCTGTATCGGGGGCATGCTCGCGTCCCAGTAGCCATCACCACCAATGCTGGTCTCGCTTCCATCAAAAAGCGGACTACCTGCGAGGTTATCCGCCCACCATGGCCAATTCCAGTAGGGCACCGCACCCTTGAAGCCGCATTCTTCGGTAAGTGCTTTCTGGAAAAGGTATAGGAAATGCCGATGCCATGGGAGGAAGACGCCATTACCGTGCATCAGTAAGGTATTATTGATATGGGTCGCGGTAAAATCGTCGTAACGCGAGGTTACGCCGGGAGCTGCTGACTTTGGTATCTGAGAGGGAGCTTTCATCAAACACTTCACGCTGTTGGTGAAGTCAAGTCGCTCCTCTGTACTGAGCGCACTCCTGTACTATGGTCAGATCTAGGCCGTGGACGATGCAGATGTCGAACAATTACCATTCTTTATGAACCTTCGTGTTCTCCGCATTACATTCTGATGGCGGTGATGGACACGCTGGGAGTGCAGTGACCTGTTGTATGACTGGTGACAGCCCCAACACCAACAACAATGTTATTGAACTAAAGAAAGATTGAGACATGTCGGTGGAACAGTGATCGAGACGGGTGAGGTTGCTACCAGCGAAGACATCACAGCCTTATATCATCGCGTAGATCCGTACGCAGGAACCTTGCAGCGACTGCATAGCCACAGATCCTGCGAGGATCATACCTTGTATTGCGGCTCGTTGATCAATGCTCCAAAGCGCGGGGCGGGAGATACTGCCCTATTCGCTCACTCTTCCTCAGATATTATACGATTGAGCTGCACTTGCCAAGGTTGCGTACGAGATTAAGCCTCAGTCAAACATCCCCGACAAGCTTGACCGAGGCCACGTTTCCCAATGTGGTACTGAAGATCGGCGCATTTTCGACGGGCATCTCCAAAGGATTATTCATTTCGGTCACTCCGCGAACCTGTTTGTAGGCTTAGGTCGCAACAAGATTCAGGTCGCAAGAGATCGGCGTCTTTGTATAGGATCAGAAGTTGCTACTGGTTGTAGCGCGCAATGATTCCAGATATGGAATCGCGTGGTAGGTTTCGGACAACGAACTACGGGTAAGGCACCCAGACTTAGCGCGTGCGCCAAGGCTGTTTACGAAGTGATGGTCGTACGGTGACGAATGCGATCCAATCGCATTTCCCGATCAAACTTAGCATCCACGAAGCTTGGCGTTAGGGTGCGCATTCAAGGAAGAAGAAAACGTAGTCAAGTTAAGCCACAATGTGGCGATAGACAAACATCGTTGCTGTCTGCATGGACACTTGACAGCAGCCGAAAGCAACAACAGCGCACTTGCCACAGCCCTCAACAACGCATTGTCAGCCCCCGCTCAGATCGTTGGTGTACGGGATCTACAGAGCGCAAGACAGGTCTTCTTACAACTCTTCTCATGCTGCCAATGCAGCGATAGTTCTCGCGACTTTCGTATGCTGTTTTAGCTTGACATTGAACTACCTACTACAGCATGCAAAGGTGCTCGGCACCAACGAGCCGAGATGGATGAGCTAAACGGTTTCTAAAGCTCGTGTGTATCTGAACGCATCAGGAGAGTATGATATACATGTAGAATGTGATCTTTAGGTTTGAAAGGCAGGATGAATTTATACTTCGTCATCTTTGTCAGCTTCGCCATCACTATGCGCAGTGAGAAAGAGGTACGCGAATATTCATAAATACAACATGCGGGCTTGAGCGAACTTGGGTCTGGATGCCATCGCTCCAGATCAAGATTCAACAGGCTACCTGAACGACACGCCTGCAATGTCGGCCTCCGAGCTTGTTAAAAACCCTTCTCGATGGCTGCCAGATCATTCATCCTTGCTTTCATGTTCGCCTTGACTGCGTCATTTACCGGTAGGTACGGTCGCCTGGGCATGAGCTTCGCTTCTGTATCCTGTATGCCTGCTGCAACAGCGCTGTATTGCGAAACGGCGTACTTGGTACTTGCTATGCCACTTTTGATCGGAGTTTCGGCCAATGCGGCTTTGCGATGCAGCTCCAGTGCTTCTTGACCCTGCCCACGAGTATAAAGCTCGTAGATTTTTGAAATTGTCTTTGGGAAGATGTTTGAGAAAGCAGAAACACACCCAGCACTGCCAACCGCTAGGCCTCCTACTAGAAAATCGGCCTGACCCGCATAAGTTGAGAAAGAGTTGCTCGACAATTCTGCAGCAAGCCTTGTAATTTTGGCAACGCTTCCGCAAGTGAGTTTGACGCCAACAATTTTTCCCGGGTTAGATTTGGCTAATGCAGCAATCGTGTTCGAGTCAAGATCGACTCCATTGCAGATGCCCGGAAAGTTGTAGATGACTAGTGGCAGGTCGGACTTTTGCGCAACCTCATTGTAGAACCCCATAACGACCTCTTTCGATGTCGCAGAGCCGTAGTAGCTAGCCGGTAGCAGCAATCCATAGTTTGCTCCAGCTGCTATGGCGTCTCCAATGTTCTCGAGTACTTGCGCAACGCTGAACCCGCTGACGCCGATCATGAGCGGGTACTCTGGCCCGACAGCTTCACGTGCGGCTTTCATCAAGGAAACGCGCTCATCTCGAGTGAGCAAAAATGCTTCCGCGTTGGATCCAAGGATCACAAGACCGGTTAGACCAGATTGAGAGAGGTAGGTGAAATACTTCTTTTGGGCATCAAGGTCTAGAAATCCAGTCGATGGCTCATAGAATGTCACCGCTGGACACCATACGCCTGCTGCAGGAGGTGGTGCCATTATGCGTTTTCAGAGAGCTGTCAGTTCGGCCGCAAGCTTCTTCAAGATTCTGTCCTGAATTGCGTCCCACCACGAGCGTCCTCGTCGTGCTGGTCGAGGGCGATCGCAGGACGGAATTTAGCGTCTTAGAGCCCGGGAACGTGCGTAGAGGAAGAAACAAAGGCAGGAGTGTGATGTTGATGTGATGTAAGGCGATTGTTGCATTTTTTGTAGGACTGTCACTGGGAGTTTTGGCGGGGTGGGACCAGGCTCGGAAGGGCATCCGGTCTAAACGCCTTCAATAGCCGCCGCGACCTTGCCAGCCCCGCATCACCACAACAGCACTGGCGAGGCTTTTACATCTATATATATGCTTGTAAACGTTGTTGATCAAGTCGAGCTTAAAAAAATAACTTATAGCCAATTTGGGGTCGTTGAGTACTGGCAATTCAGATCTCCCAGAATTTTATTGCTGTCCTTCCTAGAAAATTGCATAATACGCAGACAAGTCAAGTAAGACCCTCTTACATGGAATCACATCCAAACTCGACAAATTCAAGAACATCTGATTGTATTGCTGTTCTGGCGCTTCTTGTGTAGCGACGAGAGAATGTTGCGTGCAACTACACTTCCACTTGCCCAGCATTCTTCTCATCGTCTTCGCTGCCATTATGATTTTCACTATTCACGGGTGATTGCCCCTTTACACTTCGCCATTCCATGCCCAAGCTGGCCAACAGTACTAAGCAAGCCAGGCCAAGTGCGAGATACCACACAGAGCGTATGGCACCGTTGTAAGCGACTAGAACGGCGCGTAATTGTTCGCCGGATGCCTCTTCTCGGAGCGAGTTCGCGCCGCTGGTAGCGATTTCGCTAAGATTGGCGTTCGGTAGGATCGGCTTCAACGACTTGACCAATTGGTTTTGGAGTAAGGCTTGTGCTACCGTTACGAAAAGTGTAGAACCTAGGAAGTTGGCAAGATTGATGATCGAGAGCCCGATTGAGACATCTTGCTTGGAAAGGACTGTTTGAGCTGCGATATTAGGGCCCTGCAGCACTAAACCAAGTCCAATGCCTGCCACTACCTGTGGATTATCAATAAAAGGGCCGCTATCTCAAGTTCCGGAAGTCTAACATACCTGAAATCCAATCCACTTCCCGCTACCAACATCCACCGACCAAGTTGAGATAAAGCCAGCACCCACAATCGCCAGTGCAGCTCCGAGAATAAGTGCAGGAACGTAGTATCCAATCTTGCTAGTCACGATGCCACTTGCGATGACAGCGACTACCACACTAAGTAGGAGCGGTATAAGTGACAAACCGGAGTTTTGTGGCGACTTTCCTTGTACGACCTGGAACCATATAGGCAGGTAGAACGCCAATAGAACCAGGACAGAGCCGATACCAAGACTGGCTACCGTCCCGGCAAGAATACTGCGTTGTGATATGATCTGTGGGGGAACTGTGCCTTTCTCACCGCGCCAGATCTGAAACCCTACGAATGCGATGCCGAAGCTGCCAGCGATGACAAACAACGCAATGACAACGCCACTTCCCCAAGAATATTCCTTGCCGCCAAATTGAATAGCGAGCAATAAGCATACAAGGGAGATTGCGACGAGTAAGAAGCCGAAAGGGTCGAGCTCGAAAAATTTGCCTTTCCAGGTTGAAGCTCTTTTTACCGGTGGCGGGCATTTTGGTGTAAGCAAAATAAGAAGGACCATAGAAATCCCCCCCACAGGTAAATTGATCCAGAAACACCATCTCCACTAAAGCAGTTAGCGGATAGGCCAGAGTAGAACCAGTACATTTACGTACTGTCACAGAGGTGAGATAACCTCCAAGTATTGGCCCTGGAAAGGAAGGTTTGTAGTTAGGACAGGTTC
The DNA here is from genome assembly GCA_001644525.1 of Phaeosphaeriaceae sp. SRC1lsM3a. Taxonomy (NCBI): domain Eukaryota; kingdom Fungi; phylum Ascomycota; class Dothideomycetes; order Pleosporales; family Phaeosphaeriaceae; species Phaeosphaeriaceae sp. SRC1lsM3a. The sequence continues at coordinate 8,315 of KV441723.1, forward strand.
TCAATGCATAAACGACACCGTTCTCCTGGGGATTAACATACTGTCTCATGTTAGCTAAGAGGCCCAAAGTTAAGATACAAATGAACTGTCTGTTCTGAGAAACCAGTTCACGTATCGCATTGGAGCGTTCGTACCCAAGAATGGAAGTGATGCCAAACACACTTCCCAGGCTGCCGATGTACTTTGGACGAGCTTGCATCGGGACAAGGAAAATCACCAATAGGAAGGCACCGGGTGTAACGCCCGCTCCACCGATTCCCGAAATAACTCTTCCCACGATCAAAGCCTTGGATGACGGCGCTGCAGCGCAAATGATGGATCCAACTTCGAAAATCGCAATGCTAATCACCATGGTCCATTTCGCGGAGTAGTACCGGTAGATGCGTCCGAAAGAAAGCTGAAGCACGCAGAATGGAAGCAGGAATCCCGATTCATACCACGCTATATCTCCAAAACTCTGAAATTGTTGCGAAATGGTCGGTACAGCGGTACCGATGATTGTACGATCCTATCACTTTGTCAACATTATGATAGTTTCGAAGCGTCGGTATATTAACCAGAGCCACCACGAAGAACGCAAGCCATATAGCTGCCATAGCCGGGAGAACAACCTTGAATGGTGGGTACTCCATGTCGTCGGGTGCCGGATTTGAGAGTGTGACTTCTTTGTTATTAGTTCTCGCCATCGTGCTAACTTGGCTGCAAAAAGTTGCCAGTGCAAATGAATGCTATTTAAAATCAACAAGCTTTTCATCTTTTATATACTGTAGCAAATGTCATTGAAATGCTGTCATGCATCCCGCGGCCTCCATGTACGTCGAGCTCGGTACTAGCGGCGGGCCTAACATGCCTCGGGCGCGGGACCGAGACCGAAAGTCGATGATCTCACCGATCCGAGCACTTGACACCATGCGCAGCATCGACAGGCTTTTGCCATGACACCCATTCAGGCTTGCAGACCCTGTGCAAAACGCAAAGTTCGTTGTGACAAACTTCAGCCATGTTCGAATTGCAAGCGCCGCAATACAGTCGATCGATGCACGTATGCACCCAGCACGCCCTCCGATCGCATTCGACAGCTTGAAGGCCTCGTCCGTGAGTTGGGCAACAAGGCACCTGGCAATGTAGCGTCTCGATCGAACACTGGCGGCGGCACACAATGTGAACGCAGTGCTCTATCAACGATCAGAAGCAACGATCCAATGCTGGTAGAAGAGGATGGCGCGATACAGTACCTGGAATCGTAAGTGCATCAACTCCTGTAGGATGAGTTTCTAGCAATTTAACATCCGAAGGCGATCCTGGAGACCTTGGAGAGCAGACGTCGGGTCAAGTCAAGGGACGCAACTACCAGGAGGCATTGCACCAATACCACCTCCGCAGCTGCCGCATGCGCTGGTGGGCATTCTAGCTCATAAAGATCCAAATAACATTGGAGATGAATCGCCCGACAGGCACCGTTTTCGCGTACTCTGGGACATATTTCAGGAGCGCGTCGAACCACTGGTCAGAATTATGTTTCGCTGGCAGATAAGCGACATGATGATTGCAGATACAACACAATTGTCTAATTCAATGCGCTCCCTAATGCACGCCATATTTTACGCCAGTGCCAATAGTCTAACCAACGACCAATGTCTGGTGCTTCTCCAAACTCCAAAGCGCGTTCTGCTTGACGAATGCCAGCTACAATGCGAAAAGTCGCTTCTTGGACCAGACCTCTTTTGCGTGAAGGATATTCTAACCATCAAGGCGGTCATATTTTATGTCGTAAGTTACCAAGGGCAGCGAAACGTTACAAGACTAATGGAAGTAGATCGCAAGTATCGGCCGCCTCAGCACGCAAAGTCTGTGGTCTATCATGGGAATGACTTTGCGCAATGCTGAAAAGCTAGGACTACATCGCGATGGACTTCTGCTGGGTCTTGGACCTGTTCCTATTGAAGATCGGCGTCGTGTATGGTGGCAACTTCAGCACCTGGACTTGGCCCTAGCTGTCAGAATCGGCCTCACACCAATGACATTATCAGCTGGCTGGGACGTCGAAATGCCCTCTAACATCGAAGACGATGACATTACACTAACGAGTAGCGCCATACCACGCGCAAGGAAGGGGCTAACCAGCATGTCGTACTGCCTCTTCACCTACTGGGTCCTCAAGCAGCAGCGACAAAACTTTCGTGCCAACTTCGGCCACTTTGAGTTGTCTTGGCAGATTAACCCTGAATTTGACGGCAGCGTGAAGAACGAGATGATGGCACAACTCGAAGATGGCATTAATCGGGAGTTCATACAGTACTGCGACCCAATTAATTCTCTAGATGTCTTCCTCCAGCTGTTCGCACGGCTATTCATTGCTTCTATGCATCTCAGGATTCTTCATGCCCGAGTAGTCTTAGGAAAAGGAGATGACGATCGCGCAAAACTCCTACAGGCATCAACACAAACACTGCGATACAACATCGCTATTCAAAGTCAATCATCTTTGGCAAAGTTTCGGTGGCTAACCAAAGCTTGGTTCAATTGGCAAGCATGTAAGTGTCATCCCACCCAACGCACTCTAGATGCTCATAATCACAGTCATGTGTGTCCTGATTGAAGCGCGGGATACCGTGGACATGGTACAAGCACAAGAGCTGTGGAAACTCCTGTTAGATGTGTATGCAGCGCATGGGGAGCTGCTCGATTTCGCCGAAGATCGAAGGAGGGTACAAGCAGCAGAGATCGTTCTTGCTACCTGGAATACCCACAAAGACAAACTTGCTGGCCAAATCACTATGCAGCCTGAGATTCTGTCTAAAGTCTCACATGACCTAGCCGCGTATCGTACAACTCTGGATCCAGTCATGGATTCGGCTTCATTGAGGGACGAAGGCGGTTTGTTGCCTCTCGATACGCAGCCTGAAGCGACTGTACTTGAACAAGACTTCTCCTTTGACTTGGACTTCCAGGATATAGATTGGAGCTTCTGGATTAGCATGGAATAAACATCGTTAATAGAACTTATATGTGCGCTTCTTGGTGGTCTAACAGGAACAGATCAGGTAATGAGTGCATGTCACTAATCTTTAAACTATCCGTCAATGCACGCTTTGTAAGTAATGCAGAATAACAGAAGTCGAAGTCACAAAGACCGCATGACTAAGATCGCCATTGAAGAAGGGGTATCAGATACAAATGTGGAAGATTTCCTTTTTTGAATATACAGCACGTCTTGACCACGTTGGCGTATTCGAGCTGCTCAGCTCTCTCAGAAACGATCATCCAGCTCAAGAGCGATGATCTTAATGCATTCTTTTCTTCAACTGGACCATCGGTCCCTTCCGGTTGGATACAAACATTTCGTAAGTCTGGTATTCATCCCTGCGCTGCCGTCCCGGTTTGCCGTTAGCATCCCCGCCCCCAAGGTTGTTCAAGGGGTCTGGCTTCACTTCAAACATCCACAGAGCCTTCGCGATTACGATTCGCATCTCCAGCCATGCCAGGTTCTTACCTACGCAGCCGCGCGACCCTGCTGAGAAGGCGCAGAATGCACCCTGTGCTTCAGCGACGCTCTCAGCTGAGGACCCACTGGCCTTGTCATCTGCCACAATCCAGCGCTCGGGTCGAAACTCGAAGGGCTCGGGATAGATGTCCTTATTGAAGCTGAGACAATACAACCCCGTGCTGACATGGAACCCTTCTGGAATGTAATGACCATCAACTGTTGTACCACCATTTAAAGCCGTGCGAGCAGGCTCCGCAGAGACTGGTGGCGTCATCCGTAGAGCCTCGTCCAGGAATGCAGTAAGATACTTGCATGACTGTAACTTGTTGCCAGATTTGATTTCCTCATAGCTTGAAAACGTGGCAAGGATTTCTCTGGCTAGCTTGGCTTGTACACTCGGACGACGTGCAAGATAGAAGAACGCGCTGGATATAACAATCGAGGTCGTATCGGATCCAGCAATGGTCAGCAGCTCGCATTCGCCATACAGCTCATCGACAGTGTAGCCACGCTTGCCAGTCTCAGGGTCCACAGCTTTGAAGAGCCAGTAAAAGAAGTCCTTGCGCACTTCTTCATCAGGCTTCGGACTCTTCTCCAAATCGTTTTGGACTTTAGTACGATCCAGCAAGCACTTGTCTACAAAGTTCTGCCATTGCACTACTGCTGCAGGGGATGCGACTGATAGAAACCAGTCTAGACCCCGAGGCTTCAGCCACAGCCATACCGAGCTCCATGGACTCCACGCAATCTACGAAGCTCAGCACGAGGCCCTTGATGTGTATGAGTTAGACTTACAGGATGGATGAGCTCCAAAAACGAAATCATCATTTCGGGCACATGCTTCATGTCGCTGTTCGGTTCCTTCATATCGAAAGATTTCCCAAAGCACAGGTCTCCAAGAATGTCAAAGACAAGCCAATTCACCCATTCGCACATGTTCAGAGTCTTTGTCCATTCGCCGTCTTTCTCCAATTGGCCCAGGAGCTCAATCCAGCGATCGACATTGCTATGCAGAAAGTCCTCAGCCGATCTAAGCGCACTTTCAGAGAACGCATAGTTCATGACCCGTCGCTTCCTCGAATGCATCTCAATGCTAGTCGAATTCCATGTATTATGCGTATCGATATTGCGGGGCCAGACCTTGTAGTAATCTGCTTTGCGCACATTTCCAGTAGGACCGAAGATCTTTTTGTATGCAGAGGGTGTGTTCATCACGACACTATCAGGGCTATATCGGAAGGTGGTACCTGATCACAGCCGCGATCAGTCACAACTATGTCATTCTCCTAGTCTGCACACGTACCATATTTCTCCTGCAAGCCGTACAGCCAGATATGTCGGTCTCCCGTACGTGTATGCCACCATGATGGGATGACACTCAAGCGAGCCCAAAAAGGTCCTGGAAAAGAGGCCAAAGGATGGAAGTAAATTCTGTATGTGATGGTGTAAATGACATAACACAGTACTAACGAAGCTATGAGAGCCCAAACATTGGGGAACACGGTCTCGCGCAGCCCGCTCTCTGGGAGTGACATTTTTGCTGGTCCAAGCAGAACAGGCGAGGCAGAGGCAAGGAAGAAAGCATAATGTATTTACAACGACAGCGATCGGCAACGGCAAATGTCAAACCTGGTCAGTAACGTAGCAATTGGCACCTTTCCCATTGGCAACAAACCGCCGAGGCTAAGTGTACGGCAGAGCCTGCCAAGCCGGGCCGTTCCCTGTCAGAAAGAAAGATCAATGATTCGTTGGGCGGAAGCGGCATCACGACCCTTGACAATGCTAGAAACAATCGTCTCACCGACGCGGCACGTGCCGACCAAGAAAGAATGGATCAACAACGTCCCGGAGCCGCGCAAAGCCTTCATGGGACGCTGGAACCCCCATAAAATTTTCCGGGACAACATCTGTTGAGCCATGCTAGTCCTTGTCAATCCTAAGGGACAGTAATCACGGATGACTTTCTCCACACGAGGTGCGATGCCGCGCGCTGGTGGCTTTCCAGCTGCGATTTTTCGTTCCGGCATCAACTCAAGTCCCGCACAGCCAGCGGCTCTCCTTACTGTGTACATAAACGAGTATTCGCCGGATGGCTCCTGTGCTCGGAGGTGTACCACAGTCTTGGGTCCTCCATGTGGGTCCATATGCCTTTCAAAATCGCATAGCTCGCCCCTTCTCCTTCTCCACACGGGCCGCCGAGACATCCTCTTAGCAATTGTCGTGCCCGGAACAGAATAGCTACCTAGAAAGCTGGTACGATCTCCAGTTTTATCTTGAGGTTTTTATTATGGTTGGTCAGCATCAGCCGCCCGCAGCTAATCCTGCCTACTTTTGCATTGTGCTTGTCCAAAACGCATGTGAAAGGTAGCAACATCTACCGGCTCGCTGGCTAGACTCGTTTCAAAACCCGCCCTGATCGCTGGACATGGCACCTGTTCGAGAAGTCTTCTTACGCAAATACTAGGTTGAAGGGCCCAAAGCTTTGGATCCACAGGAAGAGAGGACAACGATCCCCCGGACGGGAGCTTCGATAAATCGGATTGTTGTTCCCATAATTTTCTGCTCGCCATCATACATACCCATTCGCTGTATGAAGACGTCCTCCCGAACGACAATTACCTGAAGCTCTCTGCACAATGGCTCCGGTTACAAGTCCCGACGAAAGCATGTATGTTTCGACTAGTACCTTGGGAAGCGTCAAGTCGTGATGGTCAGTCAGAGCTGCCATTTCGACCTTTCCTACCAATGCTGCCTCACTTCGTGGGATCCAATCGCTAACAATACCTAGCACGGCCTATCGGATGCGCCTCGATGGCGTCGCCTACACAACGTACGCTCTTATGACTCTATTTGTCCCTCTGAAGCTCTGGTGCCGAAGACGCGCTGGCGGTTGGGCAAATATTGGACTGGATGATTACATGACAGTACTTGCACTGTTGTTCGCCAATGGCTTCATGTGGACTTGCATGATAGGTACGTCCTCTGTTGCGGTCATACATGAGTAAATCGTTTACCAGTCCGCGCAGGAATGAGACCTATGCTCGGCCTCCATGTCACGCAATTAGCAGACCAGATGATGATTGTAGACTTTCTCAAATATATCTGGGTTGCGCAGATCATATACACCTTTGCTATCGCAAACATCAAATTTGTTGTGCTGGCATTCTATTGGCGCTTGTTTTCTGTCAAGATGAGAGCGGCCATATGGATCGTCGCAGGCATGTGTATAGCATGGTTCATCGCTATTGTAAGTGTTTCACAACTTAGGAGTAACGACCACAGACTAACTGTGTACGACAGTTATGCTGTGTTATATTCAATTGCATCCCCGTCCAAGCCGCCTGGGACATTACACTTCTACCAGTAGCAAAGTGTATCGAAGTTCGATCCATCTATTTGGGCGGCTCCGTCCCGAATGTCGTACTGGACATGATAGTAGTATTCATGCCGTTACCGTATGTCTGGAGTCTTCATGCTCCACTGGGACAGCGTCTCGTACTCGCTGGAATGTTTGTACTTGGAACCTTTATAGCCGTGGTCTCCTTGGTGCGCCTTATCATCTTCCTGAACATTCCGATTTCAACGTCTGGAGATCTTACATACAACTTCCGCGAAATTATCATTTGGTCCATTGTCGAGATCAACATCGGCCTCGTCTGCGCTTGTCTTCCAAGCCTCAAGCCAGCTTTTGCCTTCTTGGGCCTCAGTGGTGTCTTTTCTTTTAGCAACTCACGCGGTTCCAACGGGAAGTCTCCAGGCCCGAGCAGTGGATACCCTTCTTATGGGTACGGGAAGTCTCTAGGCTCAGACAGGTCGAGACCTCGTAAGAAGGGCTCAACAGGAGGTTTGTTTTCTACCATTGGCGGTCTGACGAGACTCGACAGCGAGGAAGAGCTCAAGATCGTTGATGACTCTCGCGGCAAAACCCACACTGAAATTGAGATGGGTCCTAGGGAAGGCAGTGATCGAGAGAACACCTCAATGACGGCGCCAGACCAAGGAATCAATGTTCAAACTCAATGGAGCGTGCTCGTTCACAACAACGAGAGAGCTAGATAGTTGGGCGAAGGAGGGCGGTAGTTTGCCAATGTGCACTTAGGTCATGCGATTCAGGTAGTTCTCTGGGACAAAAGGGATTCATGCTTAATGAGAGAATAGTGTCAATTAATGGCATCGAACAACTCACTTCGCTGTTTTGCGTATTCATAAGGTATCGTGTCCATGTGTGATAGAACTACATCAAGAGCTGCTGTTCACTTGCCGGCTACAGCTGTGTGGCCTCGACCTATAGCCTGGGGCGAACGAAATCTTCAACGATACATCCTCTCACTTCTTACTCTACCACGCTTGCAATCTTCAGCACCTAGTATACTTCTCACAGTGAGATATCCGACCTCCGAGTTTGGTTCCACGTCGCCCAGCTGCACCGGTAGTTTTCGCAACAAGCGAGCACGCTCGGCACCATCTAGGCCAGATCCTCCGTGTGGAGCCTGAACATAAGGGTTGTCTCGAGTGAACGAAGAAACGTAATCGAAAATGTCAGGCACAACGATGCGCAAGGACAGACAGGCACTAACAATGCCGAGTAGCAACAACACACTTGAACAGATGACCAAACATGCTACCCACCCAGCGTTGGCACGATATATCGGTATTTGCCGTGTGACAATAGCTCCGGTGGAACTCATAGTCATGCCTTCCGGAGGTATGCCGGTTTCATTCAGAGAAGTTAAGGCGAAAGGGTCATTGCGGGTCATGGCGAGGGGCCAACGAGATGCATCCCAGAAGGTGTTCATGAAACGTGTCATGCGATGTGAGAGAGCCGTGATGCTTTCAGGATGCTTGATAAGTTCCGTCCAGTTGTGTGTCGGAAACGTGCCCAGCTCATATTCAGCCCAGGGCCGCTCTCCATAAAGGTAAGTGTCCACAGGATTTGGGCCCGAGGTGACACCAGTCTGATTGCCTCCCACAGCGGCGAGATGTTTTATAAGGGCTTTATTCGTATAACCGTCGTTAACGACATCCCATGGAAGCCCAGTTACGTTAGCTGTGCGATCTTGGCGAGCCTTGTTGAGACGTCGCAATCGCTGCACACTGCAAGAATCTGCCTCGCAAATGACATTGGCCTCAACCATGACGCTTTTCATCGAGCATTCGAAGATGTAATAATTCAACGCAAGCTCTTTGCTGCCATATATGAGGGCTTCCGGTTTGATTGCAGTTCCTCTGGTGTACATGAAAAATCCACGATATGACGTATACGCGTTCGCGAAAGTTGCATTCCTCGGAAACAGGCCGCCGCTCTCTAGATTGTTCGCATTGTTGAGGCCATTTAGCCAATTCAACTGTGTAAGGCCATTCGGGGCTGTGTTGACAACGCCGGGAACATATTCGGAGCTGGTTATGTTGTTGTGTGGAGAGACCTCGCAATTGAAGTACATATATTCATATGGGAGAGTGAAGTTGGTAGCTCCGCTCTCGGACAGATTGATGACATCAACACCTGTCAATGACGCGTAGCTGTTGTTTGCTTGATGATCCACGCTGTACCAGTCTCGAACTGTGTCGTTGCGGCTCTCGGCGTCCTCAAGTTCCTCAAGTCGTGGAATTTTTGGGTGGTTCCATGTGTCCACGGAAGAATATTCCAGAGTATCCGCAGTCAACAAGGCGGTGGACACTACGCCATTGACACGGTTAAGAGCCGCTTCGTTGAAAGATCTCTTTGGAAATTGGCTGGGCGCGTCTACGTCGGCATAATACACTGAGCGGGTCTCGGAGATTGTGCTGTTTGTCTCGTGGAAAAGACGTAGGGCGCTTTGTCCACCGAGAGGTGAAAGGGCCCACAATGCCAGTAGACCCAGAGTCAAGAAGTTGAGTGAATGCAGGGTGATTGCGTGGCCGACGGCAGCAACAAGACTCTGACTTCCAATGACATGTTCCAGGAACTATTCGATGATCAGCAGAGCATTTATGCTATGGTATAGATGGGGCTCACTCCTAGAGATGTGCCTTCTTGAGCTCTCCACAAAGCGATCTTCTTAAGACTTCGACCGCCCAGAGCTGCAAAAGCAAGCGGAAACAAAGTGGGACCTAGCAGAATCGCTTCCTGAATCTTGTGACCACGGTCAGAGAGCTGTTTGCCATCGAGGCTGTAGGCAAGAGCAGCCAGGGCTTCGAGGATCGTTAGCAGAGTTCTGCATGGGGTATATTGTGAACGTGCCTATGAATGCAATTGGCATAAGAAGCAACAAAATATCGGCAATAATCCAAATCGGGGCGGTAGCGATCCGCTCCGGGCCAGTAGGCCATCCGTCGAGAACGGGTGTGGCCGAGTTGCTTGAGACATCTGTTGTGGACTTGTTGGGGTCCACTTCCACTGCGCTGTAGGCAGACTTGTCTTTCTTCTTAGATCTCGAAAAGTTAGTAGGCAGCGGCATGTCGCACAATGATAGGGACAGTCGTTGTATGTCACAAACGAAAGCTGGAGGACTAGACCACCTTTTGAACCTCGACAGAAGTTGAGGGCTGAAAGATCGCTCTTCGCGTTTGCGCCACTAGGATCAGGCGAAAAGCTTATGTGGGTGAGAGCCAGGATGCAGCTTACAGTACTATCCTTTGGGCCAGGTCATCTTGTGTTGCATAACGAACAGATACGTGGAAGCGGTGCGTTGATGTTGCTTCACTACTGTGTGCAACATGAGTGAATCTACAAGATTTTCTTCGAGCACCCATGGATGAGTTGTGCATGTTGACAGCCTTTTGCGGACGCACGCCGTTCAATCCAAATTTGCCCTGGCCATCCTATTTGGCAACGGATGTGCCCATCGAAAGCGTGAAACGGGAGGCCTAACAGGGGGTTAAGAATCCACTCGGGCGTTGGGCGCAGCCTCGCCAAGAGCACTGGGAGCCTTTTGACTGGACGGCTGAGTTTCGGTTCCAACAATAGAAAACCGCCCTGGCACCACTTCGAAATTCTGTGGTCTCGTCGACAAGCGTTGAACGCTTTGACGCTGTCAGCTCGCGTGAATGTTTGCCCGGTCGAAGGACAACTTTGCGCGCCTGGATCCATCTGCTGCGCGAGCATTGTGCTGTGGTGGAGGAGCAGCCGTGTTCCGACAGGCGCTCATTTCAGCATGAGACACGCTGCTGCCGCTATTCGCTAGGTCCAAATCAGCGTACCCGCCTGCGTTAGTGATCCCGTTGCAGGATGTGTCTACATCTCCAGTCTTGGATACTCTTCCTCGACAATCAAATGATGTCAGCTGCAACGACTTGCGATCTTTGAAGATCGAGGGGCGAACGTAATATACGCGGGCAGCGACCATTGAAGATCAGAGGTCTTTCATGCCTTTCGGTCTCCGACTACTTGGCTGGTTCCCCACCCCAAGCAGATGCAATACCAGCGTTTGCCGAGTCCAAGAGGTCACCGATAGAATATAGAATGAATAAGCCTTTTTATGTTTGATGGCAGAATACTTAAGAGCAGTCCACGAACACGGTCTTCACTTTGACTCAAGCCATTTTCATTCAAGATCATCATTACTCCTACTTTTCACACTCAAACAACATCAAATTTGTTCTAAGTCTGATCACCATGCAGGTCACCATTCTGCTCACTACCATTTTCGCTGCGATCGCGCTAGCCGCTCCAGCTCCACTGCCTGTTCCGCAGGTAGATATTCATATCGTGTTGCCATTTGAAGGAGAACAGTGCTGCAAGGTATCTATTATTGTGGCTGTGGTAGTGTTGATGATGGAGTACTAACAGGTCGTAGATGTTTTGGCTTGATGCATGCTCATCGTATGGTGTGATGAAGAATGGCGTTTGTAAATAGAGAATGCGCAGCAGAAGTATGGCTAGATTCGTGCCCTAATAACTAGTTAACATGCCACAAGCAAGCTGGGTGCATAGAAATGGCAAAGTGGTTGTCTAATGTTTGAAGGTTTGTGGTTTACAGCTTCGCTAGTTGAAGTAGTCTTCTTCGCCATCAGAGCGACCATCAAAAAGCTCATACTTCATGACTCTTTCCATTCATACCGTCATAGATAGAAATGAGATACCAAATTTTTTGTAGTTCCCGCTCAATGCTTGCAGTTATTATATTGGTACTTGAGAATGTGTCGTACTAGTAACACTGTTTTGATTTCAACTGATTCGGATGCTGTCAACTTTCAACTTCCTGATGCTTGATGTGGTGTCTGAACTCTAGGGCTTAGAACCCTCTTCAGGCTAGTTTACTCCATATTCAATATGGATATATTCTCAGTGGTGCTGTTATTTCTTCCGTCCTTCATTCACATGGATCAGATCACCGAGAGCGGATGCACAGCACACAGTCCTTTAATCTGAGCGTGGAGAACATTCAGCTGGATCAACCTCTTATAACCATAAATGAGTTTCACAAGGCCTATACTACGAAGACCAAGAGACCGTAAAACCCTACTTCCAGATAACCTGTGTCAGCTTTACTCCACACTCCCTAGGTGCTCCGGGTCAGACTCGGACAATCATGTTCCGTGACTTCCGGCAAGATCCTGTTTTCCAAGTCGCATCTTTCTTGCTGTCTCACACTCGCTTACTTGTAATGTTGCCTCGTGACAGTGTGGCGCGCAGAGTAGGGCGCCGGAAACCACGTCGAGCCCGTGCCAAGCAGGTACAAGACCTCAGCGAATGCCGACGCTGACATGATTTTCCGCCCATCAGGTCGGTGCTAATCTGCGTTTGTTTCCAATCGTATTTGAATAATTCCAGCCTGACTGAAAACGACGAACATCTTCAACAGCTGCGTCCCCGATCACATCGAGTATCACTGCCACGGAACGTATATCACAACCAGCATTTTGCAAATATGCATGTACAAATCCTAGTCGCGACTGCCCTTATCGCTATTGCGCTCGCTATCCCCGCCCCACAGCTTATAGATATACCAGAAGAAGGAGAATTGTGTTGCAAGGTGTCTATGCTAGAACCTCGAGCGAAAACTGTGACTGACAAGGATACAGTATTCGTGGATCGGACCGAACTGCGTCTATGGTATTATGCGCGATGGGAAATGTGTATAGGTGTTATGTTGCGTATTCTACGCCCTTATTTCACCGGAAATCTACATATGATGACGGAGTTCGCGCTGTTCTTATCAAGTGTCACGGTTTTCCCCGGCTTTGACACAATCTTTAGCTTCAAACTCAAAGAATAGATATTTTGCATGGAATTAGGTGGTGTTCCTGTATTTCAGTTATATTGCCTTGTTTTGATCACTTTAAACGTAGTGCTAAAGGAAGACCTTAGTCGAAGTCTGTCTTTCAAATACACCCAAAGAAGCGCATAGCTGTGTCGAAGTCAACCTACGATGATATGCCCGACGATCCTGATGTTGAGTCTTTTGATAGGCATTGTTAACAGAATCATGGATACAATCACAACAATAGCCACGTTTTGAAAGGTACCGAAAACGTCATTAGACTTTCTGTATTCATAGTATTCGTTAAGTGACCATCTCTCCCCAAACTAAGCTTAGAAAATCATGATACGAATCTATAATACAACTTTCTAGAGCCCATGTATGACAAATGAACAAAATAATAAATCGAGTTGCCTATACTGAATTTGATGAGCTAGATCGTACTTTTGTCAGTTCTCAACATGTCTTCAACTATGCACGGAGAAGAATTTAGTTCTGTGTTCAGTTCCCACGTAGACTCTCACGTAACCAAAATATCAACATACAAGATATCAGGCAATCGCACTCAGGCAGTCGCCCTGTTACTGAGATGCCAAGAAGACATGCCATGCAAGTCGGGAGCCGAATCACGACTTCGGTGTACGTGAAGCCTCGTGTCCTCGGGTCAGATATCGTCAGCCTGATGATATAAGGACCCATGTACAAAGTTGAGAGCAGAGACACAATCTTAACACGTTTCACCACGCAACACCAGTCAATCTAAAAAAACTGAGAAGCACTTTGATCGACATTTGTTTCTTTCATTATCAGCCAAGATGCAGCTCCAGAACATCGCCATCGTAATGCTTTTCGCCACCATTTCAGTCGCTGCACCCGTTCCCGCACCACAAATAGAGAATTTTTGCTGTTTGGTAAGCCTGCTTAGAAAATTAGAAAAGAGTATTGCATGCTGAGCTAACAATGTAACTAGGAAAGCGTGAACTGGATTGGGCCCTACAGCTCAATGTGTATCTCCTTTGGAACATTGGTAGATGGCAACTGTGTAAAAACTAAGTGAGATCGCGAGCACGGTGATGAATCTGGTCAAGTAGTCAGAGCCTATTGTGGACTATTATACAAGACTAGTCTCTCACTTGACATGACATTGTACCTGCATCACGTGTGTTGTTACAAGTTGCTGTGGTGTGAGTTGGATCAAATTTTGAGCCATAAGATCGCACACTTGAAGAACAGTTCTGGTCATTCTGAATCCATATTCAAGATTCGAATTGGCGATTATATGCTAGTAGTCATCATATCAAGGCCTTTGCCATCACTCCGCAAGTTGTGATGCATTTTCTCGTGCATCCCTAGGTGAGCCCGCGCCAAGCAGACACATCCACACCACGGACACCGAGGCACGACACCGATGCCGAACGACTAGTAGACTCTCGCATCTACATTGGATTGCGGTTTTGGCGACCTTGGTCAGCTGCATAGTGGAAACTGCGTACCATTTTAAGGCATGACATTTCGTCTGAGTTGGGGGATGAGACAGTATTTAGGTATCACTAAGAAGTAGATAATATATCGTATAGCCTTGAAATCAAATGCTTTTCAGGCCTTGACTGCCTCTGCGATGGCGCTCCACCCTACCATCTTCCACGGTGCTAACATCACAGCTCGCTGCGCATCGACAATATGCCCAGTCGCGGCCATTGGGCCGGCGAGACCCACAGCGTCGAGCGATCCGTTGGGAGGAGCGTTGCGCATCGCAGTCTCCTTCGCGAGGGTGCTAGCAAACACTTCTCCGCCTGCCGCATCGGCAAGTTCCGACCACCCAGTGTGCTTCCATGGTGCCAGCATGATGCTGCGTCGAGCTTCGTCCAGCTCTTGTGCTTCACCACCGAGTGAGATGGAGATTGCTTCAATGACCTTTTCAACGCGCGCAAGTTGTTCGTCACTCATATCCTTCTTGGTGCGCAGGCGTTCCAGATCGTCACGGATGGCGTCCATTGTCTCAAGATCATCATCTAGGACAGTCATGGCACCTATGAGAGTGAGAAGACCAACGTGACCTTCATGCTTCTCGACTGCAGTGAATAGTTGATCTCGAGCGACTTGTTTCTCGTTTTCCCCGCCTTTGGCCCACAATACTTCGGCGAGCAGACAAATGATGTCAGGGTTAGAGCCAGTCGCTTCTAGCGAAGTGCGGAAGTAGGGTATGGCTGCATCCAAAGCACCATTGAAGTAGTGCGCGAGACCTGCAGTAAGTCGCGCTGATAGGTTGATCTTCGTGAGCTGCTTCGCCGAGAGGGAAGATTGACTGGCGCTATCATCAACGTCTGAGACCAGTAGCAATGCAGTCTCTGCTTCTTCAACGGCTCGCTTGTTGTCATCGATAGCTAGCAAATTACGTGCCAGGTCGGTCTTCGCCTGCGCAAAACATGCTAGCGCTTCAGATGCTTCAGTCTTTTCGTAGTCCTGCTCTGCGGCCTCGCTGACAGCGTCAAGTGCTGCTACAGCCGCCTCGTGATTCCCGACACGCTCTAAGAAGAGTGCAGCGAGATGTTTGTGGGAGACATCGTATGGGGCTTGGAAAGTGAGTTGTTGTAAGGCAAAAAGCGGCTGGATCAGATTGGTAATCTCGCCAATGGCGGAAGGTGAGGAGATGAAGAAATCGAATGCTGATACAGCGTACTGTCGCTTCGTAAGAAGCAATGATGACTCCGCAAGCTCGAATGCATGAGTAAAATGTGACAGCGCTTCTTTGGCGTCACCGAATAATAACGCAACCAGGCCCTCGCCGACCCAGGCAAGGGAATAATCCGGATCTTGTGATTGTGCACGCGAGAAGGCCTGATGCGCAAGCTCTGTATCGTTTTGCAAGAGATACAGCGCACCGAGGTTGGTCCAAGTATGCACGCTTCTGTCGTTCAGATGAAGAGAGCGAACGAACGCATGTTGGGCCACCTTCGGGTTCAACGTCGTTGTGATGACACCTAGGGAATTCCAAAATTCGGAGTTGCCAGCCTCGAGCCCAATTGCGCGGTGGAAACACTTCATAGCAGCTCTCAGGAAGGTTGTGATACCGCCACCGGCATCAACCTCTTGCTCGAGGCAGACGTGCGCGCGATATTCGGTCCAGCCCAGGTTATACCATGCAACAGCTTGCGCGTGCTTGTCGTGTGCGCAGCTCGCGATGGCTCGCTTTTGAGCAAGTATGGCAGCCTTCAGCGCCTTTGAGAGCACGCTCTCGTCGGTTGAATTTAATGCTGCCAGACCATCGTTACCAATGTCATCGACGTCCTTGAATGCTTCGAAATCTATTTCGACATTAGAATTGCTCTGAAGCAAATCCCTCACATCATCAACGGGGAACTCTCGCAACCGCTCCTGTACCCAGCTGAAGAGACTGCATGCATCTCCAACCGCCTTCCACAGATTGAAGGCATCAGGTTTGTACTCTGTTATGGTCGCTGCGATTTCGAGACCACGGATAGCGCTATCGATAGCTTCCCCAAAGAAGCCAGTCTCAATGCAGCGCCAACCCTTCTCGACAAGAGTCTGCAGAAGTGCGATGGAAACTCCGAATTCCTTTGGTCGAGTCGCAAGCACAGCCTCATAACCAGAAAGTGCCTCATCGAACTCGCTCAGTTCTCGATTGACATTGGCCAGCATGTACTTTGTGAACCAGCTTTCGTCTTCCGATCGCTTCTTCAAGATACCATCAGTAGGATTCTCGGCGTAATTGAAGGCGCGTGAGGCAGAGTTGTACCGTCCCGAATTATGGTAGCTTTCACCCAAGCCAACATAAGAATAATAGTCGTCGGGACTGATGCGAAGTGCCGAAAGAAAGGACACAATACTCTTCTGGTATTCCTGCTTATTCATCTGAACAACACCCAGGGCCGAATAGGGCCAACTGACACCTTTCCGCTTCGATCCTGGAACTTGTCGTGCTTTGCCAGAATCTACTACTCGTTGAGATACGACCTCGACGATATCCCATTCGCCTTGGTCAGCAAATAATCGTGCAAGACGTTCTGCGGCGACGATCTCAGAGGGCGACAACTCGAATGCTTTCTGGAAACACTGGCGAGCTCTCCTCCGGTCCTTGCCGTAGTCTTCGAAAAATATGCCTAGCTTGGTGTAGGGCGGCGCATAATTAGGATTCGCCTTGATTGCGGCGAAGAACATTGCGTAGGCTCCTTGTTTGTCTTTCCTTGCAGGCTTTGACGGATCGAGCTCCCATAAGCAGACACCAATCCTATACAATGTCTGCGCGCGGAGCTCCCGACCACGCTGATTTGAGGCATCCAAGTGGGGATACTCGAGATAGTCTTGAAGCCGTTGTAGACCACCCTTGTAGTCTCCGGCGAGCGCTTGGCACCAAGCAGACTCTGCTCCGATGCGCCCGTTGGAAGGGTCTTGCTTCAAAGCTTTCTCGAGGAAGTCATGCGCTTGCTCGTACTCTTCCTCTTCCTCCAAGACGAGTCCAATTCCTATCAGTGCAGATGTGAATGAAGGCTTTCGCTCAAGGATGGACTGGAAGATCTTCTTGGCCTCTAGATGATTCCTGGGTGCTTGATAGTAAACCAGTGCGGTGCCGAGGGTGCTGCTGAGCGCATCTTGCATTTGCTGAAAGGACAGATCGCTCTTCTTAGCTTCAAATGCAGCATACTTGAGACCTTTTCGCGTGCTCTCAACAGCGCTTTCATACTCTTCCAGGGACAGGTAAAAGTCTCCCAATAAGCAGTGTGCAAGTGCCGACCGCTTTGTTTCTTGTATGCCTTCCTGTGATCATGTCAGTATGTAAACTCTCGGATCCCTTGCATGGAAGAATAAATCTCACGGTCATCAACACCAAGCAGTCCTCCTGTGAGATCGGGTCATTGTTGTCTAGAGCTACCCCGCCTTCGCTGAGATCTGGTGCATCCTTTGGCTTGTCTCGGAGCGGATGTCTTGATATGCCGCTACTCAGATAGCCTGTGATCACTTTGGATAATCCTTCATTTGGAAACAGCTCGACGTATTGCCGTAGATTTGAGATCGGAAGGTTGAGCAGGTCGTGCGCACTGTCCTGTGACGCCATGACTGAGCGCACTTTCTTCCCAATGATGGACACCCTGCGCAAAGTCTCTCATGTGATGGCTCGATAGAGGTCAAGTAAGAGAAAGGAAGAGCTGGCGTGGTAAAGTTGAGCTGTTCGATTGAGAACGGTTGACGCTATTGTTTGTTCTTCTCGTAGGGCTGGACGCAGGAACGGGTGCCGCCTAAACTTAGCGCAACGTCATCGAATCATGGCTCCTTCTGTCAACGCCCCGCCAACCAACCTTCCTCCCAATGGCGCGCATATAACCCCATCACAGCCGTAATAACGGCATCCAAACAAGTCCTGGGTCATGACGATGTCAGCTAAAACTGCGCTTAAGGCTGCAAAGGCCGCGATAGACGCGAAAAAGTGGGACGAAGCAAAAGAGCAAGCGAACGCGGTGCTGGAGAAAGATGCGAACAATTACTTCGCGAGGCTTTTTCTGGGACGCGCAAATGATGCGCTGAGCAAATTCGACGAGGCCGCTCAAGCATACAACGACGCGACAAAGATCAAGCCAGAGGATGCGCAGGCGTGGCTGGGCTTGAGAAGCATGTACGAACGACTCGGGCCCTCAAAGGTGGAGGAGAACACTGCAGTCGGCTTGAAATTGGCAGAGTTATACATGAACCTGTATGTACAGACTTGACTTCTCCCCCCCAAAAATGACTTGTTGTCTTTAGCCCCAGATCCAGGACCCAGTACAGTACCGAGATCTTGCGAAGATCAGGGGACATCTCGAAGAGTTTCCAAGTAATGGAATGAAAGTCGTACTCGGCTGGAGTCGACATGCCAAGATGTCTGTACACACCCCGGGCTAATGTACGTGGACAGCGACGACGCACATCGCGCCCAATCCGCCATTGACAAGCTCGTCGACCATGCCCGCAGACATGGCACAAAGACTCAGTATGCCAAAGCGCTTGGCACGCAACTGCCTTCCTCGCCCGTCTACTCCTACCTCGAAGGCCGCCTCCCCGATCCCTCCCTCACATACACGCGCATCGCCGAGATCCACGAGACCCAGGAAGTGCAGACAATCAAGCGCTTGATAGATGAGCGCAGACTGCGGCTCGGGGCGACACTCGAGACCACGACAAGCTCGGTCAAGAATGAAGTGTATTCGCAAAGTCCACTCGAGGGCATTTACGAGGAGATCATCAACTGGACAAGTAACGATGAGTTGCGGCGGGAATATGAGGAAAAGCTGCTCGAGCGGGCATACAACACCCTACTCGTACTTCCGAGTGGCGAGAAAGCGGAGAAACGGGATAAGGTCATGAAGCTTGCACATGATATGGTCATCATTCGACACCCATTCTCGCTGGCGTGGCATATCGAGCTGGAGTGGCGGAGCGGGCTTGACGTAGAGGCCTTTTGACGCCCTACTGGGGTTGCATTGCACTGCATATAAGGCGTTTGTGGGTGCCCGAAAAAGATGCTCATGCATAGAAAGCATCAGACCACGATATATGAATTCCGTTCAACCTTGAGCCAACCCCAATAACGCCAACACGATGCTATCTCTTTCTTTACACGATCACTTCATTGCCCCGCAGCTCCAACGACCCTCCTCTTTTCTTCTGCGGAGTACATACTTTCACCCTGCTTCAACGCATGGATCAGCATTGGCACACTATTTGCCTTGAAGTCCTGTGCTTCGCGCACTCTGTCGAGGTCATCAGCAAGTTCCGCTGCGACCTTTCGCAGGTAGATGGCGCCAAAATCCTCCTGATGCTTTGCAGAGGCTTTTGAATTTTTGGAGACCGAAACAGAGCTGGCTTGTGGCGCATCTGTCGTTGGCGTATCAACGTGGGTGCTTTTGGACTTCTTTTTGGGTTTCTTGGTGCTGGTTTCTATTGCTGGTGGCGGTGATGCAGTCTGTGTTATGATCAGTCATTCATCTCAAACCTCGGCTGACCGACCTACCTTTTCGACGACTTCTGCGACCGCCTTGTTCTTCGTCTCCTTAGTCGTGACGTCGCTTTCACTATCGCTGTCGCTGTCGCTCGAGCTTTCGCTTGAGGAAGAGACTGCTGCGCATTAGCATACGCGCAGAACATGGACTCAATCACGTACCCTGAGTTCGAGATTGTCTCTTCCTAGATTTTCGCTTGTGCACAACACCACTTGTAGTCTTTTGTGCGGCCATGTTGATGTTGTGATGCAGGTCAGAAAAAGTTCTGGCTCTGGAAACACGTGAATGGATGCTTAGTAATCCGGGTTAGCGCGAAATCGAGGAGTATGGAGTACATTCCCTCCTTCTCAATCACCATCTTCACTCCAGTCTCTCAGGGCGGGTGCAGGGAAATGATGGCAGAATCATCAAGCCCATCGTCGCCTTGTTTAACGCAGTCGATTGGTAGACGGGCACCATTGTCCATTGCAGTCATTGTTTATAGCTACTACGTCAACATGCAGTTTCTGGCTGCTCGGAAGACTTCAAATAATGCTTTGGCGGTGACTAAGTCTACGCAGGCACAATCTTCACTTCTGGACCCTCTATCTTTTTGACCTTTCGACCTTCCCACCAAGACATCAAGCCAGCGAGCATGGCGGATCCACATCCCAGGCCAATGAATGTCCCTAGATGACACCATGTTAACACAAGAAATACAGCTAACACTGTGGTTTGGTGCTTACCTGTAGCCCATCCAGGTCGATCAATTCTGTTATACCCCCACATGAAATAACAAAGCACCGCCTGCAGCGCGGTATTCAGCACCATCATATCGATCACAAATGCCAGTTTCCACAGCGGAGTCGGCGGCGCTCGGACTCCATTGAAAGCCACGGTATCTTTCTCGTGCTCGATTGCGATTGCTTCTTCGTACTCCTCTGCGGGCCGAAACCAGCCTTTGTTTTGCTGGGTCAATCGATACATGGCAGATTTGTCATGGAAATGCACGACCCTGACCATCCAATACCAATCTCGAAAGCGCCACGGTGCGAGGCCAAAGCCCGTGACGCAAAACAGAGCGTTCAAGATTTGGCTGTCAATTTCGAGCCATATCTTCCGTGGAGAGTTGTCATCATCAGCTGAAGGATGGTTCATTGCTGGTGCCGCCTTGAGGAGTAGGAAGAAGAGCATGGCCCCCCATGCCTGTAGAGTCATGCAAATCAGTATCATCACAAAGTACATTGGACCTCGTAATTGACTTACCACGATGTTGAGGAAGTATATTGTTATGCAAAAGCCAGAGAACGTCTTGAAAAATTTCCAAAAAGCTTTAAGCCCATTCAGAATCGTCGGTCCCCATCCCGCTTTCGCTCCGCTATCTTGCTTCTCTCGGAGTGTGTGTGTACGATAAAGTTGTCCTCGTCCACCACTTTTCGGATCCTCCTGTTCTTCGGGCACAGGCATTATTGCCGCGGTGACAGACTTCACCAGTTCTAGGTCTCCATTGTCGGTAGCTTTGGCTATGCGTGTTGAGTGCCCATGTTCGTCAAACTCGATATTCGATCCTCCAGTTTCCGGTTCGCGGAGTTCTGTTAGGTTTGGTGCTTGGGCAATTGCTGTGCCGGCTGCTTGCCACATCCCCAGCTGTGGTGAGCCATTGGCGAGTGTCACGGATATTGAGCGCGCTCGACCAATGAAGTCTGACACAGGCTTTTGCGCCATCTTCAACAGCTTGGGACGATCCGACGACGATTTGTGTTTCGTGAGTCTAGATATGTGAATGATAGTAAGAATATGATTAAATGCGGCGTAGACGACCTTTTACGAGCGGTCGCTTTCGGCCGATGTGCAGGTGGTATGCAGGTGGTGCTTCGTCGGTTGAGCTACGAGATCTGCAGGATGTCGACAACAATGCCGCTCGATTAGATCGCTCGGAGCGCCTTCCGTGGCATGGCCGAACTGCCCCTTGGAACGACTTGCAGGTTAAGATTCGCGTAGCGCCTTCGACCGTCAAGCTCAAGAGAATGTCGCTGCCGGTTCAAGAAGGCCCAATCTTAACGATATGTATGGTGGTAGTGTCCTGGTGCCGCTACGATACGACTAATCTAGAATGCAGGGCGTTAACAATGTCAGACCATATTACTTATTGGGGGCGCTTACTTCAGCGATTCGAGGCGGAAAGTCGATGTTTGTCATGCGCTATCGCAATGTACAGTTAGGCCGAAGCCACTAGCATGCGCCACTGTGCAGCTACCTCGGGACCTAAAGCGACCCTTTGGGTGCATCTCTAACAGTATGGCGGCTTACGGACGTTGGGTCCGAGGCGTAAGAAACATGCGCCAGTACCACTTGCTCGTTGCCTGGAACCTGCCATCTCCTGCATCCTTCCGCGACAATCCGCAACGCGACCTCGAACACCATCATGTCCAGGCACCATAAGATCGCCGACTTCAAATCCAAGACTAGCGGCAGGATCAATTCTTTTGGGCAAATCGCAGTCAAATTTCATCAAAATCCGACAATTCTTCGACATTGGTGCGAGGACGCTACCCGCTCTCGCGCTTTGTTAGCAGACCAGTGTAGAAAGGCGCATATCTCAAGAAAGCACTGCTCGGAGCAACCACCTCCAGAGCTTCACATTGCCATTCACGTAGTCGGCTCCAGAGGCGATGTTCAGCCATTCATACCGATCGCGAAACTGCTGCAAGCCCGAGGACATCGCGTAAGAATATGCACACATCCGGCTTTCAAGGATTTTGTCGTACGTCACGATTTGAGTATTTCAAGATACAATAATAAAGCTGACGTTCTCTAAAGGAGAAAAATGACATCGAGTTCTTCTCGATCAGTGGTGACCCTGAAGCTTTGATGGCATACATGGTAAAGAACCCTGGCCTTCTACCAAGCAGAGACAGCGTCAAAGCTGGGGACATTGGCAAGAGGCGGAAAGAGATGGCTGAAATCATTCAAGGAACCTGGCGGAGTTGCATAGAGCCTGGGAATGGCATGGGACCGAAGATGACAGCCATCGAAGCGGAGTCCGCTGAGGATTTGTTTCTTGCCGATGTTATTATTGCAAATCCGCCATCCATGGGACACATACACTGCGCAGAGAAGCTCGGCATACCTCTACACATTGTGTTCACAATGCCGTGGTCGCCTACTAAAGCGTTCCATCACCCGCTTGCCGCTATGGATTACGGAGATATCGACAAACCAGTAGCGAACTACTTTAGTTTTGCTGTAATGGAACTCCTGACGTGGCAAGGGTAAGCTGGAGTAGAAATACTCGATGAGTAATCGCTCGTTGTGGTGAGCACAATACTAACGATCCCTAGACTAGGAGATATCATCAACAAATTCAGAGTGCAAACGCTGAAGTTAGATGCCGTAAGATCCAATCTGCCCCACCTCCTCCAAACTATTCTAGCTATCTGCTGACAACCACTCGACTTCCAGATAAGTCCCATGTGGGGTTTCCAGTTACTGCAGCGACTCCGCGTTCCTCACTATTATTTGTGGTCGCAGTCCCTTATTCCTAGACCATCGGATTGGCCGGCTCACCTGAGCGTTACAGGGTTCTCGTTTCTTGAGCAGAGTTCGACGTACACACCTCCAGAAGACCTCGCCACTTTTCTCGCGGATGGACCTCCTCCTGTCTACATTGGCTTCGGTTCGATCGTTGTGGATGATCCAAAAAAGTTGACAGAACTTCTCCTGGAGGCTGTCCGCCTGACCGGTGTTCGGGCAATCATCTCCAAAGGCTGGGGCGGCATAGGTGGAGACAACGTGCCCGACAACGTGTATCTCATTGGAAATTGCCCCCACGACTGGTTGTTTCAACGTGTCTCGTGCGTGGTTCACCATGGCGGTGCTGGTACAACTGCGGCTGGCATTGCATTGGGAGTTCCAACGGTCGTAGTGCCCTTCTTTGGTGATCAGCCATTCTGGGGTCAGATGATTGCTCGTGCTGGTGCAGGTCCAAAACCAGTTCCATTCAAACTGATGACTGCGGAGAGCCTTGCAGCCAGCATCAAGTTTGCGCTGCAAGCCGATGTGAGAATAGCCGTGCAAAAGATGGCCTCCCAGATTGCCAAGGAAGATGGTGCTGCCGACACCGTGGAGGCATTCGAGAACGATCTAGGCGTGGACGATATGCGATGTCACATTTGTCCCAATCGCCTCGCTGTATGGCGGGATAAGAAGACTGGTATGCACCTCAGTGGGTTTGCTACGTGCGCATTGGTCAAAGCCGGAAAGATACATCCGAGCCATCTTCGATTGTAAGTTACCTTGCAGCATCCATCTGATCGCGGCTGACTCGCTCAGGCTTCGGCATAGACATTGGTGTAAGATTCGCAAGGAAGGTATTGATAGAGTAACTAATTGTACTAGACGTACACGAAGGCGCGGAGGCCCCCTTTGTTGGTGCTGTAGCGGCTGCTTCAGGTTTCGCTTCCTCCATCGGCATCAACACCGCAGACTTTTCCGATCGTCTAAAGCGACCTTCTCTCAGTAATCCTTCGGCAGCTGCTGAAAAGGTGTCCGGGACTCGAGACATTGACCAGATACTACATCCAACCACTCCGAACGCGGGACAATTAGAAGTTCTTGCGCAAAGAATGGCCAGGAAGACCTGGGAAGACACCCTGCAGGCAAATTTGCGAACCCCACAAGATCTCCAGTCTCAAATGTTGGTCAGACTAAAAACGCAAGACGACGTTCAGAGAGCTCAACAAGGAAGGGCACACCAAGTCGCTTGTGCCACAATACGCTACACGACCGACGTATCGCGAACGTGTCTGAAAGGTAAGATCTCGACTCCACTTGGTACTTCATCAACTCACACCGAGCCCTAGCACCGGTCGCGTTTTTTTACAACGTTGCCAACGGATTCCGCAACCTTCCATCGTACGCCATCACCAATGAGCCTCATCGCCGAAGAGATGACATCACTGGCATCGGAAGCGGTCTTGTTGTAGCCGGAAAAGTCAGTATTTGAAGCATTGCCCGGATGAACATAGCTGATTGTATGACAGGAGTTCATCCTTGGCTTCGGTGAAGGCTTTGGTGGCATCGTGCGCCACCCTTACGTCGGCGCCAAAAGAGAGGGCCCGCTCGGCGCTGTCAGAGGCGTCGGACGTGGGTTTATAGGTTGCCTGTGGCACATCATGGCAGGTACGTAGCGCGCAACTCGTTCGGCAATACACTATGCTGACAAACGCGAAACAGCCTGTTGGGGCCTGCCCGGATACACCTTGAAGGGCATTGAGCGCGAGATTCATAAATACCGCCTCACGTCGCTTCAAGCCGAGATATACTTGATTCGACTCAGACAAGCAATTGAAACGTTTGAGTGCGCGACCGCGGAAGACAGAGAGCAGGTGGTAGTGAGGTGGGATAGGATACATGGGCCGCAGTGATCAAGGCGTTGTGGTTATCATACGAATGAGTTCATCGATTCTCTCTACGTCATGCGAATGCACGCATTACGCATATCTTAGAAGCCAGATGAACCCTGTCCGAAATGTATGAGTCATTTGCTCAACCGCAGTTGATTCCTGAGCAACGCATCAGTAGTGGGCGTATCGACTCAGGATGGGTCGCGTCACCTGGGCCGGATATGATTGGCATGCAGATAATACCTGGATTGAGGCATCAGGGCATGAAACTATTCGAGCATTTTCTATGCAGTGGGGTCGGCGCAGCATAGACCTAAGAAGTGCAGTCGAGGCCAGATTTATAGATTGGACGTATTCCCCAGCCAGGCTATCACCAGCGGGCTGGACAGTACAGCGGCGGTGCGTACTAAACCATATCGATGAATACTAATTGTTGCAGATTATGAATTGATCTTTTGAGAACGTCGTTTTCTCAGCACTTCCTGCAGTTTCCACGCCTACGACTTTCCCGCCTTGACAACTCTTTCTGGCACAGGGAACTGAACCTTGGGCGCCTGTATCTTATCACGCGTCGTATTTTTCGTAATCAAATGTCTTCACGTTCCTGACCATATAGTATCACTCGCAGCGCCTCTGAGCTGCACGACTGGGGTTGGCACAGTTCGAGCGTAGTACAACACCCTTGCTTTCGAGCCGATTACCTTGCTATGATCTTGGCAACACTGTACCTAATATATTTGAATTGCGAATCACTGTATTGGGAAGGGGAGCGATCAGGCCTCAGCTTGCAGGCTCTGGTGCGGTACACGAGGTGCACAGAGACTGCGCAAAATAAACGATATGAAAGAACTATACCTTGGGGACTTTTTCACATGTTCTGTTAATTTTTGGTATATTGTGTGTCACGTTGGGGCAATTCGTCAACATTATTGCTCCCAAGTTGTAGCGCTGCGCCTTACTACTTCTCCAACCGCCTCACACGGAGCTTAAGATAAATAAAACTTGGATGTTCTGCGAATTGAAAAGAATTTAGGTTATAGCTTGCAGCAAATGAGGCTTTACCTTGACGGCTGCGGCTTACAGCAATGCCTTTCGCAGTATTAGCAACGAGCATCCATAATCGACTCACTAACTACCATTTCCAGCTCGAGGGGCGTTGTGGTCAGGAAGTTGCATGCTGTTTCGATCATTGCCAAGGTTCCTCTAGTCACTACTAAGCCACTCGTGACAGAACCGCGGAGTTGCTCGGCTGTGGCCACATCATAGTTGTTTTGCTCGCCGCCTGCTGCGGCTTGTACCATATAAGGAGACGCCATGCTGACCTAGACAGCACCCACTGAGACAACTAGGAAATATTCATCATACAAATGATGATGTAGTATTCAGTACTACATATCTAATGCTACTTCAGGTGCTGCTGAGGCATAAAGTCTCAGAAAAAGGCCATTTAGTGCGACATTCCGACACACAAACACTCGCAAGCTGAGGTGTACAGCCTAACATGCTTTTGGCGACGTACTATGTTTGTTCGGAGGTATAAGTATGACTGACAGCTTACTCTACCAAGTAAACACGACGCTGTACTGGACCTCTCTTGTCTCGCAACGAATTCAAACCCTTCAGGAAATAATCCATTTCTTGAGATTCTCAAGATGCAGATTTCCGGCGCCATTGCTCTACTTCTCGTGCATTGCACAGCTGCTCTACCCTTGACAGGCAGGCCTGTAGAGATACGCAAAGCGACGATGAAACTCAATAGGTACGCTGAAAGACGTTCACTAAAGTCCGAGATAATCTAATTCCATTTAACGTAGCGCTCTCGAGAGACGATTAACTCTTCCTCTTAACCTCAACGGTCCTCTCCTTGAACTCGGCCCACCGCTTTCCATCAATCTTGGCACTGCTGATGGTGTCATAATTGCGCGCATTAAAGGCAGCGGTATCGTCCCCACGAAGAAGTCGCAAGTTGTCTCTACCTCTAGCGACAACCAGTCCAGCATGCCTATGAAGATCTACAGAGGTGAGGGCGCGTCTAATAACGACAACAACTTGCTCGGCGAGTTCGATATTACTGGCATCCCTCCTGCGAGGGCTGGTGATGCTGTGCTTGAGGTAGTCTTTGAAGTTGATGTAAACGGTATACTTAAAGTCACCGCTACGGAGAAGACAAGTGGAAGATCAGCCAATATTGTATTGTCAGTACAGCAAGTCTAGGCTCATAAAGAATGAAAACAGGTCCTAGGCTTCATCGCTTGACACAATCTCAGCATGTTCAAGCTTATGTAGCTAGCGTTTCGGTTCGTGCCACACATGAGCGGGGTGACCGCGAAGATGGAGTAATATATGGGCAGACCACATCCTGAAGTCGCTGATAGATACTCAACCAACATTTCAATCAGTCCTCGAAAGTTGCCGACGGCAACACCAACATGCAAGTTCAGATCGTCCTTGTAGACTTTATATTTTGCGCGACGCTCGCGGCCCCAACTCCAGAAGCGCAGGGAGATTTTCAAGTGTGCTATTATACGATACGTGTAGGACGAATTCTCTTCGCCAGAGAAGCAAGGTCAATGACTTCGAGGACAGGCAGGTATGATAGTGAAGTGCTGCCATGTCTATGTGCCTGTGAATGGGAATTGTTCGACCATATTGGGTTGCCGTTAAGTTTGGTTTAGCTCTGCGCTACCAGGCCGCCGCAAGGCAGCCGCCCCATCCCCCGCGCTAGCACTACACCTTGACCTCTCGCATACACCGACTTATATACTTCATTTCGCCTGTTCAAAAGTTTCTGCTTCATCATCTGTTTTGCCGCTACCAAAGAACACAGCAAACTTCGCATTGCACACATTAGACACTCACAAGCGCAAATGAGTACTCTCAAGTTCCCAGTCACGAACTATCAGGCCCAAAGCCCGTTGTTTGGCATCCTACCCGGCGAAATCAGGAACGAGATTTTCGCATTGGCGCTCATGCCCTATGAAGATGAGAAAGATACATATCCCGAAGATTCGTACTGGTTCCGCCCTGGTTTCTCCGCGCCGAGTAAGAGCAACAGCTCGCTACTGCGCACATGCCGAGCCGCCTACGCAGAGGGCCAGAAGGTCTTCTTGAGAGATCTAGAGTGGGCGTTTTGGTTCAGTACGTCTACACACACTTCTACTCATTGCCATTGACCTACGCACAGGCTAATTCCATTTGCCCAGATCGCGGCCCATCCGAGCGTACAGGCTTTGGACCCTGCATGAACTTCTTCAAAAGCCTGACGCCCCGCGCTGCAGAAATGCTGCAGAAAGTCCGCCTCTTTACGCAAATGTATTGGCTCGAGAGTGGAAGTGGGGTGCAAGCCATGTTTCGCATGCCGAATTTTCGCCCTACTTTACTCACCATCACGATCCGCTACTCGGACTGGTGGTGGTGGGAAGACGATGCGCTGCTGCGCATGCAAGAGATTTGGCTGCAAACGTTCGTTGGGACGCCGGGATTGCGCGAGTTGAGAGTTGAGTACGAGACGCGAATGCCGAAGAAGGATGAGATGATGCGCATTGTGGAGAGGAATAAGAAATACAAGCTGCCTATTCGGCGCGAAGGCGGGAGTATGGATGATTGGGAGGGATATCTCAGTGCGGAGGAGACGAAGCTGAAAGAATGGACGTGGAAAGGGACGAGTAAGTTGGGCGGAAGAGAGTGGGGACATTTGGTCAAAAGCGATACTGTCGAATATGTGGTTGTGACGGATACGTGGAAGTTTGTGGAGGAGCGAGTGGAGCCGGGGGATTTGGGAAGAAAAGCCACAGGAGAAGAGTATAGGGCCTTGAGTGAGGATGAGGACGAGTACTACGACGAGGTATCTTCTCACTATAGCGACACTGAGGAGGAAAGTGAGGGCCACAGCGAGGAGGAGGAGGACGACGACGACGAGAATGATGACGAAAGCGATGGGGAATATCATGGGGAGAGCGCCGAGTAGACCGTTGAAGAAATCTATGCGGGCCGTGGCAAAGTCTTAGCACAGCCTAGAAAGGGCCACGATAATTGCAAAGGGGAAGCAGGACTTGACTCAATGCTACGGAACTTGGGATTAGCTCTCATGTTTCGGCTCCCAAAACCTCCCCCATGCCCCAAAACATTAACATACTTCTGTCATATAATCCTCGCCTTATCGGCCAACTCTCTGATTCTTCCCTCCTCTCAGCCTTAACTTTGATAAAGCGCCTCCATCCTCATCCTCACATACCCCTCCGCCGTAACAGCCTCATACTTCTTCGGATTCCCCTTCTCATCCCAACATCCCGGCAACGCCTCAATAACCGTCTGTGGATCTGCAGTAGCGAAGAAGGGGATGGAGTAGCGATCCGGCACAATCGCCGAGTCGCTACTTTCATCATTCAACGAAGGAGACAGCCCGACGCGATGAACAGTGCTCTTGTACCGATCGTTCGACCAGCGTGCCATTAGATCCCCCACATTAACTAACACCGCGCCGTCTACTGGCGGGGCAGGCCTAAACTCCCCGGAACCAGCCGGGGACTCAACTTCTAGCCCGCCAACGCTATCCTGGAACAGTAGTGTGAGTGTTCCAAAGTCGGAGTGTGCGTTGATTCTGCTGCGTTTATTTTCTTTGAGCTCGGCGGCTGGGATGTGAGGGTAGTGCAGTAAACGCAGCTGGAAGAGGGATTGGGCGTGCGTCGGACTCAAGCCCTCTCCGGTCACATTCAGCGCAATCGAAAGCGTGTCGAGGATAGCGTGCACGAGGTCTGCGCAGGCGATGAACATCTTCTCCATGAACGGACGGAAGCCAGGAAGCTGCTCGTCCGGAAGCCAGATATTGGGCTGCGATTCATCGTTTACGTTGCCAGATTCGAAGGATTCTTTGTAATCCGGGACGTCGCGTAACTTCTCGAGCTCATTCGCATCGTACGTGTGCTGACTTACTTTCTCGACGCCGGGCGCGGAGTAGCCTCTGTGATGCGCGCCCCCTGGAGGATGGGGCGCGAGGAGTTTGGTGTTGAGGGGGAGGGAGAAAAATTTCTTGGACTTGATGGGGATGAGTTAGCAGGGGGAGTGAGCGGGTGGTGGAAAGGTGGATGGGAGACAAGGGCGCGTAATATAGAGGGAAGGAGGCGATATTTAACTTACCCACTCAAACGCCTCACCAACCATTCTCTCCTCTACACCGTGATTTCTCAAATACACGAACCCCACCTCCCTGAACGCCCTATCAATCTCCCTCGCAGTCTCCTCCTTTTCTCCCCTCGATCCATGCCTAGCTTTGCTGAAGTCCACAATTGGGATGGGACTACTGACATTGTTGGGATCCGTGGTGAGGCCAGACATGATGTGACAGTTTGTGTGTGGTATAAAGAGGAAGTAGATGCCTGCGAGGTGTGTTGGGATGTGTTAGAATCCTAATGTGTTTGTCACTTCGTACATGTAAGTATGCTTCAAGTCCGACGCGAGAATCGATTTCGAGCTGAAATCGGGGTGGTGGGAAAAGCAGTATCAAATTCGGAAGCTGGGGAAAGTGAAGTCTAGATAAAGTCGTGCTGTGCTTACATTACACACGAAAGCTAGTGCAATCAAACGCAGCCAATAGGAGATCCACGCACCGCACCGCCGACCCGTGTCGCTGTCGATCTTGCGAGGTGCAGCATGTGCGACTCGGCTCAGTGGCGTCGGTAATGCTATGCCAGCCGCCTTTCGTCACTTGGAACGTTGCACCCTATTCTTACCCATGGCGATGTTAGATATAATCAATCATTACTAATGCAAAATCTACCCATACTTGCAATTCAGTTTCGCGTCCAGTCCACGAGAGAGCTCAAAATGCTCAAATCAGATGCCCAGTGCTATGCAATATCGGAAAACTTGAAGACCCCAGAAAAAGCCCATCAACTGATTGAGAAAATGCACGCCTCTAGCTTCCTCTATACCTCCTCACTCCCCGCATATCCTCTCATGACTCTCCAAACATGTCTGCCACCCCTGCCAACCCAGGACTCGTGCCGCGCACAATCTGCGCCGACTGGTCGACGCTCATGTACTGTTCCTGGAACGCAGTCCTCTTCTTCGGTGCCGCGCGCTGGATCTTGCCTTGCTCGTGAATGCTGACGCCTTTGATGCTGCTGAGGAGATCCAATACAATCGATCTCTGCATTCGTTCGTCTTGTCGATTCGCACCGCGGAGCTTCGCGAGACGGCGGTCGACTCGGTATTGGTCACCCATACCGGGAAGGGAGAGGATGATGGAGCGCGGGATTTCTTCATCAAGATGTATAATGCCGGCGATGAGAGAAGCAAGCTCTTTTTGACAGTCGACAAAGTACGGCTCGTGGAGCGAGGTGATGGCGGACTTGAGGATGTCGTTGCAGAAGTAATCGCGGATGGGTGACTTATCCTTGAATCGTGGAAGGAGAGTGCGCAAGACCCGGACGTTCATAACGACGGACCGGGTATCGCGTACACTGATGGTTGTGTTGCAGAAAAGTAGGATGGGCTCGAGTACAGAGGGTGTGGCGAGGATGAAGTCGCACATTGGTGGACTATTGGCATCGCGGCGCGTCTCCACGTCTTGGCGTGCAAACTCTTGTCGAGAATCGAGCAGGACTGCGACAAGCGATACAGACGAGTAGGTTAGCTGGCGGAGAATGCTCTCCGTCTTCATTTCATCCGTCAAGTTGTCGTTGTTCCCCGATTCTGCAACCTGACGAGCCACTTCATTCCATTCCTCTGAGATCTTCCTGTCCAGTTCCCGAAACAGGCCCTGCAGCATGGGAGGAAGAAAGTGCGGGCGAAGTTGTGATGGGCAACCTTCGATCAGATGTGTCGAGACTGTGAGCAAGACAGAGAGATGATGAGCTGTCAGAGCGTGCGCATGGCCGAAGAGTGCCTCGCTTAGTGGTCCAGGAAGGTCCTGTATCCCATAGAAGGCATCGCGGAAGCGGGTAAGTGAATACAAAATATAGTATGAGCTCTCTCGGATCTGCCGTACCGTGCCTCGCACTGTAGATGCGAAGCCCTCGTAAGTGGACTTGGAGCCACTGACCCTCGCAAAGAAGTCATCTCGGCTCTCTGTCGAGATACCGGCTTGCCAAAAGCGGTCGGTCAACACTCTGCGGATGACCTGTTGTAGGTCTACCGGTAGATGCGACCAGTTGCTCTCAATGTCGTTGAAAGCTTGTGCGTGACTGACAAGTTGAAGAAGGTTAGGAAGGAGAACAGGAATAGCGTCAGCCCACAGCGCAGCAGCGCTCTCGTATGCTGGTGTTCCGTCGCGCAACTTCTCGGTGGAAGCAGCGAGGAGAGTTTTCGTTAGTCGCAACGGGAGATGTTGGGAACGGTCAAGGATCGAAGCCTGCAATGCTTGTCCATCGCTACCTAACGGTTGGTTCGACCAATCACTGACGCCGCGGAAGTTGTTGGCCGACAAAAATTCTGGGAGTTGTCCCATGCCCAGGATGCCACAGAAAGACTGGAAGTTGGAGATTGCTCCCGCAAAGTCTGGGACTTGCCACGCGTCCTTGACTTGGTTCAACATGTGTCTCATGCGCTGTTCTTGCGTATTCCGATCGAGCACTGTGCATCGATGTATGATGATGAACAGGAAAGCAGAATATGCCATGCGTTGCCGCTCATCGGTGGTTGGCTCATTGATCATCTCGTTGATCTTCGCCTCCAGCTGCTCGTATACATTCATAAAGTCGTTTGCAAATTTCATGGCAAGCTTTTGCATCTCTAGACTGCATACTCGCTCAAGATCCTTCACCGCGTCCGAATACAGGGGGTAGGCAGTGTTATCAGCAAGGCGAATGGTCAGCATGTACTCCAGGAATGTGAGAGCGAAAGAGGGTCGGTCACCCAAAGCTTTGGTTGACAATGTTGACATGAGCGAAATCACCTTCCTAGCAATCTCCGGGTCCTCGAATCGTGCTTGTAGCATCTGTCTACCCCATTGCTCGAAAGAGTCTTCCAGAGCATTTCGCTTTCGCTCGTCCTCTTGCATGTTCTCACCATGACCTGCCAGCCATTTTAGGTAGCCTTTAAGTGCAGCATCGATGACCGTGATTTGAGCGTCGACTCGAAGCACCGTTTGCGAGTTTTTCGCAAAAGTCTCCTGCGAGAAAGCGGGCTGATCACGGTAGAGGTTCTGAAAGATATCCGTGGCTTGTCCGAGGATATGTTCCATAGCTTCAACAGGAATCCAGCGCACCAGCGTCTCGATCATGTCTGCACAGAAACGGCGATAGTTGCCCAAGAATGCATGTCGTTCGGGTATCGTGTCAATGTCTTCGTTGAGAAACTGCAGGGTGATGTCCTCAGTGTCCTCTGGTAATGACTCGTACCTGATCAGCCGCGAGCAAGAAGTCTCCAGTAAACCTCCAATCAAGGACTTTATGGTGTCATTCTCGCGCACGACAGGTGATCTCAGCAGCTTTGTCCAGCAGTGTAGGACAGGAATGGATACGACTAGGCTTGGATTTCGCATGATGTCAAACAAGAAGCCAAGCACACCACCAAAGTCGCTGCCTTCCGGAATCTGGCGAGGCTTTTGTTCGATGAACAGACCTAAGCTATTGGCCAGCTGTGTCGATTAGTTAGGTACCAGGAGGGGAAATGTTGCGAAGTCAACATACCTCTGACATCTTCTTGCACAAGGTGTACTTCTGATCGTCCAGGTCGTTGACGTTCAAGTCGGCTATGGTCCAGTTGTACACCTCGCGAAGCAACGAAACATTGTCAGGGGCGAACATTGGCCAGACAAGCTCACCAAAGTCATCATCATGAAGATGGTGGCGGCTGTAGATGGCCTGGAAGACTTCGATGGCGGACTGGCACTGTCAGCGGTGACCCAAGAAGGGTCCGAATTGTTCTTACCAGCTGCAGTTCTACGACTGGGACGGCGAGAGCCCTGCATAACGCGCCGATGACTTGTGTGGCAGCAATGGCCTTTGGGATGATCCATGGCATAGCAGCTCGCAGCGCGTTCATTGTTTTGACAGCCAGCGTCCGAATTGCCTCCTGGTTCTGATAGTCCTGGCCCAAGCACCAGACCAGGTTGTCGCAAAGCCTCTTCAACCACCCCTCGTCTCCACATCTCACGTCTGGGCCCTTGTCGCGGGTCGGAAGGTGCTCTTGAAGCACAGCGAGCGGTGTGAATATCTCGACACATGTGCGTCCCAGGTCGCTACCCCGCAGACCCGCTGTGGCATCGTCGCGGTTGAAGATTTCCTCGGACAACGTCTCGAGCACGTAGAGAACGATTGCCTGGTGATGCAAGGAGTGCTGCCACAGCGACAAGAGCTGTTCATCCATATCCAGCCATTCTGCGCCCCAGCTGCGCTTGGCTACCTCTGTCCACAGCTGTGCCACCTTGTTCCTCAGATAGACTGGGTCGTCGGGGCCGATGTTCGTTGCGAGATCCGTCACATAGCCTCTCAGCTGGGTACCCTGCTCGGGAGTGAAGTCTTCCCAGCTGTACTTGATCGAGTACTCGAGCATAGTGAGGCCATAGTGGCGGAGAGCGGCGGGCTGTGCGCCGTCGTTTGCGAGGGTGTAGCCCTGGGAGGGCGCATCGGGATGCCGCTTGGCTTGCTCGAGATATTCTGTGGCTTGGCGTCGGGTGTCGTTGCTCGAGTTGGGGGCATAGATGGCCTGCAGTGCCTCGAGCACCTGCGAGAGGTCGTTCTGCGTGTTGCCGTTGGGCTGGCCGTGTTGCGCGCCATCGCCGCCATTTGCTAGGGCTGTTTGTGGGGCTGCATCTTCAGCCCCGGCGTCCATGATATGGAGGCGGCCTTCTGCCGCGTAGGCTACGCTTGAAGCAATACAATGCACGGGTAAGCTGTCGGCGGCGACGTGGTTGTTTTTCCAAGTTGACGCTGTTGCGGAGAAGCTCAGTTGCTGGTGGTGGAGGGACAAGAAGAATGGAAGAAGCTATGGCTCCCGTCCGCTGAGAACCAAAAAACGGTGAGAGAGCGTGCCAGCGCCGAATGCTGGCATCAAGAGGACACGAAAAGCACGCGTAGTCAGCGTCCGTGGGAGCGTGCAGAGACGATGAAAGTAACTATTGCTATATCACGTAGGACAAACGCGCTTTTACATGCGAAACGCGAAATCACATGCATGCCAGGCATCCAGAGTGATTAGGCTGCGCAATCCAACAATGAGTTATTATCAAACCCCAGCGTGCAACGCTTCAACGCCGTTTACCCTATGCAATTCCAAGCTGAATATGCGTGCATCCTGGCAGACAAACAGATGCGTTGTTAAAAAAAATGCTGACCGCGTGATCATCGCACCACTACCGACGTAGCGATTGGTTCGTCCTAGACCCCCTCAACACCACGCCTTTATACCTCTACATGACAGCACAATTCTGTCGCTGGCACTGCGCCAGATATCCCTCGTCCTCCTCGGTGCCTAGAGCGCTGCCTGGCTTGCGCACTGCACCTTTTACAGTCATGTTTTGATCACCTTCTGCATGCCACCATCGTAGCGTTTGCTGCAATGCGCCGTTGGTCTCTTCGGATTTGATTGTCCACTTTCCACCGCTGACCTCGACGCTCGTCTGCGCTGACGGGAAGTGGAATTCTGGCAGATACACTGTCGTTGGCGCATCTTCGCTGGTCGAGCTCGGTGCGGCGAGTGCTAGCTTGAACGTGCACGTCTTGAGGTCGAAGACGAAGGACGAAACGTCGCCGTGGACAGCGACGGGTGCAGGACGGATGAAGGCTTCAGCTGCCCGCAGCCCTGGGACATCACCGTCCATCTTACTGGATGTCATGTGTTCGTTGCTGACCGTTTGCTTAAGGTTCGACGGAGTGACGCTCAGGGTATCCACAGATTGTGCTCTCGAGAATGACGGGGAACTTCGATCTAACGAGGCACGCGAATCTTCCAGTGAGAATGGACCTGCCGGCACTGCCTTGTCGTCTAATGAGAAAATGGACAGGTCTTCGCCATTCCATTGATCGCCCCAGTAGTGCGTGTTCTGTAGCAAATTAGCATCTCAACCATAGTCCAATTACACCATCACTTACCGTGGCTACATAAGTCCACAAAGTAAATCCATTTGCCATACTCTCTTCCAGCGCAAAGTGATTGGCATCGAGCGCCGCAATCTGGCTGCTGTAGTTGCCGGTCTTGTAGGCGTACTTGTCGTCCATATCGTACGGGATACCAATTTCAGTGAAGACGCAAGGGTGCACGCCCATGTATTCTGTACCTTCCTCGCGGATCGCGCGAAGCTGATGTGCGAAGCAATTTCGTATCGCATTTTCTCCAATTTTGATGGCAAAGGCTGGTGTGAGGTACTTGCCTCGCAGGACACCAAAGACGTCGATATTCCATACCCGGTTCCTGGAATTTGTTAGCTACCATAACTTTGTCAAGCATGTACTCTGCATACCATTTCTTAGTTATCAAGGTAATTCCGTCATAGAAATGCGGAGAGAAAACCATGTTGGGGTCGTCATCTTCTGTTCCCTTGATACTAGGTGGAATTTCCAGTACTGGTGGCTGACAGAACATGATCGAGTCCGGGAATACCGACTTGACCATCTTCCGATATGCCCGGTAATGGGGTAACCAGTAGTGATTAGTGAAGTACTCTGTATCGATTGTTGCGCCATTCTTCGGATCTTTCCCAAAGTAGTCTTTCTTGAGAACGGTGTCTGTGGCCGGGTCCCAAACGCCGTGCTGTGCCCACAGACACTCACCCAACCGCCACTCCGGGTCTCGTTTCCAACCGTACTTCGTGTCATCATGATCAGACGACAGCCACGCTGACTGGCCTTGTGGGTCAATCAATGCTGTGCCAGATTTGTAAGGTCCCATGCCGCCAAAGTCCCATGTCTCGACCTCGCAAGCCCTACCCGATCCGGTAAGTATCGCCTGCCAAGCCGTGGGCGTTGTGCCCTTCTTTAACTGCTGCTCTTTTGGTATCACTGTAATATCCTGATAGCTAATCAAGCCTTTGTTGGGCTCGTTTAGACTCTCCCAGCCAATGATTGGGTCAAGTTCCAGGTCGCCGGCTTCGTGTATGCGCTTCGCCAGGTGCCCACATGCCGCGATGTAGTGGTCCTGCAGGTAGTCCTGGATGTTCTTGCCGTCGATGATTGCTTTCGGCGCAAAGTCTCTGCCGCCGAAGAACAGGGTGAAGACGACCTGGCATACGAGGCGCGTGTAGTTGGAGGCCCAGATCATCTTGGGGAAGGTGGCTGGGTCGGGGTAGGTGTTTTGGACGAGGGCGCCCTCGGTGACGGCGAAGTGCTGAAGGTCGAGTCCACAGGCGTACAGTGTCCACATGGGCGCGCCTGAGCCCCCCGAGAATCGCGACCAGACGTCCTGGTGCGGGTCCATGAAGATGTAGAAGCCATACTCTTTCGCCTTGCGCAAGATGCCGATGGTGTGCTCTATCCACGCCTCGTCGTACTTGCCCGGCCCCGCGTGCTCAATGGCCTCCCAGGTGAAGACATAGCGGATGGTGTTGTAGCCCCACGCGCGCAAGCGGGTGAAGTGCGTGGCGGCGTCGTCGAGGGAGAACGGGCGGTTCACGAAGGACACATTGTCGCCGTCAAAGAAGTGTTCGGAGACGTGGGAGGGAACGTCGGGCGTGGCAGGGAATTTGGCGTCGGCGGCGCAGTTGATGCCGTGCTGTCGTTTCCAGTATCAGCGCTGTCGCCCGTCGCATTCATTGTGCACATGGGCCCTTACAAGGATGACCTCGCGGTTCTGGGGGTCGCGGAAGGTGCGTCCGTCTATGCGCAGCCGGATGGGCGACATTTTCTGAGAGTGTCTATGGTGAAGGAGAATGCGAGCAGCCAGCAGCAGCAGGGCAGCGTCACGCCCCCATATATCTATGCCGCATGCATGTCCCGTCTGGGTAGTCGGCGTAAGTTCCTGGGCGGGCGGCGCTCAACGGCGCGTCATCGGGACCTGCCCGTGCGCGTCGACATCCCTGTCACTTTTGGGGTAAACGAGCGAAGGGTGAAAGAGGACAAGTTTACAACAACGTCGAGTGCTCCAAATATAACCCGTGCCCGCCCATGGCCTAGCACTTGCTGCCACAGTCGCAACTTGCTCCCCTTTGGACCACCCCGCCCACCTCCAGTCGCTCATTAATCTTCGCCACACGTACGCACTGCACTGCACGCCAGCCATGATACTGCGGCTGTCATCTCTCGCCCTCGGGCTACTGTCCGCAGCACCGCTCACATGCGCAATCTCGCCCTCGGACATTCCCGCAGACACACCCGTCGCCCAGCTCATCAAGGACGCCAGCGTGAAGCTCGCCACCGGAAACGCCCAGGATGCCCTCACATACTTCGACGTGGCCATATCGCGGGACCCCCAGAACTACCTCACATTCTTCCGCCGCGGCGCCGCATACCTCTCCCTCGGCCGCGCCCAGCAAGCGCAGCATGACTTCGACAAGGTCCTCGAGCTGAAGCCCGGCTTTGAAGGCGCACTGGTGCAGCGCGCCAAGATAAGAGCAAGGAAGGCAGACTGGGCTGCTGCGCGCAAAGACTACGAGGCGGCAGGCAAGACGGATGAGATCGCACAGCTCGAGGAGGCAGAGGGCGCTGCCGTTCTGGCGCAAGAGGCGGTAGAAAAGGGCGACTGGGACTCGTGTATCTCGCAGGCGGGCACGGCCATCGTGGTCGCAGGTGGCGCATACGACATCCGCAAGACGCGCGCGCGGTGTCGCTTCGAGAAGGGTGAGGTCATCGAGGGCATCAGCGACCTGCAGCATCTCCTCCAGATCAACAAGGGTGACATCGAGCCCCACCTCCAGAGCTCCGCCATGGCCTTTTACTCCTTGGGTGAAACCGACAAGGGCATCAAACACATTGCACAATGTCTGCAGTCGGACCCAGACTCTAAGGTGTGCATGAAGCTGCGAAGGCGAGAGAAGAACCTCGAGAAGGATCTCAAGAAAGTCCGCTCGTTCTTTGAAAAACGCCAGTTCGCAACCGCCTCTAAGCTCCTCATCGACCGCGGCGAAGACGAGCCCGGCCTCCTGAAGGAAGTCAAACAAGACTTCCAAGACTACGTCGACATTGGCTACATCTACAAGTCCTCGCCCCAGGGTCTCTACAACGAGCTCCTCGAAATGACATGCGAAGCCTATGTCGAAATGGGCAACCACAAAAAGGGCACCCCCTACTGTCTCGAAGCGCTCACCGCCAACCCCACCTCTCTCTACGGCTCCCTCCACAAAGCGCAAACCGAGCTCGACAACGACGAATTCGAAGACGCCGTTCGTACCCTCGAGTCCGCGAAAGAACACCACCAACAATCCCAAAAGCTTCATGATCTGTTGAACAAGGCACACACACTCCTCAAACGCTCCAAAACAAAAGACTACTACAAAGTCCTCGGCCTATCCCGAGACGCAGACGACCGCGAAATCAAGCGCGCATACCGCAAGCTCTCCAAACTCTACCACCCGGACAAATCCAGCGCACAGAACATGACGCCCGAGGACGCGCAGAAGAAAATGGCATCCATTAACGAGGCGTACGAGGTATTGAGCGACCCGGAGTTGAAGGAGAGATTTGATCGCGGAGATGATCCAAATAGTACAGAGGGGCAGCAGGGCAATCCGTTCCAGGGCAGTCCGTTTGGCGGGCAGCAGCAGTTTATGTTCAAGCAGGGTGGGGCGAGCTTTAAGTTTCAGGGAGGAGGATTTCCAGGTGGTGGCTTTCCTGGTGGGTTTGGGTTTTAAGCATGTGGAAAATCCTGGGACGGTGTTTATCTGGAGTTCTTTGGAGTGGTTTAGAGCATATGTGGCGTTTGGGCAATGGCCTGGGTCTGAGCTCGGCTTTATTTTATTTAGTAGCAGTGTAGAGATACGTGGCAATACACAACATATCCTCAATTTTTCTGGATCAACAGTGCGTTTCTGTGACGTGTCTTGTTTACAGCCATGCATGTATCCTATCAGAGCGCAACCATCGCGCAACTTCAATCTCGCGAAGCTGAGCATGTCGCCCTCAAGTGTGATGAGTTCGTGTCCGTCCCCACACATGTATTTTCAAGCCCGCTCACATATCACGTAGCTGTCCTTCACCCAGCAACATGTCTCTGTTTCGGGCTCAGAGGAATATCGATACGGATTTGACTAGGCGGCGGTGCAGTGAATGAACTACTTCGAAGGATGTGGGCGATAGGGGTGGAGAAAGAGGGCAAGCAGGTGTTTGTCAAGCTGTGGCGGTTGTGTTAAGTGCGGAGCAAATAAATAACTATACAAATATACGTACATGTTTGCCTATCCAGTTTTGGCTTCTTGGCTAGTCGGTCATCGCCATCGACCTGCTCTACATAATCACATCGATATCGCTCACGTTGCGTCTGCCAAGGGAGTGGGCGACCTAGAGTCGTCATGGGGTGATATTTGGCCAGGGTTTGCAGCATGTCCCTCATGAGCTCTCCATCGCGCTCCGGGTCCAGCTGCGACAGCAGGTTGAACGTTGGATTTAGGGCGCCATGAGCCCACATGTCTGAGACAAGACGTCTTGCTGGTGAGTTTGTGCTCGTGCCTTTATAGATGATGTTGATAGTTTCGAGCGCAGGACACCTATCCAGTTTTGCTCCGGTGTTTCCTGCCCTTAAGATCATGTGATCAATGATGATCTGCTGGAAGGTATCGTCCATCAGGCGCTCCCCGAGCACGTACAGTCCAGATAGAGCTGAGAAACGCCGATAGGAGTCTTCACTTGGTAACAGTCTCGTGTAAAGCCACTGGCTATACGCCTCGAAGTCGCTTGAACATGTGTCGTGAAGCTCAATTGGCTTATTCGGGTCAGACCGCCACTCTGGTTTCATTGCGTTCTGGAAGAACTTGGAAGTTTGCGTGAGCACTGCCGCATGCACGTAGAACGTTTTTGATTGCTCCTCGCGCTGAACCAATATTTGGATGGGTGCGCTCGTGGTGCTGTCTATATCAACTTGTGAACCGCGGATGAAGTGCTTAAATTATTGCTTACTTCAGTAACTTCAGTAAGTGAGGTATTGTAGCAGTGGGAGTCGTAACAGCATGGGTTGGAGCTGCGTCGGACATGATGCTTTGGACTCGCTCTATTCAGGCGAGTGTGGCCAGCGCAGGTTATACCAACGCACGCATGTGGTGGTATCAAATTACGAAGATTCATTCACTGGAGTCGCTACTCATGGCTCTCGAAGCGTGACAAGCCAGTATTGCTGAAGAAAACGTCGAGAGGTATGGTCGCGCGATGTTTAGCTCTCGTTACACAGGCGCCAAGGCGCTCCCTCCCCGTGTAACCCCTAACTTAATCAGGCCTCGTTCGGATTAGCGGAGCCACTCACATGTTAATACCGCCTCTCCACTTCCTTCCTAGGCTTTGCAACAGACCAAAGATGAAGGTTCAGTTTTGACTTCGGATCCGGCTCTCGTGTCACCTATGAAAGCTTGTAGGATAAGACATCTACTGTGCAGCCACTCACTGCATGCCTTAGATTACTCTGACTCATGGCTCGGAGGTTCGATGGGTTCACTCTTGTCAACTTTCAGTGCGTTCTACAAGAGCTTGGAGCTGCCGATTATGACTTTGCGATGTACGTGGAAAACCATTTCCACCTGCTAATACTACTACAGCATCGCCTGTGAAGCTTCTACAGTTAGTCTACACACTGTTTATTTCGACTGGAAGAGACTCGCTTTGGACGTTGTGAGGCTGCACTCGTCGTGCTATCCTCCATTCTGCGGAATGTACAATTGTGAATACTGACAACAACGTAAGTTCTGGCATGCATATGAACGGAAACAACTTTTGGCAATATGTTGAAGTATATTCATGCCCACCGGAAAACATAGTTGCAGGTAAAGCAATGGCCGGGTTCTTCAGTTCTGTCAGGGCGGAAACGTCAGCAAGCCACGTCAGTCTTCGATAAGCACGTCCAGGGACAATGTTCAGGGCACAGCGACGATCTATTAAATTCACCCTGCTTGATAGCGCATGTGATGTTTCTCTTTGTATCATGATAGATCTAGATGTTTTCAAGGTTTTTAATACTTAAAAGATAACCGTTTCACACAATGAACGTTGCATTGTCAATACAGCCTGCAATACTTCATTCAGCTCCGCCTCCGATGACCACCGCTACCATCTACAACTCGGACATCTTTTGAAGCTGCCATTCTGCCATTCACGTAGAGCGCGAAATCAACCTTTCCCATGCCACACAGACTCATCTTCACATCAAAACGGACGACGCGAAACTGTTGCTGACCCTCGCTGCCATCTTGGTAAACCATATTGTGCCCAGCCGCACTGAATGTTATTGCGGCGCATTCCCGGACTTCACTCGTCTTTCTCGTGGGCGCGTCGTTGGACGTGCACTCGTATATGGTCACAGTATAATCCTTGCGCGTTCGGCTTTCGGGTTGTTTGAACTCCCACGACATCTCGACTGGGTCGCCTTTGGAAACATCATCGCCCTAAAAGATCGTCAACCAAGGAATCTTGAATATCGTCTTGGCGGCACCTTACCTTCTTGACGTACCAGCTCATCTGGTCCCAAGCTAGATCCATCTGCTCCGCCTCATCATATTCTACCCTGTCTTCGCTCGTATGCCTCGAGGTATCGTATGGCTCTTTGTAGGCCATGCCATAGTGCGCTTTGGAGACGTACGAGTTGACGACAGGAAACGGCAGGTCATCGTTGACTTCGTCATAGCCCATACTTTTGATCGCTGCTCCTCGACATATAGAAGCCCAGCTACGATAGTAAGTCTCTGACTCTGGTGATTATTTGTGGTGAGACTTACACATGCGGACCACTGGGTTGCAGTACGCTGATGTCTCCAGCACCGTACCCGCCAACATTGAACCCTGCTTGGAGTCTCTCGTATAGGTATCTGTTTCCTCCGAGACCACCAACAAGTAGTATCGCCTTCGGTTCTTTTAGTTTCTTTTTTGTCGCTTCGTTTCGTTGCTCTAAGGACAGCTTCAGGATCTCCTTGATTACCGGGTTGAAGATACCCTGGATATCGACACTGGGATCATTAGCACACAACCCTCAT
The DNA here is from genome assembly GCA_001644525.1 of Phaeosphaeriaceae sp. SRC1lsM3a. NCBI lineage: Eukaryota > Fungi > Ascomycota > Dothideomycetes > Pleosporales > Phaeosphaeriaceae > Phaeosphaeriaceae sp. SRC1lsM3a. Next base: position 51,400 of record KV441723.1, read on the forward strand.
TCAGTCGCCGGATCACATACGAGCCAAAGCGCATCATGTCTTTGGTGAGCTGTTTCCCCCCTGAACCCTTTTTGAAGAAATTCTTAATCGGCCTATCGATCGCTTTCGCAACCGAGTGGGGAATACGAGCTACAATCTCGTCTCTGTCGGTCGCATATTGGCGTTTGATCTTATGCTCCCAAGTCTCCATCAATTCGTCGCTATCTTCTTGAGACACCTTCTGCAGCTTTTCTTTTCCTACCAAACCCTCGATGTACTTGATAAAGTTCATGTCCAGGAACATAGACCCGCATAAAGCCACTAATCTAATTAGCCTACATCGCAATGGTGGATGCTTCGAAACTCACTGCTTCCACTGATGCTTTCGCTCAGGGTTACTGAAGGCTTTAACCGAGTAACTTCATAGGCAACAATGTCCTAATGGTGGGTCAATACCACATCAGCAGAAACCGGTATCGAACTTACCACAGTGCCTCCTCCAGCATCGCAAATCACCACCGTGTCACCGATCTGCCTGACTTAGTATTTGTGGCAGTACCAGTCGAGCGGCAACTTACTTCAACATCGTGCTGGATGTTGCCTTCATAAAAAGCTGCAACCGCAGCTGCTTCGGGCTCAGCCACGAACTCAAGTATGGTCTCGAGCCCGTATCGACGACTGAGAATTCCCGCTTTGGCAGCCGCACTTCTCATCTTCTGCTGTGCGTCCAGTGGCCAATTGGCAGGCATTCCTACGACAATACGGAACGGCATGCCATCTATGCTACTCGAAAAATCACGTCTGATTTCAGATATAGCATGTCCCCATAGTCGTTGGAGATAGTCCGCGGTCACATCCTCGACTTCCTTGCCCAGGCGCCTGAGGAGAGCCTTGGTGGTCACAAGGTGATGTGACTTCTTTACCGACTCTTCGAGATGATTTTCAGCAAGCAGAAGCTTGAACCATTTCACGCGCTGCATGCCAGGCTTGATGGCGTAACCCCATTGAATGGCGCCATCGGGTTCGTATGCTAGCACAGTCGGTACTTTGACATGATCGCCGCTCGGCCAGTGGTCGACAGTGTGAATCGTCTGAGACCCCGAGATTGCCCATGATACTCCAGAGAATCTTCCGAGGTTAGTACCAGTTTCATCGTTCGCATCTCAATACATACGTTGTCCCAAAGTCGATGCCGATATTGACGTACTTCTGCCGCCGATGATCGTACACGCCAAGCGAGGTTCGAGATGAGTTCGCAGATCGCGGCGATGCTTTAGACTGCTGTGACTCGATAGAAAGGTGCGAGCTATCGCGTGGTCTTGGAGATGGCCGGAGTTGTAGCGACATCGGCCGTGGTATGGGTGGCGGCTTCCTCCTTGGTAGGGGTTGCGCGGACAATTCTGGCAAGTCTGAGAAATCGTTGTCCATAATGGCCGTGAAAGACCATTGGCATTTTTCAGACTGAAAACATATAGCCCATATCAGGATTTGAGTGCAATATCGCACAAGTCGGAGTTACAGTCTTCACAAGGAACGGCGGCTGCCCGCCCTTACCCCAATATTTCTGGGGTGGCAGGGCGGCAGGGTGCCACGACCTAAGCACCAGAGTCGACCTTCTTCGGAGCATCTCAGGATTCGCAAAATTACCCAAATGCTCTCTATCGCGTACTCGCCCAGGGATTGGTGGCTTGATCGGTCGGCGTTTGCCAAGCCCAGCTAGGCGAGTGTACATATGCGTGAGGTGGACTCAGCCTGGTCACCAACAAGCCGCGCGAATATGCACAGCCTGGCAATCTGCAGCTAGGACAATTATGTTGTCCCTATTGGAAGAATCCTGGAGGTTCGGTAATGGCAGCCTTAGCCAGACCTATCGACCACACAACCTCCCGATGCGCCTGGCACGATAGATGTACAGCCTGATTTATTTTTAAGCATTCCGTCCACCAGCTGAAATGCAGTACCAGAGTCTCAATCCGTAACACATCCAATGAGGCTGATCGAGCGAAGTCCACGCCGTCCTGTGACCGAAAGCGCGAGCAAGTAGCCAGCCTGATCCAATACCTATCAGGCCCCACGGGTGGCAACTCCTGCTACGAACACCTCCTTTTTTGTGTCTTGAATTCGTTCGCATGGCCACAACAACTGATGCGAAGTCTGATAGCAGGCGCAAGAAGAAGTCTGGGCCAAAACAGCAAATGAAAAAGTTCATGGGCATAGTGAACGAGGCGGCGCCACCAGAAACACCTCCCAAGGGGTCTCATCCTCAAGTCTCCAAGGGACAAACTCCTCACCAAAATGCAGTTTCCCAAGCAGTTAAGCCTCCTCCGATTGCTAAAGGCGGGAACTCGAAAGATGACCTAGACATTGACAAACTTCAACGGGATTTCCAAAACATCAAAAGGGAGATGAGTTCAGATGTGAAGAGTGAAGGGTCAGGTCCATTGCCTTTGACAGTATATGATCCTACATTAGGTGACGCGAAGCAGATGAGGCAGGTGATGGATGTCACACAAGTTCCAAAAACAACCCAAGCAAACAATGAACTCGGGTCTTTTCAGCCTATCTCTGGTCCATCGTTACATCATATTCCACCGATACAGACGATACATCATGCATCGCTCGTAGCCGAACCTGAGGCCATCGTTCCCAGTATACCTGCAAGAACACCACGAAGACCCTCGATGTCACAACAAATGCCACCAAGACCTCACGACAATTTTGTGCCATCCGAAACACAGCAACGACAGATGTCACGCCAGAACTTTCCTGTTGCGACTGTACAGAACGTCGAAAGCTACGAGGCACTCCGAAGCAACCTCCAGATAGCACAATATGAGAACCAAAACTTGCAAAGAGAGCTGGATAAAATGACTCAGTTGGCCAATGAGCAGGGAGAAGCGATAGCATCCTTGGAAAGATCGCGGGAAGACATGGCTTCTGAGCTCGACAACGCACGAAATAGCTGCGAGCGAAGTAGGGAGAATGCTGAAAAACTGGGGAATGATGTTGCTCAGGCGCAGGAGGATCTCTTAGACTGGCAAGGACGATTTGGTTTGGTGAATAATGAGCTCCTTCAGCTCCGATCAAACCTCGACAAGCATGTTAGCGACAAGTGGTTCCAATCGCAGTGGAAGGTTCTTCACACAAGAATTGAGGCTGTTTCCGATCAATACTTCGTCGGTCGACAGTCAAGATTCCAGGGCTCGATCTTGAGTCGCGGCAAGGGCATGCGCCCGGATAAGCTGGAAATCCATCCCTCAATCTCCTTGACGCGGCTGACGAACGAACACGCGTGGTACCTCGGGTCCGAGCATATGCGACCACTTATCATCCAAGCCTTCATATGGTGGGTGCTAGTCAACAGAATCTTCGCACACATGGCCTGTGACGAGTGGGGTTTCTTCTGGGCTGGGCAATCACGGGATCTGCTTTATCATCTCAAGCGGCAAATTCTACCCCCGCGCCCACGAGACTGGCCTCAATCTGATCCCGTTACCCTTCAACGCATGGAGGCGGATGCTCGTAATTATCACACATGGCGTGCTACGACAGCTATGCTGCTTGTGGCACGAACCTCGGTCGACAAAAGGATCAAGACGGTACAGGATCTTATCATCGATCTCGTAGGCGATGTCTTACAAGCTGTATCGCCATACATAGTGGTCCCTAAGGGAACATCGCCAGGCGCTGCAGAGGACGGATTTTGCAAGCAGTTGGAAGCAATTTTCGTCGAAGCTATCAAGACTGACGCTGAGATGGCGCAGCAGCGTGCTTGGATTTACTGTGAACAATGGCGTGCACATAGAGAGGGTGATCCTCTGTGGGGATTCGCCTGCTCTCCAGATGAGGCGGAGATCATACAGACCGTGGACCAGTCTAGGGGGCGAAGGGCACAAGCCACTGGCAGTTGCATCGAGCTTATTGTTCAGCCTGCACTGCTTCGAGACGGAAATCAGTATGGAGAGAAGTACGCGACACAGCAAGTGTTGTGCAAAGCGAAAGTTATAGCGGGAGAAACGACATTGCAGTGCTTTCAGCATCGATAGCGCTTATCTGCTAGTTCCATACGAGAACCTCGGAACGTTGTGGCGTACCTAAAGCAGGATGCAAAGGTATTATTGTGTAGACCTACGCGTAGACGAGAGCCTAGATACAGTATGTTTGAGTCCTGACTACTACACAACACACACATTCTCATCTACGGAACAAGAACAAAAGACCTTACCGTCGGCCTCCTGTAACCAACTTTGATGGTTATTTGAAACAGCTGCTTGCATTCCTAGCTCACACATTACTTGGCATGCTTAGATAGAAAGCGTCTCGGAATGTCTCCAAGTTGATTCCATCCGTGTGTACATCATAAGCAAGTCGTCCTGTAGTAGATTTGACTGCAATACAAATGAGTAGACACAATAATCCCAGACCTGCCAACTGACTGGCGCTATCAATGTGCTATGTTGCCACGACACTAAGCTAAAAATATGAACACCATCCTTGCCACCAGCAACATAAGTTTTGAGTTAAAAAGGAGAGAGCAAGAGGCTCAAGAGTTATTCAATATGCCATAATAGGAATGCCGACGTCTATGAGCGGATTAGTATAGGCCGATATACGCACGGGAAGACTTACACAAAACTGCTCCACCACCCCATACTCCGCTCACTGTTCCAAGATTGGGTGGACAGAAGCGGTCGCCCGCCACTTTGATGAAGCCGTCCCAAAAGACCCATTGTGCTGCATATGCCAACATACCCAAAAAAGCACCTGCCCAAATAATCTTCTTTTCCCAGCCCTGCCACTTCCAATTGACATTGTGTTTGTAATCTGCTCGTTTGTTCGACGAGCCATTAGATGATTCATTCGCGATAGATGACGAGGCCTTTTCGGGATTGAGGGATTCGGCTGTCGTCATGAGTAGCGTAGCACTGCTGCTACCATGATGACTTGGTTGGGGCCCTTCAACTCGAGGTGGCGAAGACTTGTGAACAGCATATGGCTGATCATCATTTGCAACAATCGTCTCTGGATCGTCAATCTGTGCCACGGATTGATATTGGCTTCCGCCTCCCGCCCGTCGCTGCACAACCGAAAGATTCTGGGCATAATTCCTCGGCACATCAACGCTTTCCATATCATGATCGGCTTGAGCGAGAACGCCATATTGGCCACCACTCGGGGTGCGTCGCTGCACTGCGGATGGGGAGTATGCGTAACCAGCTGAAGCCACTCGTTGACTCTCGTAAGCGCTCTGATGTGCTCTCATAGGCTGATCTTCGAAGTCGAATTGTGTAAGCTGCGGGTACTGTTTCCGTCTTCCTTCATATCGCACTGGCATGGGAAGGTCGTTGTTGAAGAGGTCGCCCGACGCCGGACCATTGTATCGTGTTGGCTGGTCTGTGAAAGGGTCTAGTGGTTTCGCTGGATAGGGCTGATCTGGCGCGAAGTATTCCCTGGGGAGGTCGTGAGGTGGGTGAGTATTGGAGGAAGTTATCGTAGCTGGGTCGGGACCGGGATCGATTTTGTCCACGATGTTCTTGACAAATTTTGGAACTTTCTCATCTGAAGTCTTGTTCCTGAGAAAATTGAAGATTCCTCGTCTCCAGCTGGACACAGCATGAAAGACGATGCCAGAGAATAGTGCAACCAAAAACCAGACTACAAGCAACGGAATGCATAGCATTACCCAGCACAGCGCGCCAATATACATGCGACGTGCATCGCGTCCCCACATTTTAGGGCGCAATCGATGAACGATGAAGAACCCTCGCTGTCGTCCTATGTTCGCCGTGGTTCCCAGGAAATATGAGCCTAGTAATTGCATGATTGATTCTGCGACCGCAGACGATACAGCGACGGAGGATAGGACCAACCTTGCGGCCCAGATGCCATCACCACCATGTTTGAAGTTGAAGATCTTCTCCAGTCTTTCATCCGATATGAGTGCCAGAAGACATGAGAGCCACGATAGCCGAGGGCGACAGCAGAATAGAAGCGCAAGTAGATGCATGGGAACATCACCATACCCCGGAGCACTCTGAATGATGTGTGCGACCCAGAAGTTGAAGCTCAGTTGAAGCCCGGCAAGAAAGACCCCCATGATGACCGGATAACTCCATTTCAATGGATCGGTGAAAGCAGGTCGTAGATCTTCCCCTTCATCAAGAAGCTTCTCCTTGATGATTTCGTTTGAATTCTTTCTTGACTTCAGATTTGCCCATGTGACCACCAGGAAGTATCGAAAGAAGCTGCGATTTTTATGCTCTTCGTGTCGCGCAATCCATAATCGTAGAGCACCGATGCCTATCGAGAAGACCAGCCAGGAAATATGTTCATAAGCGTAAACCGCAAGGTACCGATGCGGAGCTTTGCAGTCCTGCTCGTTTTCTTGAAGAGTTGTGTTTTGCACAGTCCAGTTCCATGGCATAATCCATTCGCGCCAGTCGAGACAGGCCATGCCTCCACATCTTTCAAATTGCTGTCGCCATTCCGATCCGTTGCAGAAAGCTCCAGTCCATTGCGCAAGCTCAAATGGCTCGTTGCCTTGATTGCAGCAGCCGCCATCTCCGAAAAGAACTTGGTTGGGAGCGCTTTGACAGAGGGCTGTAGCGTTCATCACCGGCCAGCCTGGGATACGGCATGCAACATCGGATTTGCACCCAGAACACCATCCATGTTCATTTTCGAACTGCGTGACAAACATATTCCAATATGCGGAGCAGGGCGATGATAGTGCACAGGTGGTCTGGATCGTACGTCCACTGTCGTTCTGCGAGCATCCAGCACGAAGACATCCTGGAGCAGACTGGAGCAGATCAGCATGTTGTCGATAAGTCACAAGGGATCCGCATTGTGCGAGCACCTGCGTCTGAAAGAAGATTGACAAGAGAAGTAGTCGATGGGAATTAAGTCTAAGAGCATACATCTTGGCGCTGCCTTATGCTCTGCTCAATAGTCAAAGAAAGAATGCTCTCAAAAATGTAGAGATCTGACTCCGAATGGTATGATGGAGTATCAACTGTGCCCAGACTGCCAATATGCAGCAGGCTGGCCCCATTCACAGGACCCTCAAAAAGTCACTGCATTACCGCCGCGGTCCTGGAGCCCCTCAAGTTCCTCAATCTGCTCTGCCGCTCGGGCTGGGCATGGTATCATCCCATCGCGCGCCATTTGCTACGCTTGCATGCGAAGGACTATCGAAGGCTGTGTCAAGTTCTGCAAATAGCCGTAGTAATGACCTATGAGGAACTAGACTCGCCTATTTTCGCCACTTGAGAGTAGGCTCTCGAAGTTTGGTTCAGAACTTCAGCCTGACGGGAGGAACCGCCCCAGTTCCCGTCCGTCGACCACCACAGCAGTGACCTGCTGGTCCCAATCGGCTACTACGGTCACAATACCTTTGATGCCGAATTTCGGAAATTTCGATTGAGCAAGAACAATGCCTCTTCTTCACTTCCTCTAGCTTCGGACGTGATGTTGTGATACAAGGCTGAGGCGTAAAGTACAGTTTGTTGCTAAATGACTATAGCGCCCAGCACTTAGCCTTCCGCCCCCACATGCATGTCGTTCATGCACATGAGCACTCCAGCCCATTCATGGAATCTGAAAGCGAGGTTGCTCTCCATTTCCGGCGATCTATTATTGTAAGCTGAGCACCGAGCCGCAGTCAGGCCGGGTATTGACCATTGCAGGTTCTGCTCACGTCCACAGCGGCTATGCTGTGCGAAAGACCAACTTTATTGGAGTACGACACGTGACGAGTATTGAGGCTGAGGTCTAGTCCTAGCAAGACGACCTTTAGGATGGCCTTCTGTTGCACTTACCTCAGAAAGACGGGCCTGCCGTCATTTGTTTGATCCGGGATCGCCATGAAATCACACTCTTTATACACATACTCGATCTTTTCAGCGCTCTGTGTCTTTCAAGTTGATGCACAGGACGTGAAGGGGCAGCTAGGAAAGCTACCAGTCTGTGCTGTAAGAAGATTGAAGGCAAGTCCACAGAAGGCTCCAAGGCTGACATAACGCAGCAAGCATGTATAACCCATGCATTCTCCATATGTAAATGTCCAATCCTCGACTTTCACTGTGAGTCTCAACTATTTCTCTTCACATTCCATCCACTGATCAGATCAAGGTGCATGTGGCTGCAGCACATTTCGCTCAACCTCACAAGGATGCACAGTTACTTCATGCTCGGAGACAACAGTTCAATCAACTTTGACTGCCGTGGACGATACGTGCCGAGCTATTGATGTGTTGCTGGCTTCACAATCATCATCCGCAACAAGATCATCATCCTCGTCTCGTTCGGCTACAACAATATCTGTTTCCACGGCCACTCCTACGATATCGTCAAGAACCACGCCGCTTTCCTTCTCGCAAGGGCTACCAAGCGGAAGTCCTATAGTGAAACCGCCACCTTCCGGCGGCCAAAATGATGCGACAATTCCACCAAGCTGGGGCTATGTCTCAGTGCCACGACCAACAGATACGATCCGAATCCCCGTAACAGGAACGCTTTCTGTCACGAGGAAACCAGGTACAACACCGACTATCTCGGTAGCGGTTACTGATACACGATTCTCGAAGCTGCGTGCTACGACAGGATCTACACTTGCGCTCACCGGTCCCATCTCCAATCCCCCGACTATTCGACCCCGACCCACTGGAGTATCTTGTCTGCCCATGAGCAACGCGTCCCGACATTCCAACGGAACTTCATATCGCAATGGTACAGCAATAGGCACTATAGCTGTTCCTGGATGCACAGCAAGTCCGACATTATCGCGGACTCCAGCTTACGTGACTGGCGCGCCCCTGAACCGAACCGCTACCCCGTGGATCCTCCCTGGCTCGGGGTCATTACCTTACGGAACAGGTTCACTGAATGTCACCAGGACGACGACAGGCGCTTTTCCCGCGCAGTACACGGGAGGTTCAGGAACGCAAAGTATAAAGGAGAGCTGGCATTTCATAATTTGTCTATTGATTTTGATATCTTGGGCTGTAAAGTAAAAAGTCTCGACATTGGAAAATTTTCTTTCAATGTCACTAGCATGCTTGTCCCTGCACCTTGCATTGTGATGCCAATCAAAGTCTCCGCAAGGCCAGATGTAAAGTCGCCACTTTGCAGAGATACTAATATGAATGTATTTCGAGTTTTCAGAACACCGTATTATCTCTGGCTCATCCCACTCGTCGCTGTGCATTCGAAACGTGCGAGCGATGACTTGACGGCAAGCTATCGATGTCCAACTCAGGATTTTCTTGGACCAGAGTCCTATAATGGTCACCACTAGAAAAACGTGGTTGCACTATAGATAAGAAATTTGTGTTGTCGGGGAACATCGCGTGTTGACCCGATTCAGTGCTCTCCCGCACTCCCATAGGCTGATTCTCAAAGTAGAATTCTTGTAGAGTCGGCAATTATTGGTTTCTGCGATCATATTCCCTGGGAAACCATCAAAAAGATCGTCCGAAGCAGGCCCGTTGTATCGAGTCGGAGGATCATTGGAAAGATCTCGAGACTCAGCGCGCCTAGGGGAGTATTGGCGGATAAGCTCCTCGGGATCGTTAGAGCGATCTGCGTAACTCTTCATCGACAAGGCGATTTCGAGACCGCGGTCTCAATTCTTCCATTCCGTCCTGCCTCAGGAAGCCAAAGATGCGTTCACGTTGTCGAGATACCGAAAATGTGTCAAACGCATCGAAAAGTTCCTCTGCAACCGCAGCGTCTTCCTCAGCATCGTCCAGCGCAGTTGGATCGTGCGACATGTTGAGCAAGGTAGTTACGATATCCGAGGATATCCAAATTCGTAGGCTTCTAGATTTGGTCACTCAGGTCGGCTGCGACGAGCGAGGTGGGTAGCGAATTTGTGTCCGGATCAGAGCGCACAATGTTGACCTTCTCTGATGCTTGGGACACCCTTCTAGATAGATAGCCCTTACATGGTGAAGGACGATCGCTTACTGAGATCTGTGATTGATCGTAACCCCACTTCCCCGCAGACAATGTGTGGACGTTGATACATGATGGGTGCAGTTTGGCCACCCATGAAATGCTGCTTCAGCCTTCCACCGTGTGACACACTGCCTGTCCTTGCACACTCGTTATGTGATCTAGCCTGACCACATATTTTCTTTTCCTACACCCAGCGCCACCTGAACAGAACCCATTTCAGCGGCATCATGATCTTGGTGGATAGTGAGACTGTGCTCAGACATGATTAAAACATAGATGATGTTGACTAAGATACTTTGTTCTAGCAATGTCAAGATAAACGTGCATATCATGTTCTCCACGCCAGAACCACAGCTCAAATCATCAATCACCTTTGCGCACTCTGCTTGTCACTTAACTAACACCAGACGTTAGGTCTTGATTTCAAATGCAATCCATTCATACAAATAGATCTCCTGCTGCGTCAAAACTATCTTTGTATATATTCACAACCCGCACCTCCTTACTCGTACAAGTCTACACTACATGATATACGCATATGTACAACCCTTCTCAACCCCTTTCCTTCTTCTCCCACATCCTCACTTCTCCTACTCCTCCCCAACAACCCCCTCCCTCTCCCTACAAACCACACATCCCCTCCCCACCGCATTCTTAATAACATGCGCATGCGCCACCTTGGCGCCCACACTCCTACTCCACCTGCCATCGCTCTCCATCGCATCACTCGCAAGCCGCTGCTGCAACGTCGCCGCTACGCTGGCGCTCGCACTCGTCTTCGGCAATAAACAGCTGAGATGGAAGACGTGGCCGCACGCAAAGCCCACGAGCGTATCGCGAGATAATGGGAGCGGGCCGTCGCGCACGTCTTCGTCTTCGGGCGTGGGGAGCGTGAAGGGGCGGTGGCAGCCTGTGCAGTGGCCGGGTGGGGCTTCGCCTTCGGGTGCTGCGGGGGCGGGAGGGTCGAGGTTTGCGGCGGTGGTGGTGGATGTAACTGCTGTCGTTACGTTGTCTGCTTGTGCCGTGGCCCTGGCGGCGCGAGCGGGATTGATGCCCTTTGGCTCGACGTCGATTTTGCGACCGTCACCGTGGTCATGTTTGGCGTGCGCGGGAGTATCGTCGCAGGGCTCGACTTCGAATTTGACGCCGCGCTTTTGGCCTGCGCGCAATGTGTCCATTCCTGCTGCGACTTCGCCGCGCAGGACTCTTGCCACGCCTTCGGAGATGGAGTGTTGGATCTCGTACTCGCGAACCATGCGGCCGATGCCGTCCCGGAGGCCTTCGATTTCGAGACCTTCTGGAATGCGGCGCACGAGCTTGATGGGGTCGATTGCTGTGCCGACTTCGGCAAGGAGGCCGCGGATGAAATGTGGCTTGTCCATGGAGTATTCGAGGAGATCGTTCCAGAGATCGGCGTCGTCTTGCTCTTTGGCGAAAGAGATGGCAAAGCTGACGTCCGCTAGTTTCTGGATGATGAGATACAAGGCGCGTTTGGTTTGGCCAGTCTTTGAGAGGATGTGTCTGTGCGGTATTAGTAGTAATCGTGAGATCGATTGCATTGTCACTTACACAAGCTCTGGGATGTACTCCCTCCTCTCGCACTCGGAAGTGGCCTTGCTTAAGTCGTAGCTTTGGCTCTTTCGCAAGTACTCCATCAGAAGTGGTCGATCATACTCCGCGAAGAGATCGACCATCAGATCAGCGAATTCTTCGGCAACGATCTTGCCGTCTGCTGCCAATCGGTCTTCTGCAACACGCTCCTTTGCCGTTCTCGCTGTTCGCTCGTGCAACTCGGGCTTCCATAGCCGACGAAGGTAGAAGAACAAGAAAGGCTTGAATGGCTCTTTCTTTTGCTGTAGCTGACTGACCACGTCATCAGCAGGTATCGTGCCTCGACACCCTTCTTCCACGAGAACATTGATGGACTCGGTAGATGCCTCCTCGAGCTCGGAAAGTGGGGCGGTTTCCATTTGTTCTTTCGTGATCCGCATCATGATGAAGCCGGGAATATCATCTCGCACAGCCTCGACGAGATGGAAGTCTCGAATCAAGACCATGGCGGCGTCGGCATTTTGAAGGCGAATGTAGCATCGCAGTGCCTCTCTCTGTCGACCGCTGGCGAGATACAACTTCGCGAGTCCGTCTTGCAATATCCGCCAGTCTCTGCCATGCACATCGCCCTCAATGGAGTCTTCGGTAACATCGCCAGCAGTCAGCTTGCTTTTGATCGCCTCAATGACACTATTAATGTCGTAGAGATCAGTATCCCAGGACTCCAGTATGTGCTTGAATCGTATCCGGTCGTGTATGATGTAGTGTCCGAGTACTACTTCGTACACCATCGTTGGCAGTGGCGGCTGCATGGGTTGTTTGGGGATATAAGGAGAGATCTCGTTGAAATGGTTCGTCTGGGCAAACTTCCAAACCCAGTGTTCCCATCGTGCTGATGTTCCAAGAACGCGTCCGGCCACTTTACCTGCCTGTTTCCAGTCGCCAGAAGTGACCAGCTGCTGTACCCATAGATCCCCAATTCGCCTCTTCTCTTTCTCAATCGCCGAGTTCTGATTTGCCTTTGTGGCTGAGATTGTGGTTTGTGTTTCACTCTCATCCGCGAAGAACTCATGCAAGCTGCCCTGTTTCTTCAACGGCGTGGTTGCTGGAGAAGACTCGGCCGGCGGCAGTTGCATCGAAGATGCGATTATCTCAGGATGATCTTCCAGAAGTTCCCAAGCATCTTTGTAGTTCTCATGGTCAAGCTCCCACTGGAAGTGATCTGATAGATCTCGCTTGATGGCTAATACGCAGTCGTAGGGACTGTGGATGAACACTTTCAAGCCAGCGGTAGCTGCGTTCGGCACAATCTGAGACTGCCGTTGCCCCGTCACTATTGTTGACGCTTTACCGGCGCTTGCTGAAGACATGGATGGCGCCCGTGGTGGAGTTTTCGAATCTGAGCCAAACGGTATGTTGATCACACTGGCCCCAGAGGTGAAGATGCGTGCTGCTCCAGCCCCTACGTCCCATATACCACCACCAATAGCCTCCAATGCACTTCTTTGCGCAGGTGTCATTGTTTGTGGATGAGGCACGTAAAGAGTACCCAAATGGTAGTCTGCAGCGGATAAGCTCTCAAATCTACTCATTGTTAATGAGTCGACTTCAACCTCCTCTTGTGTTGCCGCGTTGATCAGTCTCAACTCGGGAGACAGCCCATTAGTCCTCCTATGCATGCCACGGCGTGGCGTCGTCTCGTCTTGAGTAATGGGATTGTCGTCATCGTCGCGCGTTCGATATGCAAGAATGAGAAGCAAAGAAGGGGTATAAAGCGATATGCCAGAAACAACACAGTCCTCGAAACGTATGCTACAGGATTAGTATGGTGGAATTGGTGAGCAGGGAAGACGTACAAATGAACATTCTCAACACTGCCAACGGAGCTCTCACCAACATTCTTGCCAGTTCCGGGCTCTCCGGGGTAGACACGAATGATCCACGCGGCGTCTCCCCAGCCAATGACCAACTTCTCGACCTTTTTTCTCCTTACAATGTGCGGAGTCTGGCCAGATCTTTGGTGAGGAAGCGTGGATTCAGATTTGTCTCCACCGTTCATGCTCATGATTGCGTCCTCGTCCGACTCTAGCGACTGATCGTCCACCCACTCCATACGCGCTTTCCAGACGCCAGCCATGTCTTGCCATATCCGCCGATTCGGTCTTTCAACCAATCCCATGCGCTTCCATGCTAGATGCGAGTCGGCACTGTCGAGGTGCAGATTTGTGCGCATAATGCGAATGCCAAATTCATTCGACCATGCAACAAACTTTCCGGAGAGAGACCACTTGATGCCACTGATTGTCCCATCTCCTGAATGCAGGACGGTATCCTTGCCGCCATGACCACCGAGTCCTATTGCGCCGAGCCAGCCTGAAGCTGCCTGTGATGCGGAGCTGGTGTTTGCATTTGACGAGGTCCCAACCGGAGCGTCTTCAGTCAAGATCAGCTCTCCCGCCAATCCACCCGACAGATACGCGCGGTCCGACTTGTAGTTCGGCGACAGTGCGACAGCCTGGACAGGGCGGCCAAAGTTGCGCAGCGTTACATCCTTTGGGTCTATCAAAGACGAAACGCAGACATGGCCATCTATGGACGCTGAACCAATGTATATCTGGTTTGACGGGATGGCAGGCACCTGAGCTTGCCGCGGCGTGCGGGGAGAGGGTTGGGGTGCCGGAGAAGCAGTGCGCCTGGCAGCAGCTTCTGTGCGATCAGCTACTGGCACAAAGGGCTGTGAGGAAAGCAGAGGCGACACTGAGAGGGCGGTAACGGAGGCCGACTTATGGGCATTGTACGTGCGGAGGACCTGGAAGGAGGGGATGTTGATGGTGTGCTAGTGAAGTCAGTATGCATCACGTGGCTACAATGGATTGTCGATGTACGTACGATGTTTCCATTATGCGTGCCTATAATCTATGTCCAGCTTAGCAAATGCGCGTGCATGCGACGTGTGACAGCTCTGGAGCTATGGCCATACCATCTTGTCGCCCGCAACCATGAAAGTGCTGGTCGCGTCGCCATTCCGATATAATGGCAGCAGGTGGCTCGTCAGCCTGCTGTACTTAAGCTTCGGCTCTTCATCCTCGGCGTCGTCGTCGTCTTCTTCCTCATCCGAGTCCTCTTCTACACTGTCCTTGCCGTTGCTCTCCACCTTTTCGAGCTCCGAATGGGCGCGCTGGGGCGTGCGCGGCTCAGGCTCGGTCGCGTCCGCAGCCATGGCGGTGGCATGAGCTGCGGTGAGTCTATGAGGCGCTGCGGGGTGAATGTTGTGGATGCAGGATGAGGTAGAGTGTCTGGACCGCATGCCTGTCGCGATGATGCAGTAGCCCAAGCTTCGCGCTGCAGGGATCAGCAGTCCCCACACGTCACGCCCAACTTTCTCCAACACCCCAACCATGCAGGACAAACATGACCCCAACGTTCCGTGCTGGATACAATGCCTTTTCGACCAACCACTCTCCAACGCCTGACTGATTGTCTAGTATCTCGTGCACGCTCGCCGCAATGTTTGCTCAATTTACCGAGGCATCAACGCTCGTATGATATAATTGCTGCGCACTGCTTTTCTACAACTTTCACGAGAGCCAGAAAGGTAGACTTCACACAAAGACCCGATGATGCTTCGGCCAAGGAGGATGCATCTGAAGTTCAAAAGAAGAGCAGTGTAAAGTCGACCCGGAAGAATGCTGGCAAAACTTCATCGCTACGCAGCATAGCTGTCGAGGCGCAAAGGTCGCGGACGTTCGTCAAGTCGCGGGGCAGGCAGCGGTTCATAGACCCCGATGCAGAGACAAAGGTAGTCACACCCTAGCTATAATAACACTCAAAGCTCAACTGACAAAGCAATAGACGGTGACTGCCTACTGCGCCGCCGAAACCTACGACATCTCCGCCGCCGCCAAACTCCTCAAAGCTCAAGATTACGAGCTCGACCCCTTCAACACCGGCCTCTACCCCCAAGTCATCCACATCCAAATCTCCGACAAGCCCTCCGAGGTCAAAGACTACCAGCAAGGCGACATCTTCATCTTCCCCTCGGGCACCGTTGTGACATGGAATGTCCGCGAACGTGATGCGCTCAAGCTGGTCAACCACATCCTGCCACCCGCTGCTGAGGGGTCACACCTCGACATGCTCGAGACCGAGGATCTGGAATACCTTGAAGACCCAAGTAAAGACACTTCGTCTGTAGTCGGCGACACGATCGTGCTTGGCACACAAGCTCTACCCGATCCCGACCCTCCCAGCAGCAGTACCACCTCCACCACCACCGACAACAACCCCACCTCCTCCGAAGTCGACACCATCCTCGCCAAAATCGCCTTCTCCTCCGGCCTCGCACGCAGCACCAAACTCGCCGTCCTCGAATCCCTCCTGTCAACCTACCAATCCTCCACACGCTCCATCCCCTCCGTGCTCTCTTCCACCTCGCCCACCACGACCCTCACCCGCTCCTTCATCCTCGCCAAAACAGGCCAACTCCTCTCCATCCGCGCCCAACTAAACCTCTACTCCGAGCTGACCGACTCCATGCCCGACATCTTCTGGGACAGCCGACACGAGCTCGGATTAGGTGAATACTACGACCAAGTCGGGCGGGCGCTGGATGTCGGGGTCAGGATTAAAGTGCTGAACGAGAAGATTGGGTTTAGCCAGGAGATTGCGAATGTGTTGCGCGAGCAGTTGAGCGAGAAACATGGATTGAGGCTCGAGTGGGCGATTATTGCGTTGATTGCGGTCGAGGTGGTGCTGGAGTGTTATAGGCATTGGGTGGAGAGGAGGGAGAGGGAGGATCCGGCGGGAGTGGAGGCGTTGGTGAAGAGGTATGTGGAGGGCATGTTGGAGAAAGAGGGGCTGGCACGGAGAGAGGGATAGGAAGTGAAATGCTGGGTTGGGTTGGAGGAACGAAGGTTGATGAGATGATGACTTTATATATGATACCCCACTCAATAGATTTCATGTTCGTTCATTGCACGGCTATTTCGATACTAGGTTCATTTGACATGATGGTCTTGTGAAGCACAAAAGAAATAACTTGATTCTACAATCCAGCTCACCATATGTGAGCTTAGGTATTTACAAACAACCGTTTTCACCCACACGTTTCCCCATTCTTGATCTCCTCTATTGATCGTCGATAACATGCAGATACTTCTTCTCCTCCCTCTTCTCCTTCTCCGACATGGGCGGCAAGTCATAGTACGCGCTGCTCCTGTATCCCTTCAAGTACTCAAACGTCAAGCTCTTCAACTCCACAGGCTCAATGTCCAAGTCGGCAAACGTCTTCGCCGCGGGGTCAATCGTCTGGTCGATGAACTCGCGCTCAACCTCGTCGCCAGAGTGGATTGGCCACCAGAGCAACTTATTGGCGTAGGTTGCAAGCGGCTTCAGTACGCGCTTGGGCACATTGACGTGGCGGCGCTTCTTCATGGCTTCCCGCTCAACCATGTCGTTGATCTCCTCCATCGAGTACTCGGTCGGGCCGTAGAGCTCGTATGTCTCTGCCGCAGTGGTGTCGTCGTGCAGCATCTTCTCAAGACCCATGGCGACGTCGATGACGTGCACGGGGCGGATGCGCTCCTGGAGATAGTTCGAGGTCAAGACATTGGAGGGGTAGGCGAGGCGGTGGAGGAGACGGTCCTCATATCCGAACATGGGCGCTGGACGGACGATGGTCGTCTCTGGAAAGATGGAGCGCGCAACTTGCTCTCCCTGGGCCTTTGTGCGGTAGAACTCAGACGGCGAGTCGAGCGATGCGCTGTGCGATGAGACCTGCACATATCGGTCGATATCGTACTTTGCGACGGCTTCGGCGATGCGCTCGGTTCCTGCGACGTGGACGTCCTCGAGGTCGAAGTTCTTGGTGGGGTAGTCGCGGCCAATGAGGTTGTATACAATGTCAGAGTGTCGGACACTCTCTTCAATTGAGGCGGTGTTGCGCAAGTCCATTTCCATGAAGATGACGCGACCGAGGTCTCCAGTGACTTTGAGGTGGCGTTTGGCCATTTCCTCGCGGAAGGGGATTATAACATTGCATCCCGAGCGTGCTGCACGTGTCGTTAGTACCCCCATAAGACCCTTGCCAAGATGACCACATACCCAGCCGGTTCACGATGTAGCGTCCAAGGAATCCAGTTGCACCGAAGACGGTCGCGGTGTATCCTGTTGGTCGTGAGTGAGTGATGCATCATATTGAAGTAGTCCAGGCTGTTGCATACCTCCGAGCGAGGATCTACCACCGCTGACTGTGAGAATGGGCTTTCCGGTCCTTTGCATATATTAGCACGCCAATGACTACATTCGACATCTATGGCATACCTCGTGATCCTGACATCCGAGTTGATAGCCTGTTCGCGGCGGACGAAGGAGGTGGAGAAAGCGGCTGCGCGCATCGAGGGGATTCGGGGCCGCGGCGCCGCCCCAGCGCGAGCACATCGGAGAGGCAGAGCCATGTTGCGGCGGTCAATGGCTCGGAGTCGTGGCGTATGTAGCTGTGTTTGAAGCTCTGCGATGGGTCGACGTCGGCGTTGAGGCGATTCTTGGCAAGAACTAGCGTTGGTAGCTTCCGCCCGCCGCATTGCCATCATCAACACATCGTGACATCCCACAAACCCACACTCACTGCTCGCCAACGCCGCCCAATATACCACTCTCCTCCACGCCGACCGTAACTTTCTTCCCCATAGCCTGAACATCCCCCACTACCCAACATGGCTATGGATACGGACACGATTCCGAACCTGCTGGGCGATGCGCGGGACGAGGCACCCGAGGAGCTCCAAGAGTACTTCATCGCGTTTGAGGACTACTGGGAGCGGAAGCTGTGGCACGAGCTGACGGACAAGCTCATCGAGTTCTTCGACCACCCTGAGAGCGCCAAGCAGCGGATACCCTTCTTCGAGACCTTCATCAAGAGCTTCGCGAACAAGATCAACCAGCTGAAGCTCGTCACACTCGGCCTGAATGCTGCGACACAGTACAAGGGTGTGTTGTGCAGTGCTGATGATATAAGTACTTGCTAAAACAAACAGATGACAAGGAGCGCCTCGCATTCGTCAACGACCTCGCAAAGAGTGTCAACAAGCCCGCCTCACAAGACGCCTACGTCTACGCCACAGTCGCTGCCGCCAGCATACAGCTACGATTACGGGACGAGGAGGGCGCCAAGAAGAAGCTGGACGAGTGCGAGCAGATCCTCGAGAACTTTGACTCGGTAGAGACGGTGGTGCACGCCTCCTTCTACCGGGCAAGCGCAGAGTACTACAAGTCCAAGCACGAGTTTGCCGCATACTACAAGAACGCCCTGCTATTCCTCGCCTGCGTCGACCTGCAAGATCTGGAGCTCCGAGAACGCCAGTCCCGCGCCTACGACCTCAGCATCGCCGCCTTGGTCTCAGATTCCATCTACAACTTCGGAGAGCTGCTCCTCCACCCCATCCTCGACTCGCTCGTTAAGACCCCACACGCATGGCTGCGCGACCTGCTCTTTGCCTTCAACCGCGGCGACCTGATCGCATATGACGTCTTGGCCGGCAACATCTCTAAAGTGCCCCTCCTCAAGGAACACCAGACGTTCCTCTACCAAAAGATCTCCCTGTCCGCCCTCACCGAGACTGTCTTTCGCCGCCCGCCCCACGACCGCGCCATGACATTCACGGAGATTTCACAGGAGACAAAGGTGCAGCCAAATGAGATTGAGCACCTGATCATGAAGGCGCTGAGCTTGGGACTGCTGCGGGGGCAGATTGATCAGGTGGCCGAGATTGCGCGGATCAACTGGGTGCAGCCCAAAGTGCTAGACATGAAGCAGATTGAGAGCATGAGGAGTAGGTTGAAGGAGTGGGATGCGAGCGTCAACCAACTTGGCAACTGGATCGAGGGTGTCGGCAAGGACGTGTGGGCTGCTTGAGCTAAGTGAGAGGAACTGCTGCTGAACGCACTTTGATGGCATGCACAATTACGAAGACGCGACTAGACGCGATGTAATCATAGACTCATCCCAGTGAGGACTTCTTGAAAGGCGTGAATGACGAATGAGCCACGAGCGCTGCAAATGCATCAAGACATTTACGAAGTTAGACATTTCATGCTTCTTTATTGTGTTATTAACTTCCATATTCATGTCCACACATCGCTGGCATGTCTCCCCATATCATACAAAAACTCTTCCCTCATCCTTCCCTTCCCCCTCCATAATCCATTTATCCCCTCAACCTACTCAAACAAACCTCCAGCCACAATCGTTGCGCCCACCACCCACGCCGGAAACCACACCACGCACACCACTAACTGCGTCCACATGCCCCACACATGCCACCCCACAGCTGCGATCCTCAATACTTCAGCCAGATTCGCATCCAGCAACTTCGCGCTCCACTGCGCCACCATGATGGGGTTCAACACGACCAGCGCCCCCAGCTGGAGGAACGTCAGGCCCGGATGCGAGCTGCGACGGACGAATGATAGCGGGACCGCGAGCACGCCGATGATGACGGAGAGGGAGAAATTCAACGTCGCGAGCGCGGACAAACACATGCCCAGCACTAACAAGCTAAAGCATTGAATCAACGTGATTTGCTGCATCGTCAAGGAAGGTTCGAGCGCATAGTAGTTTATGAACGCCAGCCCGACGGGGAGGAGCACGGAGACGTTGGCGGCGGTCAGGAACACGGGAACGAGCAGGTCAGTGTCCCAGGTGTTGAAGTAGTAGAGCGGAACGAGACCGGCGATGTGGGTGGCGAGGACGATGAGCAGGGGGAGAAGGAGAGGGCGTTCAGTTGTTGATAATGTCGAGGAGGGGACGATGGTCACGCTCTCGCCGGACTTGATGACTGTGGTGTCGGGCGCGTCTGTGGTGGTAGACGGAGCTTTCTTGACATCTGTGGCCTTGTCATCTGCCTTTTTGGCCTCTGCCGTCACGGGCTTGGGGTCCTTGGGTCCTTTTCGCGTGGACGTTGGGTTGGCAGCGGGTGCTGTTGGACGACCGCTTTTCACCCAGAGTGCGAGAGCTGTGATGCTGAAGTTGAGCGCGATCAACATGGCAGAGGGGAGGTATGTGCCGATGCTGACGAAGCGCTTGGGGTTCAGCAACATGTAGAAGAAGAAGCTCTGGTGGAGGTGCTCAAGCAGGTTATTCAAGCTGCGGAAGAGGGACTCGACCGTTCGTCCGAGCGAGATCTCGTCATGCCAGCCATCGCCAACGGTGACGAGCGAGATGGCATCGACGTGGTATGGGATGAAAGACGAGTGAGGGCCAGTCGCGTGACCAAGACCCTGCGAAACCATACCACGGAACATGGTGGTCAGGCGGTCCTTGTAGCCATCTTCCTGCCCATGCATGCCCTGGATCGCAGAGTCAATGCCCATTTGTCCGCCTGCGACCTGTACCGCGGTGTTGAAGAGGTCGAGATTCGGAAGCTGGCCATTGATACCATCATACACGACATGCAGCTTGTCATATCGATGACCCCACGGTCCAGCAGGATAGTCGATCGCAACAGCGCCCTGTAGTGCCCCACTCTTAATCTTTAAGCTCTCGACATAACGCTCGTCGTGGCCATTGTGGTATGCGTCGACCCAGGCTTGGGGGCCAATCGTGCTATCTCCTGGAATCAAGAGGATAATGTCTTTGCTCCAGAGGCTCCAGCGCTTGAAGTAGCGGGCCAGAGTAAGAACGAGAGCCACGCCAGACGTGTTGACCTCATCCTTCATGTTCTTCCATGCGCCAATCAGTACAATGGCTTCAGTCGCATCGGCGCGAGGACCCTGCAGTATAGCGTAGACGTTTTCGTTTGCGAGCGTGTGGTTAGACACTGTGTAGTTGTACTTTTGTGTCGCGACCTTGAGGTTCTGTTCTAGAAAGATGCCTTCGAGCGCCTTTGATCGCCTGCATTTTGTCAACCTCCTGCCATCTCTGATAATACGGTTTGACCTACTCTTCAACACTCGCTTCGCTCAACCCGTGGACCTCGTGTCTATAAGCCCGGAAGACATTGTGCTCGGACCCAGTGAAGTATGTATGAACTTGTCCGGGAAGGAGCGCATTCTCTGAGACATATGTTCTCCGCGAGTATTCGTCGAGGGGAAGTACGAGAAGCCATGCGATACCGATTACAACGCAGAGGGCGGAGAGATAAGGTGGTATCTTCAGAATGCGGGCATCTTTGCGGAGCGCGAGGATGGTAGCTTCACATGTCAGCGATTCGCCTGTAATTTCGTGCCTAAAGAACGTACATATGAGCGCCATATTGTTGCTCCTCAATTGCACACAGAGGATAAGGAGAGAAAGAGAAAAGAGGCGTGCGGGACCTCCAAGACTTTGTCCAAGCAACTTCCAGACTCCAAAGGTGGAAGGTACGAAGCGTGGGGATCTACCGCTAGTGAAGCCTAGGGATCCCTGTCGCCTGGTAGACGGTCATCTCATCTTTCGTCTGGTCTCTCGTTGACGCGCGCAAACACACCGTCCGGGTACCAACGACAATCCCCGACGCGATCCGCCATGGCGTCTTTTGCACAGTTCAATCCGACGCGCATACGCTCATATATCTTCCGTCTACCGTTGTGCACGAGGGTGCTGGTTGCTGCGATTTTGGGGCTGTACATTGCGACAATACCGTTGCCATGGCTAAGGGAGTTTGCGCAGCTGGAGCCTGCTAAGATGGACTTTACGCAGAGTATGTCTTCTTTTTATTCTACAAGGGTGAGGAAGAGCTAGGACACTGGCGGTGCTTGGGCGCATCAAGGACTCGAGCCCTGGAGCTCCTGAGGCTTACGGAACATTCGGACGATCGATAATTGCTCCAAGGATGGAGGAAGAAGACATATTTCTTGAATTTCGGGAGCTGAAACGAAGCTAATATGATGATTCACAGTGCACCGCCTCAATCTGTTCCCCGTCATGCATCTCAACTTCTTCCACATGATCTTTAACCTCATCGCCATAACACCTCTCCTCGAGCGCTTCGAGTCCGAGTTCGGCACACTGGTCACACTGGCACTTTTTACAGGGCGTGAGGAACACCGGTTCGAACAGAGAAGCACACAATTGACGGGAGACAGCGTTCGGTACAATACCTGGCGGCATCTACACACTGCTTGAGAAGTTCGTGCTGCGGAGTAACACAATCGTCATGGGCGCGAGGTAAGGAATACATTCAGGCAGAGCCATTGATATGGGACTGACAATGCACAGCATATGGGTCTTCCTTCTCCTCTCCGCCGAAGTCATGAAAACCCACAAAACCAACCCAAGCTTCAAGTACCCTTCCCCCAATCACACTTACCCACCGCAAACTAACCCCTCCCCAGCGTCGGCCCCTACAAAATTCCTACCTGGACCACCCCGCTCATCCTCATCCTTCTCACCAGCTTCCTCGTCCCCAACGTCAGCCTCATTGGCCACCTCTGCGGCGCCGGCATCGGCTACCTCTGGGCGTCGGGCTACATCAAGTTCCTCGTCCCGCACGAGAAGATCCTGCGCTGGATCGAGACCAAGCTCAACTTGCTCGGCAGGTTGCCGCATTATGTGAGCGTGGATCAGAAGACGTATGGAAGGTATGGAGTGCTACCGACCACGAATGCGCCCGTGCCGTTGGGCAATATGCCCCGGAGTCCAGACCCGGGACAGAGGTTGGGGCCGTAGATGGGCGATTGAATTATGGGGGGATAGGACAGGAGGAGGGGAGAAGTGATGTGAGTAATGTGGATTATGTATACCTAGATAATAGCATGATGGGAGTGGTGTTTGGAGTACTTTTTGTGATTTGGGACTGGAAAGGGTAGGATTAGAGAGAGAGATCTATTACCTAACACTACGAAATATAATGCACTGTATAGACTATTCATCGCATTCTGATTTCCAGCTTGTCCCTCCCATCGATCCCGTGTCATGGAGCGGCCCCGTATCCGACTTGGTTCCCATATCCGCAAGTGACCCCTCCACTCAAGCAAAATCTCTTCCCCTCAACCCCACTTTGCCTCATCATACTTCCCGGACCAGCACACGTCCCCACATCATCACTACATTGATTATGCTTTCATCTATCCTCAAAAAACAGACATTATAAATGCAACAATCTGTCGCTTTGTCATCCAACGCAAATAACAAATTTGCAAAGTCTCGTTGGTGTAGTTGGTTATCACGTGGGTCTCATATCATCACGTATGACTGCTCTAAAGAGTAGATATCCCAAGGCCGCCAGTTCGAGTCTGGCACGGGACAACAACAATTCCTTTTTGCGCTTGCGTAGTCACCGAGAAGAGGTGGTCAAGGGACAGATGCGAGACGTGGGAAGGTGATGGCTTTTTTTGCTTAGCAAGATTGTGACAAAAGTGTATTTCGTATGTCATTAATAATACTGCTGCACGCACACAACGTTTTTGTGTAATTTTGGACATTTGGTTGTGTGGTGATTACTTCGGCGGATGTTGGTTGATGGTCTTCAGCGCTGGGGAGTGCAGGCATCGATGCAGGATTCAAGATGGCACGAGAAGGGAATGTAGATTCATGCACAAGCTAAAGTATGTGTATCGTGCATCAATTCGAACCTGTACGGAGTTTCCAATGCAATATTGTATTGACGTCTGTTCCATCTCACAGTCCCTACATGTTCACTGTGCATGTGCGCCGTCTTCTGTGATAAGTGTCGACACGCACATGCGAAACAAAATATCATCTATGATTCTAATTCGATGCGAGATGAAAGCAATTCCCGAGCCGCATCGACTATCGCGACTGCTAACAAAGTGTGTCGTGTGATGTTCTGCTTCACTCCACCTACAATCCGCAGTGCCCTTGCGTCTGTGTCGCGACAACAAACTACCCCTCCACGATGCGCACGCACACATTGCCAGAAGCGGAAAGTTTGCGAAACAGCGTGGAAAATAGAGCTACAGGAGGGGCACGAGGAAATCGAGGGGCATAGAGGGGCAAGCAGGGCGAGGGGCGCGGGGTGGTTGAGTGAGGGGCATTTGGAGGGGTAGAAAAAATTGGTGAAGTCGGCTCAACGAAACGACTAGATTGAGGGGTGAGCGGCGGCGAGGAAAATCGAGAGTGCGAAGACGATCAAGTGTGGGAGGGTGTGAACTGAGGATAGGACGGGAAGGTAGGTTTTGCACTTTTCGTCAAGAAGTTAAGCATGTATATGACGGCCACTGACGTTCAGTACTTCCAGATTCTGTATATCAGAGTCTGCAGTGCGTTCTGTGCATAAGATTACTGGTTCTCCTTTCGATCTTGCGATGATCGTCCGTTAATGTTCCTCTTGCCTGTCTTCCTGGAAACTACAGCCCTGCACTGCGAAACTTGACCAGACTCCTGTGTGTCAGAATCTTGAAAGAGCTTATCAGCCTGGCAAACACATTTTGTCGTCTCGCGCACTCGTTATGTCTTTGCCTCAAGTGCCGACCGGCATGCATCCCTCGCAGATCACTCCTTCTTCTTCCTGCTTCCGACCATGTAAGAAGCTCGGTCTGTAATCCAAGGCTTCACTGTGGAGATCTTTCTGAACCTTGCGGCAGAGAATCCTACAAGAAGTTCGTTCACAAAATCTACTGGAGCATTTCGTGCGTAGTCGAAATGTACCAGTCTGTCGGAGTGCACTGTGCAGGTCCAGAAATCGATAAGGAGTTTGCGTGCTGGCGATCCGACCGGAGTTCCATCATATATGATGTTTACCATGCTGTATGCACCAGGTGTCCTGCCAAAGTCTGCACAAGCTTTCATGAAAGCATCTATGACAGTGTCTTGAAAGTTGGGGTCCATCATCTTTTCGCCGAGAACATAGTTCTTCGCCCACTTGAGGGGATCATATGTTGGGTCGACTTGGTGAGAGTAGAGCCACTGCACATATGCCGCGAACGTGTCAGGGTCTTCCTCCTCGAGCTCGATAGGAATTCGGTTGCGAGCGCGGGCCCACTCTGGTTTGAGCGCATTCGCAAAGAAGGGAGACTGGTGGAGGACGTTCTCGTGGACGCGGAACATGGTTGTCTTGGCTACTCGTATTTCGATGGACTCGCACATGACACTAATGCTGTTAGATGGAGCTATGTTGCCAAGTAAAGTACTTACTCTGGTAGGTATATCGAAGCAGCCTTCGTTGACGCGACATCTTGCGAAGAGGGGGGCTTGACAGGCGTGGCGGTTGCCATGATCCTAGATCGCTGTCGCAAACAGCGGGAGATTCAAGTGAGTTTGGAAGTAGGGAGGTGGAAGGTAAAGGGATGGTGGTGAGAGCAAGGGCCACTTCAACCGTTTGCTGTTTCACACTCACCATAGTACCCTTCAATTTGCCTAGATTTAGTACATTTCGTTTCTCCTCAAGAGCTGAGAAGAAAAGGCTTGCGACGAGAGCCTTTGACTGTAAGTCGTTTATGCACAAGTCACCAACCATATAGACTCTCACCGATCCAGCCACCAGCATCACCAGCGCATGCGAGACGGTTGATTGCAACTGCATGTGCTTTGATGGAAGACCATCACAAATTTACAGACTTCGTCAGTGTGCTTGAATCGTTGTAAAAGCATCCTCCATTCCGAATCCCTGCTTTTATGGTCGAGGTGACAAATTGGAAGACCATGTCGACATCCTGTTCAAGAAAGCGATAAGAGGAAGAACAGCGGCGGTGGACGGTGCAACATTCACCAGGCAAGCGCACCGGGAATACGACGGCTTGATTGATTGAATGTACTAGCTAGATTCAATGGTCTTGTTTGTTAGAATACCCTCTAGAACTTCGCTACATGTTATGGACCTGGTCCCATCAATATCCTTGAACACTTCTACGATTTGCACTGAATATACATGAGGGATCGTCAAATGTAATGCACAATGTGCCACGCACTCGCTTCGTTGTTATATTCTGCTTTCCCCAATCTGCTCATCCTCGTCTTGTCTCAGGTCGATCTTCCTACTGCCCGAATGCTCTCTGACAGATCAAAATGAGGGTCTGCATCGTCAATGAGAACAACTGCGTCCCACTTGACTAAATTATAGTCAATGTCATGTTCGTTTGCGTTGTGTCAAGAATCTATGACTGTCAGAACCTGGAGGTCCGCGCGGTTCGACAAATCTTACCTTCTGTCCAAATCAGGGAGCATATGTGCTTGTCTAAGCCTGCCGGTCCTTCTCGGCTTCCTCAATATGGTACAGCGAGGGATCTGCGAACGACTTATGCTGAATAGGGTTGCTCGACAGGAAGGCTTTTAAGTAGTCCCACGCAAAGTCGTGCGGAATGTGGTTCCTGTACTGCTCGACTTCGCGAAATGGATGGCCTTCGCACCACCTGTCGACCATCAAACGGCGTGCGGGTGAACCTTGTATCGTGCCTTCGTAGATTGTTGTAATGGCGCGTGCTCCAGGGATTATTGTGATATTGACAGATCCAGAGTCCTTGCGGGTGTCCATTCCCACAAAGTAGCGGATCATTGCATTGATGACATCGTTCTGAAACTCGCAGTGCATCAGCTTTTCGCCAAAAACATATAACTGAGCATACTTCAAGCTCTCCCACTTCTCGCTCACGCGCAGGATACGGGAATAGAGCCAGCTGAAGTACACATCAGCTATATCAGGGTTCTCGTCGGTCAAGTCGATTGGATGATCTCCCCGAGCAGCAGCCCACGCAGGCTTAACGGCGTTTTTGAAGAAAGGCGATTCTTCCAGCACATCTTTGTGGATGTGAAATATTTTTTGCTCGGCCCCAGCTCCAACCTCGACATCGAGTACTTCTCCATTGATGCTGGCATCAGTTAGTTAATGATAGTGCAGAAGTAGATTAAGTTTCAAAGGCATACTTTGGTGTATCGTGTGCTAGCTTGGCGCGTTTTGCAGGTCGCTTTTCCATGTCCGACATCTTACCGGCCGAGTCTTTGAGACTGTGGTCAGAGTTAAGTTAAGGTGTGGGCTGCAACACCTCAAAGCTTTGCCACCTTGAAGGAAAAGACGAGCAGTGAATTGATATCAGATACAAGGCAGAGGTGGTGTCTTTACGAATCTCAGTATGGAGGTTGACTTGAACTGCTGATCATAGCGCAGCACTATTTCTCTTGTGCTTGCTTTCACTTTGCCGCAAACACACTGCTTCAGTCTCACACCGCTTGCAGCCGATAGAAGCCGAATCTCTCGCCTCACAACGTACTGATACCTACTTTGAACCGATACCAGCTACTCGAGGTGAATGTGAGAGCACGGGTCCTCAATCGGCATCGCGGCAAGTTTCTAGACCGAACAGCCTGCCTCACTTGCGACGCATTTTACAGCTACACTGCTTCTTCCTCCGAGTGTTTCCGCACCCACCACACGATTGTCAAAACGAGTTCGCGTCGCCAGCATGTCTATGCGGGATCTGCCCAACGAGCTACTCGAGCCGATTATATACCAGCTTATCGAGTGCGATGAAATAATCGAGTCCACCAAGTATCGACGCGTGTGTAGTGAGTTATGTGTGGCCGCTACGTAGCATCAATTGCTGACTCTTTTGCAGAAGCATTCGCCGTCGGCGTTGCAAAAGCCATCAAAAAACGCACTATCCGCAGGCGCCTGTTCGAGTTTCTTGCTATCCCGCAGCATGTG
The DNA here is from genome assembly GCA_001644525.1 of Phaeosphaeriaceae sp. SRC1lsM3a. Classification (NCBI taxonomy): domain Eukaryota; kingdom Fungi; phylum Ascomycota; class Dothideomycetes; order Pleosporales; family Phaeosphaeriaceae; species Phaeosphaeriaceae sp. SRC1lsM3a. Next base: position 79,464 of record KV441723.1, read on the forward strand.
GAGTTCTTCAGACTACAAGGTGAACAAATGCTTTACGAAAAGGCCCTGCAGGGCATCGTTACTTCATACGCGCTCCTATTCGTACAAGTTATAGCGGACATTATTGTTGATCATACTGGACCACTCATCAAAGCAACTCGTAAAAGTGTCCTTGCCAGGTTATGCCGTGCAGTGATGGCAGTAGAACCGTCTTCCCTACGCGAGTTCTGGGTCCATGATCGGGGATTAAATGATGATCACGTATTTGCTTCATGGATCACTGTCGATAGTGTCGGCTGTCTGAGATACAGATCTCAAAAACATACGTGGTCAAATTTTGGAGTCAGGATTACAAGTGGTCCGCACCATCGCATATCGCGCAGTGCCACAACAGTATCAAAACATTCACATGTTTCGACTTTCAAATCTCTGTGTCCTCTCGAGCAGGGGCACGTCTCTTCCTAGCATCATGTGCGTCACCTGTGCTTGACAGAGTCTTAATGCATGTTCAGTTGTCTGATGCACCAGAGGACCCCTCTCAGAGATGCCATTGAGCTGCGTATTTCTCGGACATATATATAGAACGCGCATGACCATGGTGATATCTTTCTTCCGTCAGATTGCTGTGTCTAGGGCTCTACCTAGGTATGAAGCGGTGGCTTTCACCTTGCCGCCAAGACACCGCCACAGCCTATAGACCGGCTTCCTTATTGAGGTGAAAGCAGAAAAACAGTCTCTCACTTGCTGCAATCGAACATTCTAGACTCCGCGTGTAACCATCTTCTACGACGACTTACCTCGACCTCGGCCTCTAGAACCTCTAATGTAATTGCAACATCTACGCGAGAAGCACAACGGGTCTAGCTAGCCGCTATGACTCTACTCAACCTCCCAAACGAGCTCTTCGTCCCCATCATCGAGAACGTGGTGCGCGATGTTGGTCGAACTAAAGCTGCCAAGCTCAGGCTGGTGTGCAGTATGTGTTCGTCAAATAAGAGATTTACACGTAGCTGAATCGCGACAGAGACCTTTGCCGACAGGATTACGACTATCCTTGACGAAAAATTCTTGCGCATGCCTCTATCTAAACTGCTCAATGACGATGATCATTCCAAGTACTTTGATTCCCAGAGCGGACGGATCCTGTGCAAGAAGTTGCTCAACAACACGGAGAAACATACCTTCCTGAATTACACCAGAGAAATCACCGACAACTTCATCACGAAGATCGCCCCAGACCGCAGAGACTTCCGTCCAAAGGTGGCATCCCAGCTCTGCACCGCGATGATGGCTGTCAAACCCAAGACGGTCAAAGAGAACATACTGAACGCTAGAGTCCTTATCGCCAACGAGAGAAAGACAATAGCGCTACTTGGATCTGTCGCCGCTAGTGTTGGAGACGAAGCTACCCACTCAAGAGCTATTCAAGGACTCGATGCTCTGTTTGAGAGCGACTCCAAAATCTTTCCGAGTGCATTGGATGCTGCTATTGCTACCAACCACCTTCACATTCTTCGGGAACAGCTCAAATTCATTGATGACGAGATCAAGGACATGCCGGCGGCCAGGAACTGGAAATCCATGCGAAAGACGGCCAAGTATATTGGCAAAGCCCTGATGGTCGCAATCAGACTGCACAGGAATACTGCCGGCGCTATGTTATTCGAGTTCTTAGAGAAGAATAAAGACTTGAGAGACTCGCGACATGGCCTGCTCGGCACGTGGCTATTCCAAGATGCTGTGAGAGCCAGCAATGAGACTCTGATGTATCGCGCATTGGAGCTCGATCTTCTTGTGGGACCAACAAAGAGGATGATTGGACCGCAAGATCGCTGCAAGCTGAAGGACGTCCACATCAAGTTCCTGTTCAAGCCCAATAACACCACCATATTGGCCAAGCTACTGCACGATGGCCACATCCTGCCGAATGCCGAATGTGAGGGTGCTACACTCCTTACTTACGCACTTCGCCTACGACGCCGTGGTATTGCCCAGGTCCTTCTCGACTATGGTGCGCACGTCAATGGCCTCACATCGAAAGATGGCGTCACCGCGCTGTGGTATGCCACAAAGCAAGGGTATCATGGTGATGTCCTGTTCTTGCTCCAGCGTGGTGCTACACCAGACTATCCTAGTACCAAGACCAGGTCGCCCCTCAAAATGGCCCAGGAATACCGTTTCAACTACTCGAAGACAAAGTGGTTGCTAGAATACGCCACCACTGAAGAAGGCCTCGCTTTCCTTAAAGAGTCCGATCACGGAAGAGCCATGATTCGCTACGAGTGGAAGAAGGATGACATATTTGACTCATTTGGGCCATGGTGTAGGGGCTATCGTTAAGGACCCGTTCAATGACCTAGCTGAACAGCATATGGGCACTTTCGTGATCGCGCGAGTGTGCGGTAACAATAGACGGTACTCGCTCTCAAAATGATTTTGTAGTACAAAAGCGCTGCAACAGAACTGACGAGGTCAGTGGCCATATTCTAGGCTGGATGTGTCCCTCAGAATGGGAGAGACTTACCAGGTATTTCAGAAAGAGATTATCTTCCCTGAATAAGGCATATGGAGCAGTCCGCCAGCATTGGCTTCCACGACTTGTCATGGTGATAATCCTGCTTCTAGTATCATGCTCGATACTGGCATATACAACAAGCACGATCTTTGGCCTTAGCTGGACTAATAACATCCATGGTATCTTATTTTCAGAGTAACGTGTTCTTTACAACTTTTGAATGATACATAGATGATTTAGATCCCTTAAGATGCGAACGTGAACATTGGAATTGATATAAGACGTTTCAACCAGTAGTCGATATCAGATCGGGCAGGACCCCAAAGCTTGTCCCCTCCTATTCATCAAGAACACACGTCATTCACTACACTCATTCCTTACACCCATGATTATAGAAACTGACCCAAAATTCTATATCAATAGAGATGAAAAGCCTAGGATACTGATCGGTAGATATTTGAAGACTCATTCGTGGAATTTCCAACATGTTACCTCACACTTCTATGCCTCTCTACCTGTCTTCAATATCCTCTGCAAGTATTAACACCCTTTATAGGCTGGTGACTTTGACCAGTTACACCACTGCCGCATCTAGGCTCTTGCGAACTCCATTGGCATGTCGCATTCACCTTCAGTGAACGCGTGACCGACATTTTCGTGGGCGACCTGCCAACAGACTAGACTACTAGCAGACCTTTAATGCAACGTAAAGTAAGTCAAAGAACGTAGCATGTACTACCGTAAAAGATACCAAACATTTGGATACCGATAGCGAGCCAACGCTTGCAGCATTTTGGAATTATGCCCTACGTGTCCAGCAATCTGTCGCACGACATTGAATTTTAGGATGAGCAGCGACTTCAAACAATTGCTGTTTTGATGAGCTATATGTCTAAAAGTAATCCCAACTGTGTCATAAGAACAGGAACCGGGTTTCATAGTTCACGTATTTCGCTGACAAGCTCTAAGAGCACCTGTGAGCCTTTCGAGCACCTCATGATGTCGCTTGCTTTCGCCTTCTCAAGTTTGAACAATGGTTGCGGATACGTACTACCTCCAATCAAAGCTTCTACAATGGGGAGAACGGCTATACTAAGCGATCGAAGTAGGGCACCCTGAGATTCGTCGAGAATTTCGACCAATCTACCATAATCAACGTCGTTGAGACTCATCAACCTGAAATTCAGTCAACTCTGGGGGCTGGGTCATTTCTGATTTACTCACATGGCATCAGTAATCCCGATACTTGGGTCTGCAGTGCCTCGATCGATCATTAAACCCAAGATTCCTTTCCCAAATCGTAGCTCGAGCATGTCCAACCGATGGCCAAGCCTCCTTAAGTTGGACATCAGCCTGTACTTGACCCTGTATTCAGCTGTACCAGGTGCGAGAAAGGGGAATATATCTTGCATCATTCTTTCCGTCAAGCAGGCGACGGATCTATTTGCTGGATTTCCGGGTCTTCGTAAATGATCCGCGAAGTCAGCTGACGTGGTCATAAAGATCGGGTTAGTTGGGGCCGCGGCGCCGCCACAGTCTCTGTATAATTGCAGAATGTGATACCTTCGGTACAATTGAGAGGTGGTTATGCCGCGATCTAGGCTGATGATCAGATCGAGTCTTTCCATCTTTGAGATCGCGGTGGTGGTGTTGGATGTCCCGTAGCCAGCTTGACTCCTATACGTTTCCATAATTTCTTGCAAAGAAACTATGATTCCGGGGCTGGCAATGTATATCAGGATCTTTGCCGGTATCTCTGTATTCTTCCTGCTCATATCTCGAATTGCCTCTTGTATGGCAGGCGTTAGAAAGGTCTCATGTGGAGGTGGGTGTCCCGAACGTTCACACTTTTGAGACTCTTCAACCAGATAAGACTCAAGCACATCAAGACTTGGCCGAACATTGTGGTTTCGAGACTTCTTCCGTATTATAGGGTTGCTTTCGTGCATGTTGCGTTTGTTGGTTTGGGATGCTCGCACAGCATCGACCACATCATATCTCGAAAGTTCTTCATGGTAAACTCGTCCAAATGGCGCGTAGCGTATACTGTTTTCCTCTGTACTATCTGTCATTGAGCCTACAGAACGCTTCTTAATCCGGGAGACATTGTCGTGTTGAGCAAGAGAAAACTGACCTTCATAATCGACTCCCGTCAGAGAGCCTATAAGCTCTGTTCGTGCAGAATGAATTATCTCATTTGGAATGGATGGATAGCACTCTACAAGTGCTTGGTCAGAGTTGCTCGTAGTCGGTGATAGTTGGCTGTCAAAATCAACTCCGAAGAGAGACTGTGCGAGGGAAGCTACGCTTGGCGAATTCTGATGCTCAAGCGACAATAGCGCCGGTTTGACCGGTTGCCCAGCACGATTGAAGAGACTGGAAGTAGGTGGTCTGTTAGTTATGGCGATGAGAAAGGATAAAACTACTTACCCAAGGTGTTGCATCGCTCGAAGGACAACGCTAATATCACCCCCACAGTCAATATAAACAGCTGCTATGATGGCATTAATAGCCTTCGCCAAAACGCTTGGCGATTGTGCCCCCTCTTTCTTACTGTATTGAATGTGTCTATCGATACCGGTTCTTTGGGCAACGCATGCACGCTGTTCGTTGCTGGTCACACTCTTCTTGAAATCGTTGGCGTGAGCTCATGTAAAGTTAGCTAAGTATTGTACTATATTCGAATAGATCTTACCTCTTGTTGCTCTTGCTTCATAGGCAAGGTAGTTTAACAAAAACTCACTAAGCCCAGTGCCAAATTGTGACAACTTCCGGTTTCCGTCCCAGTTCTCCTCTATCGACCCAGCCGCAGTCAACGCTTCAAGTAGGAGCTTGTATCCGGAACGAAAGTGATAGCCAAGGATTTTTTCGACTGCCTGAGCATCCACCCGTGAAGACATGGCCCTCCGAATCATAGAACACTGATGATGACAGAAGCAAGTAAGAAAGGCGGTTAGGAAACAGAAGCGGGGAAAGCTTGAAGCGATACGCTGCCCATAAGTTCTTTGATGCACCTCCGCAGGAATGTACATGCTGTGCAACCTGTCGACATACTCGCTTAGCAATCCATACAAGTGCACCTCTGTGAGACCTTCAGCACTCGAAAAGACAATGCGAATCGTTCTCCACGGCTTTGCTCGCCCCTTGAAGTACTAGATTGTCTTCATAAAATGTGCCACAGGCACAAGATGCGGACACAGCACATACGACTTAGGTGCATCTCTCGGCCCAGGAGCTGGCGGAGGCCCCCGCGCTATTCCTGATAAAGGCATAACGACAAGCGAATGTGGTAATGCCCTTTATCGGCTAGTTTCACTATGCAAAACTGATGTTACTCGGTTATTCGAAAGTAGCGTGCGCGAACCTCGCCGAACCGAGACAGTTCAACAGTTCCCTGTGCTACAGAAAAAAACATGATACGTAGTCGTCACGCCACACTGCTTTACGCATTGACTAGTGAAATCACTGATTATATGGCCACAACGACTCACGGCAAACTACGTTTGTGAGTGAGCTCTAGCTATCGCGTAGATCTCACCTTATAGTATTCCTCAATCGCATTGTTATACGTTCCTAAAAGAACTACCAGCGGGACTTACAACGAATTGAGATCACAGTGAACGATAGTACTTGTTTCATCGCACAACAGAACTTATTGACTCTTCCAGTCAGCAAATCGATGGCTAAATGTCGCATGATGTACCACAAGAACAGAGACGATATGACAGGAGTTGTAATGCTTCTCGCCCAGCTGGTCGGCACGAAGAGTACCCTACTCAACACGTCTAGGGCCATACCCCAGGCGGCTTCTGACTGCAGTACAAGTGTTACATTCTGGTCCTCATTTTCAAAAGTGGTGAGGACTCTAAGGCCTTTGGCCTTAATCAAGCGTTTCCGCAAGCTTCTTTATGCCGTTATGCCAACCATCCCAAACAGATTTTATATGAACTTGTGAAGGCAAAGCTTACGACAAAGCTTGGCGATACTGTAGTCAGCAGCTGCACCAGAAGTGTGGATTGATCTCAACGCGTTCGCGACTATATGCTACAAATCGCGTTTCAGTAGCTACGAGTGTCACTTAGGCCCATTGCATGATATAAGGTTGGCTACAATCACTGAACCAGGTCGACCAGCTGGATCTGGGTACATCACGACTTTCTGAAATCAGGTTTGTTGGTACGGGAACGACAGATGTTGGCAACTGCTTTTCAACATGACACAATTTGCTTCATTGCATCTTCAGTCTCGGACGTCGCATTTGAAAGCTTGGTTGTAGAAGTATGGTGACCTTGATCCCGGAAGAGATCATAGCTGATATTTCTGGTGCACTTTGTATGCTAAACGAGATTTTTACGCGGTCTGTCATGATTCTCGAAAGACTTTGTCGGCAGGGAGACGACCAATTACGTAAACTGAGTTGGAAACCATGTCCATTGCCACAATCGCTCATAACCTTCCAGCACAGCCCGATATGCGCCGAGCAAAGAGATTTCCGCTACTACTGTTGCGCTTTTGCTGCCAGGACTGGAGGGGACGGAACATTGTATGATAGTAGTGTCACCGGGGAAATTCCTCCTAAGACATAAGTCTTTAAAGCTTACGCAGTAAAGCCTTGATGAAGCCCTCTTTCTTTGCCTCTTCTCGGGGATAAATGCAGCCGTTTAGCGTGTAGTTTTGAAAAGCGCGATAAGTCTCGAAACGAATGACTGCCACGCCAATAGAACGGTGATCGATCAAATTCACGAGGTTGACTAGGACGTTCCTGCTTCCCAGTACCTGATTAACACATGAGTTTTGGTACTCAAATATCGCATCATGTTGTTGTACCTTTTTGCAGCCTGTAATAGACTCTGGCGGGTCCGCGATGTGGACTTCGCGACACAAATCCTGCCATTTTTCCAGCTTGCTCTCTTCAGCAACGCCGCCATAGAGTGCTGCGAAGCAATTAGTCTGGCATTCCGTCCAGCGTTTTCTCTTCAATTTCCGACCCCATCCACGTTGTATTGCAAGGCGATCGAAGTTGCTTTTGAGGCCGCTGACGGGATCGTACGTGAACTTGGCGAATGCAGAGAACCAGTCGCTTACGTCCTTAGCCGGTCCAGGTGAAGTCATGATGGCAGGAAATCCGCTGTGGACAACGCCCACTATTTTTGTGCTTGCAGTAACATAAAACAAAAGAGTTCAGCTAGACAGAATTACTGTGCTTTCCGATCACTTACAGGATGGCGGTCACAAGATATTGATTTCTTACGTCGTACAAATCCCAGCTGTGCGTCCTTGGATCATGCACAGATCTGCTCAAATGAGTCATATGTGCATTCTTCTACCCATTGATAGACTTGGATCTTTTTAGCCCACATCGAGGAGCGTTCTCCTCTTCGAGGGGCAAGAAAGCAAATCATTAGCAGAAATGTGTTCGGTTATGCAAGATCTCAGCACTATAGTTTAGTATTAGTGACGGTCAACCCTGGTGTTGATAGTCTGGAGCGGTCAAAGCGGAGTAGCCCATCCTATCAGAGCGAGCTGACGCAGGGTCTCAGCAGCTTCGAGATTCGAAATTCTTATTCATTGACTATAGGCGCATTCCGTACGCTATGCAGATAAGCTACCTGGGCTTTGTTACACTTTTTTCCCCGCCGCGCTAGCTATGCCTGTCGAACCCCATCCGAACCCTCACCACATCGTGCTCCGTCCGAAGGGGCTGGCTCGCTTCCTTCATATTTGCCGCGTTGCAAGGGATATACCATTCTATGACCCCGCCGCTCCTACACTAGCAGATTGTTGTGCACAAGCAAACACCAATCTCTTCTGGCAACCCTCTCTACAGCTAGCGAGTTATCTGAGTCCAGGGATATATCATGGGTGCGCCCAGGCAATCTCCACATGACTGCCAAGAGCTCTAAGTCAAGATGTACCGATCAATAAGCACTGTGCTTTTCCATCGAACGTGAGATGCATTTCCAGATACACCACCAGCTGCACATGCACTGAAGCTCGTCACCCGATGCAAATAATGTGAATGCTCGCCGCCGACATGCTTCCGAACAGACCATTCCGAGCAGATCAAGCGCGAAGGCATGAGGTACATGTCATTACGTCCGCTCTTTACTGGCGAGGCTGAGCTGCCTATGGGCACTGCTGTGCTGCCGAGTGATAGTCTCTAGGGATGAGGATATACTTTACAAGCACACCTCCATGCCTGACGCACTGAATGCAAGTAGATTAAGCGCATACTGGCTATGTCAAAGGATGCTAGTGGTACTATGGGTATACACCTTGCTAAGACACCAGGAGCACTAGGTGCCGACTCCCTCCTATACAAGGCTAGCACGATCAAAGCTGTCGGTGCTGTCGCTTTGACCTTGCCCATGTATGCTTTGATCCCAATGACTTGATTCAGAGTCTGTGGTTCAAGTAAAACGTGGTCTCCTACCGCCATCACAGACCCCACTTCATCAATACGGTATAGCTTATACAAATCTAAATGAGGATACCCGCCACAATCTATATAGCAAGAGGCCTGTATTACATGCAAAAGTAACCATCGCGTCTCATCTGAGGACCACCATGCTCTGGCCGAATGAATAACAAGTATATTTGACGTTACGACTACCTTGTCATACATAGATAGAATTTGAACCTTCATCGCATCGAATACAGTGACTGCGCTCTCTCAAATACTTATCGTTACCGTTGATTTACTTCCGTCATCCTTTCACCTTGATAGGCTGCCTGACATTCTTCGTCTCCATACCGGTACCCTGTTGCTCGGTATCCTCCCACTTCGCATACAAGCTTTTGGGTAGCATCTGTTTCCCCAGTAACTTATGAAGAACCAATTTTTGTCTGTTGGCATCGTACTTCAGTATACCCCTGCCACCACCCTTCTTCACGATTTCGCGTATCTTTTCCATTAGGCCAGCCAACAATTTGAGGTCCTTCTGGTTTTCAAGTTCCCAAGCTTGGACCTGGGCTGCCACGTCTTCTACTTTGGGGACAGCAAACACGCCTTTGGTGTGGTATGCGCGAACGAGCTTTGGTGTCTGTGAGACCCAGAGTTGTGATACAACATCTTCGAAAGCAAGGGGTTTGTGTGCGACGCGTGTTTTGACCTCGAGGATCGAATGGAGCGGTACCACCTGGCCTTCTTTCCGGATCGCAAGTTTGGATTCAGCTATGTCCGACTCCCCTGGACCACTGCTTCCGGCAGACAGCGACAGGGAGTCCAAAACACTAGAAAGATCGTCGACGTTCAGGAGTCGGTTGTGAGAAGGTTGCATGCTTTTCTGTGCGCTGCCGACGCCAACATATCCGTCCGTCTCATAACGGACGATGAACTTCATGCCCCCGAAGCTATACGATATAATTCGATGGTGTCCGGTACTTCCACCGACTTGTGGGGTGGTGCAATTCTTCTCAAACGAGTGGCCATAACCTCTGAACTCATTCGGACCAATGTATTCATCGACTTTGGTTTCAACGCGGCACAGAATAGCGGTGTTATCCGTGACCTCGACGTGTATTGTGAAGTCTTCTTGTTTGTAACCATTCCAACGAGGATTTACAACACCTAGAAGCTTGCGGATATTGTTCCGATCGGTCACACGAAGTCCACAGAGGCGATATCGAAAGACGGATGAGAGACGTATAGGGCTCGGAAAAGGGGCTCAAGGGGGCTTTCTGGGTGCCTCGCCGCATTCTGAGCAATATATACATGACCGGTATCCTTTTTCACTCGGAAGGGGGCTTCAGGAGGGGACCACAGGTCAGGACTGCCGGGCACAGCAACTGTGGGTGTTGCTGCCGGCGCCTCGATCCAGTTGTAGGATGCAAGATGTTGAACGTTCGTGATTAATGCTGAACCTGGAATACAGATGTCTTTGAGATCTGGTGCTGAGATTTCAGCTAAAGGATTATTGACCATGGTTGCGGCTGGCTCGAGTTATGTTGAACACAGGGTACGGCAGAAGGTTTCACACCGTGAGTTGTGAATGATTTTGTCTGAAAGGATAGATATGTTAGGTCGTGCCTTCGCTGTGCGAGAAGAGAATCAGTCGGGTACTGCAATCTTTTATCACTTCACTTTTACCAACGCGCAGCCCTTGCCTCGCGTTGCCTCTTACATCAGACATGCTCTGCACATTCCTAATCATGCCCAATTCCAGCACGCTTGGACGCCGCGAAACTGTACCTTTCAACACATGCTGTGTAGCGGCACTCTCCATCGTTACCCGACCAGCTTATCCAACAATCTAGCATGCTAAGCTTGGCTTTAGAGGAGGACCAGCTTTAGTCCGCGCAGATGTCCCTTACGGATCGAATACCTTCTGAAAGCTTCGATTCATACTCACAGCAGTTTTCAGCTGATACACATTCTCTCTGCCTTGCTTTAGCAGCTACCAGCAGCATTTGGCTCATAAGAGCAAACATACCCCGCCTCTTTGTAACACTTGTAACACAATGGAATTGCTCGGGGAGATCGTTTTTCTGTTGAGAGGCAATGCAGGAGATGCGTCCGGTGAAACCACATAGCCGGAAAAGCTGAGCCTAGCCCAGCGGCACACTGCACAATAATCGTCAATGAACACTAATATCCTCCAACGGGCATCACAGAACTTTGCCGTATAATTAAGCTCGGATTAAGGGCTCTTTCTGCGATGAACAATTTTTCTTGCACTGGCGCAAGCTACCAAGAGTTCAGCTGAACGAGTGGGCAGGTGACGCAACATGAATTTAATATCAAGTCTGAACAGCATGATTAGGAGGTGCCGGCAAAAGATCGAGAAAGCTAATCCAGAATCGACACGGTATTGTCTTGGGAGACTTGTAAACACTCTTCGAACTTCCCACGCAGCTATTGAACATAGGTGGAGTGAACTTTACAGCACCAACGTTGCTTTCTGGGTACCATGTAACTCCAACTAGCAGCGTGAGGGTGCACAGATGTCGTGAGACTCCATTAGTCTCGAGAAAGAAGCTAAACAGCTCAAACTGTAATATAACAGGCTAGGATCATGTAACGTTGTAACTCAGTGATGTTTTCGGAGTATGTTTGCAAATCAGTCTACCGCGACTATTCGAGATACTTGCTACCTATGCTTGAAACTGCGAAACTCTCCTTTCACTGATCCCAGTACTTTGCATCGTGAAAATCACTACTAAACTAGAGCCTGCGAATTTGAAATCAAATATGTACATGAATAGTACCATAAGATGAGCTTGCTACGAATGAATCGCTGTCTGACTTTTGTTCAGAGCAATGTTCGTGGTATCATGGGACAACATCTGTATCCGAACGGAACATGCAAGCTTCTTGAACAAACACAGTGTGTCTTTATCACCGTCGTGGTCATTCTCCCCATTTGCATCCATGTCAACTACTTGGATCTCGTTGCATGGTCGTCTGCGGGGCAACCCACCGACATAACTAACCTTAGCCTTTCCAAAACCACGGGCAGCGCCTTGATCCCATCTGGCTTGTTTGTACTTGTCGTTTCGCATGCGCAATGATCAGAACATCGCATTAGGCTGAATGCAGACCCGCGAGAGAGATAATTAACACAGCCTGGAGGGTTTCGTAGACTCGTCCTCATTTTCGTAAGCAAAAGAATTTACTCTATTGCAATGCTCTGCCGTCATTGTGAAACATGGTTGCGTGCAAAAGATGGAAGAAATTCACATACCAGTTAATAGATCGTATAAATTCACTACTCTTGAGAGGGTCCTTCTCTTTCGGTCACTTGTACATGCTTTTAAGGCTTTGGTAGATAGCACTTGAAAGGCGGAAGTGGCGGACGGCTGTTGGGGCAATGGGTACTATTGGCGAGCAGACGAACAGTGCTTCTCGTTCATGTTGGGCTAAGGATAAGCGCACGTGAGAATGAAGTTGTTGTCTGTGACAGGAGAAATGAATCGCCAAACTCTCCTTTTAGACTCATTGTACACTCCCATCCTACTATCTACTATGCATCTCCCAGAACCTATCCTTTTCCGTCAGTGCCCCGGTATAAAGAACGGTTGATCTCTCATTTCCAAGCTCCATCTCCACTCCGCCCTTATCGCTCCTTTCCCTCTTTAAACTATATTCGACTCTGTGAGGTGCCTCATCTTCTCTCAACCACGCATGCTCTAGAAACTTCCTCGCAGCCCGGACGTCGCCTTCTTGCACGCCCTGCGTCCGCAGCAGAACTTGTACCTTCGTAGTTGCGCAAGGTAGACAATTCCCCCAGTCATCGCATCTATAAATCAGGACCTGCATGACTAGGTCACTAGCGATGAGACCTACCCATTGCTTGTGGCGCAGCGAGAAGAGGTCTTCAATCAATGTACCAGAACCCCAGGAGATCATCCTGAATTTGAGCCTGGCGTGCGGTACAAGCAAGAACAGACGAAGAAAAGGTAGGAAATCTGTCCGTTCCCGTTGCCAATTTATAACAGTGGTTATAGTGATACTAGCCACGGCATTTTTGGGCCGTGGCCAGGCATCCCAGCCGGGCAGGAAGACGTCAAGGAAGAGCGTACTTTTCTGTCATGGAGCACTCTGCTGTTCATAGACATGTAGAGAGACCGGAATTCGGCGCGGAGTTGTTGGCAGACTTGCGTCAGAGAGAAGAAGCTCATGTCGAAGCAAGGGGGATTATACCCTTCGTGTTCTAACGCGTTGGCGTATATTTGGTCTCGAAGCTCTACGATGAGTTAGAATCGACGTGTTGAAAGAAGGATCGGAACGAGTAACCTGCGGATGCGGAGAGATCGAGTATGCTGACTGATGGTGGACGATGCATCGCGACTATCGAAGCAGAGTGCTTTTGGTAGGCTGAACGTGCTCTCGTAGAGATATAGGTTGAGCTCATGATGTGGTCAAGTTCTACCGGCTTGCGTTTCCTTTCTAAATCCCTATCGAGATGGGGAAGCAGCTAGCGAAGAGAAAATCGGCCGTCAACGATAATGTGTGGCTCCCAGCGGCCGGCGCAAGCGATATTGGATGGTGTCAGGCATAGTGTTAGCTTTGTTTGTACTTACAGTCGCAACTTTGAACAGTTGACAGTGAGGGGGTCATAATCTGACGACTGAAGAGAGGACAGCCAAGGCACTAACATCACTCCACAGGAACAGCCAATTGGTTCGCCAAGCAGAGGTTTGATTGGATGCACATATGAAGATGCCCGTAGACTACTCAGATCTCGTCGCGAACGTACTAGTCCGTCTTCGAAGATGTGTCAAAGACACATGCCGCATCTACTGACCACGATGCTTCCTCCGCTTTTGCTTAATCGTCCATACAGAGACCTATTAGTAGTCGTAGTCTAATGGATAAATATAAGTCTCTTCCTGGAAGCCCAACCATAGCGTGCTGTTTTTGCGATCGCATCTTTTAAGCCCCAACCACTCCAGGAAGGCTACTGTGCACGAATGCTGACGTGTTGCACTTAGAAGCATCGGCCTACCCATTGGAACCGTAACTTCGACGTCTTTGAGAACTACACGAAAGAACGGGACAAAATTACGAGCTGCGGGACCAGCATAACAGCCGCATCACTGAGTAAAATTGATATCGTCGCCAATTAAAGTCCTAGCAGTGTCCGGTACATCAATAGCCTGGGCAATCTTATCTCCTTCATTTGTCGGGAGTGTGGGAATGACTTTGACTTGCACGTCCGGTGAAGTAGTCAAGGGTAGATTCGGGCCGTTAGGACAACCGGGTTGGCTAAAGAAGCGCGCTCTGATGGCGATGAGGGCATATGCTGCACCTGCTGGTTGATCATGTCGATCCCACACAGGAAGAAAGTCCTGTATTTCCGCCCAGGTTCGTTTGATTATATAAAGCGGGCGGATCCCGGATCTGATCTGGCGGCAGGCATGTGTGGGGTGAAAGTAGTCAAATGCGGTCTCGTCAAATTGGATGGCATATCCGTAAACGCTGTTGCGCATCTCTAATACGATGATAAGTAATAATCGATCGTAGATGGGGGAATGGCGACAGACCTGGCGACGAATCGAGGAAAGGAAAAGGCATGCTTGCTGTGGGTTCAACTTGCTGCGCCCATGAATGGCCACGACACTGCCCAAGTCAGCTTGCGGCGGTCAGTGCAACAGCTTATAAGTAGGAGTGAATGACAAGTTAGTTGAACAGGAAGAGAAGAGGAAGAGAATGGACGCTGCGATTATTACAATTGCCAAGACGCTTGTATTGAAAGCAAACGGACAATTCATCGCTATCGCATTTTCAAATACTGCTATCGATACGGTCGTAGTATACATCGAACGCCAGAAAGAGAAGCTAAACCAAGGTATCGTAGACCGAGCTTCCAGTAAAGTAGACGCCATAGGCCAGGAAGTATGAAGATGATGCTAGCACCGTCTAACAGGGTGAATGAACGAGGATCATTATTCCCACCCTCAAATCTTCTCCTCCAGTCGAGCTGTCATACCCGTTACAACCGTCCTCTGGTCCTCTGCACGCTCGAGGAGATGCAGCTCGCGCTCCAACCTTTTCTGCACTGCCTGCTTCTGAGTCTGCGTGAGCTGATCCAGCACATAGCTCACAGCACCCTTTGTTGAGCCGTTGAAAGATGCCTCGAGTTCGGACTTGGTCGCGATTGCGAGCTGATCTTCCAATGCATGGAGTGCCCTTGTGCCAAGAGCAGAAATAGCCTGCTGGAGCTTTTCTTCTTCCTCCCTCTTCGCTTTCTTGGTAGCCTCTTCACGCTCAGCAGCACCAGTTTCAGCGGCCTTGCGCTTCTCGGCCTTCTTCGCATCGTTCTTGGCTTTCGCAGCTAGGTACCGCGCAGAGTGGCCGAGCACCCGTCCATCTTTGGTCAGAGGCTGACTGATGTTGAGAGGCGGGGCAGTGAAGAACAGCACGCGACCTTTCTCGTCACGCTGAAACTGCTCCCGAACCTCCTGTGGAATACTCAGGTTGGCGTGGTCACTGAGGATAAAGACTTCAACCGGTTGTGGAGCCTTGTATCCAGCAGGTGGCGCCTGAGCTGCGTAGGGCTGTTGATAACCAAGCGGTGGCCGCGGCGTCTGGTACGACTGCATCGAAGCGGCAGGCTGTGGTGTGAAGGGAACGTGTGGTGTTATGGGTTGGTATGGAGCGGTTGGAGCAGCTTGTTGATGGACATGTGGTGCTGGCGACTGCGAGTGAGAATGGTACTGCGCAGAATGTGAGGGCGTGTACGCAACAGCAGCATGTTGTTGCTGAGGTGTTGGCGCTGGCATTGGTGAGATGGCTGAGGACTGAGCAAACGGCCTACTTCGAAACGAGTCGTAGCCGTGTGAGGAAGCTGTAGGTAAACTTGGAGTAGGTAGAGCAGGAGCTGGTGGAGGGGTTGGTGGCGGTGGTGGAGTGGGTTCCGGAGGAGGCGAGTCCTGCAACACTTGTTAGTATTTACGTGTAAGAGTGGGTGAGGTAATTGCGAGCTTACTTTGGGATCGCGCGGCCGTCGGTGAACCGCGCCAATTTTGGGTGGCGCGTTCTCAGCACCCCATTCTGGTTTTGGCAGATCGTCGTCCTCTTTCTGCTCGTCCTTCAGCATATATGCGATGGGACTTGGGTTCTTCTTGAGCTTTCGGGGAGCATCAAACAGATCCATAACGTAGTCCTTGTCGCGCACTTCGTCGGGTAAGCAGCTGGCCCAGGTCTTGATCTTGTTCAGCTTGTGGTTTTCTTCGTTGTATCGCGCCTCGCACACGTAGATCTCCTTGTCTGGAGGAAAGTCTCGTGGTCTTCCCTTGTTGTATCTCGTCACGAACATGACGAAGCATCTGTCGACAACCTCATCAATGCGGTGGTCCCGATATTGACCAGTCTTGACCACCTCGTTCTCCAGGAAATGTCGATCGAAGCGGTGGACGGTTTGTTCGGGTCGGTAGTACCAGCAGGCATTCACCCATTTCCCACCGTCCGCGTCTTGCCATGTGCGGTAGATCTGGGCCACGATGGGCTTTGTGAGGTCGTTTGCATTCTGGATGTGGACCCAGTCGCCGACTTTCCACAGCTCGCCGTTGTGCAAAATGCCATTTGGCATGGGTATGCGACCCTCTTCCATGACGAAGTCAGTGTCGGGCTTCTCTTTCTCAGCCTTGGCAATCTTTCGCGCCTCCTTCTGCAGATGAACCGCATCCTGGTAAATCTGGCTTTCCTCTTCGTTGTATTGCTTTGCGTTCTCAAACATGAGCTCCACGTCGACCATGAAGTGGTCAACCGAGTTGTACTTCTTGCGCTTTAGCTTCCGCTTGAGGATATCCATAGCCATAGGATTCTTGATCTCGGCATGGTATTCTGGCATAACAGCCTTGTCGGGCACGCGCTCGAATGCGCTCACCATGAGCTTGTTCGCCTTGTTTCGAGGCTTGCGGATACCCTTCATGATGGTCTTGATGCGCGCTTCCATTGGTGTGTCGACTCGCGGTGGCCTGCCGCGCTTCTTCCTAGATTCGGGATCGTCGTTCTTCAGGTCGTCCCCAGCTTTTGCCCTGCCACCTCCCTCGCGCTTGCTGATGGCTGCTATGGATCGCGCACCTCGCCTGCGCTTGCGTTTGCCATCATCTTCTTCGTCGTCATCCTCCTCTTCGTCAACCTCAAGTTCGTCTTCGTCCTCTTCCTCGTCGTCTTCCTCTTCCTCTTCGGGCAACAATGGATCCTGCTCGGGAATCTCGCCGAGATATGGCAGCGCGGCATCGGCCTCGCTTGTGACTTTCTCATCAACAAGACGCTTCAATTCTTGTAAGATGACCTTCTTGACCTCAAGCGCGTCTACGTAGGCTTGGGAGTCCTGTCTATTGTACACCTGCGCATTGTGTGGGATGAGCGCAAGGTCGCGCACGAATCCAGCGAAGCTCTTGTACTCCTTCTGCGCGACCTTGGACTTTATCGTGCTCAATGCCATGGGCTCCTTAATGATGTCGTAGTAGTCGGGGACTGCGCGCTTGTTGACCTTGCGCTGGAAGAGTTTCGTTGGGTCGTAATCACTGAATGGAGTTAGCAATCGTCCAATACTCCAGATCACAGCATAGGCACTGACTCGGCATCTCTGTAGTCGTAGACGTTCTTCAGGAGGCTGGCCATGCCTTCCCATTCTGCCTCTGACACGGTTGACGATGCGCCGGCCGACTCAGCCGTCTCCGTGGTCGGTACCGGCGTCTGGCTTGGCGCGCGTCCGGAAGCCATCTCGAATGTCGATTTACTGGCGAGTTCCGGGGTTGGGTGTGAGATTTGCAAAAGTCGCGATGTCGCCCTGGTCGCGCGTCGTGAGGTTCGCAAGTCGACGCGCCTGGCCCCTGCGTTCCTGCGCCGGAGCACGGCACCACTTTCTCCGAACCGCGGCCCCAAGCACAGGGATTCGTGAACCTTCACTGACGACACGCCACTTCAGTCATTGTTCGTGCGATCACTCATCGTGTGCGACTAACTGTAGACTAGGTCAATCTACCGTTTCATCCACATCTTTCTCTCTGCTTCCCTTCCATGTGAAGTACACATTTTCAACTAACTCCTAGCAACTCACCCAAGCCGCAGCTTCCTCGCTTGTCCACCGCCGCTTCCTTGCGCCATCTCGCCCCACTCTCTCACCTTGTCGCTGTCAACCGCTTCACATACACCAAACTATCTTCGAACCGTCAATCACACATAGCCACCAGCAGCATGCCTATCAGGATCCGGCTAAGAGCGCCCAACGGCCAGCACACCCTCGCCCTCGATGACAATGCGGCCGTCTCCGACCTTCTCACATCCATATCCACTGCTACTGAGCTACCGCTGTTCGAGCTCAAATGGAATTTCCCGCCTCAGCCACTCGATCCGTCGCTCTATGGCTTGTCCACGCTCCTCAAGGATACCGACCTGAAGTTGAACGGCGCACAGATCATCGTCATCGCGGTAGCAACTGGGGACCCAAGTGAGCACAAGCAGCAAGAGGAGGCCGACTCGCAACAGTCGCAATCATCACAATCCGCCCCTCTCTCATTACAGCGAAAACAAGCGTCAGCGCTCAAAGACACGCCCGAAGTTCCAGTGCCAGACCGTGGCGGTACCATGGTGTTGCGGGTCATGCCAGACGACAACTCTTGCATGTTCCGAGCTTTGGGCAGCGCGGTCCTTACCGATACTCTCGACTCTATGACCGAGCTGAGGTCTCTCGTAGCGCAGGCCATCCAACGCGATCCCGAAATGTACAACGAGGCAGTCCTGCAACGGTCACCAGACGAGTACTGCAAATGGATATCATACTCAGACTCCTGGGGCGGCGGTATCGAGCTCAGCATCCTCTCGCAAGAGTTCGATATTGAGATTTCCAGTATCAACGTGCAAGATCTGAGAGTGGATCGGTTCAACGAAGGAAGGCCAAAGCGATGTATCCTCGTCTACTCTGGCATACACTACGACACAATCGCTTTCGTACCCGGTGGATCTTCGACCTACGACCCGGCAAACGATATCAAGCTTTTCGACACGCAAGACGATGTCATGTTGGAGGCAGCAAGACAGTTATGTGGAGAGCTGAAGAAGAAGCATTACTATACCGACACTCAGAAATTTGGCATCAAGTGTAACACATGCGGCTGGCAGGGTGCTGGCGAGCGTGGGGCCGTAAAACACGCTGAAGAGACTGGCCATACCGACTTCGGCGAGGCGGACTAAAGGAATCGAGCCTGGACGTGGACTTCGTGCAAAAGCTCACTTTGCAAGATTGTATCTCTCAGGACGACTATCACATGGAGGGGCACATTCATGCATATTATAGAGCAGTAGGTATGACAAGAACAATTTATTCATTCTTACAATCATGAAGCAGTCAGCTCAAATAGCCACGTTAGCACAGCTGAAAGCTGGCTTCACTGCTCCCGAGTAGTCGTCGATAATGGCCTCGACGGCAGCGTACAGTCCAGGACCGAGCAGGAAAAGGCCGCAACCCATGACGATAATGTGCACGATGGTCATAACACTCCTGACGGGGCCGCTGAAGAATCGCCCTTGGTAGAGATGCCAGTACGCGACGGCGAAGTAAATGAAGCCGAAGAAGGAGTCAAAGGCTGCGCCGAGGAGACTGAGGAAGTCGCCCATGGAGGGAATGACCTCAGCGAAAACGAAGCCTATGATCCAGATGACTGCCATAACAACAATCCAGACGCTCCAACCAATCACCGTATTGCTGTGCGCATGCCTGCTCTTGCCCATAATGCGGTTATACACGAACTTTGCACTGACGTTCGCGTAAATGACTCCAATAACCAGCGTCGGCACAATGACAAACGCAAACGACGCCTTCTTATACACAATTGGTCCCAAGCTTCCAAAAGCCGGTGCGGTCGCATACTGGCCGAGATACCTGAACCCGATAGCTGGTGGAATGATGAACAGGAACGCCGAGATGCCACCCAGCACCGCCAGTGCCTTGGGGAAATCCTGGGGCCTCTCCATCTCCGAAATGAACGTCGGGAACAGAATCTGCGGGACCCACAAGAACGTGATATTCAACACCGCATTCATCGCCGCGACGAAGGTCGTGCCCTCGAGCGGGAAAGCATACGTCTTGACTGGGCCGGCCTTGGGATACACACCATTGTAGCCGTACAGCGGATGATCCTCGATTCCCGCGAAGACAAGGAAGAGCAGGATCGCGATGCCCATGCACGCGGCGGAAAACATGCTCATGAACGAGACGTGGTTGAGCGTGCGGGGAAGCGACATTACGATGCCCATGACGGTTGCAATCACGCTGAAGCCGACGGTGCACATGCTGTGGTCGCTCAGGGTGTTGAGCACTTTTGCGCCGGTCAGGACGTGGAAGCCGATGAGCATAATGTTGTTGAGCAGCAGCATTACGGCGGTAAATTCGTATGCGATCTTTGATTTCCCGAATGCATAGTACCCGAAGTCGCAAATGTCTTTGATCTCGGGATGTTTCATGATGAATTTATGCATTGTTAGGGAGGTGATGTAGAAGAGGACGCCAGCGACGAGCATGGTGATTATGCCCGGGACCCAGCCTAGGACACTGCAACACATGGTATTAGCACAACATGCATTGGCTAGACTTTTGGAACATTGGGCTGCTGGGAGACGTACGAAAGAGACCATGATTGGGCCATGATGGCAAGACACACTTGGTCGCCGGCAAGGAGCCACGCCGCGCGCTGCCATGTCATAGTACGCAGCTTGATTTCGTGGCCATGGTCTTCGTCGACGAGAGCCTTGATGACTTGGGTGGTACTATCCTGGTCCGAGTCGAGAGCCTCGACGTCCACGCCTGGGTGGTCTGTGACCTTTTCATCGGGAAAAATGGTGGCCATTTTTGATGGTATGTGTACAAAATGTCGAATGCGGTCGCGGGTTGAAGTTGACTAAGTACTTGTGAATAGACTGAAGCCAGCCCTGTCTGTGAACTATGGATGGTTGAGCTTGTGCTACCACAACTTCCCAGGATTCCCGCATGCAGCGGGCCCCGCCCCTCTACTTATGCATCTCGAGAAGTCCTTCACCTCGACCAACAAACGCGTTCACGCTCATTCAAGGCTGAAAAAATCGCCTGGACTTATCAGCTCAGCAAAGCCCAGTATGGCGTGCTTTTCCCATCCTCGCCCAAACCCCGGGTTCGCCGCGCATCCAGGCCCTCACATCATCCACGTTTCGTGCAGGGTATAGCACGTCTAGGGTTGCGCTATTGGTGCTTCGCTCGCTTAGCGCTGTGCTTATCGCGACTTGGCCATATGAAGCAAAGGCTGGGCGGCGGCGCTAGACGCTTAGCGGTGAAGCGTGGGAATGGGGTCAGCATGCGTGACAATGGAATGTAGCAACAGAAAGGCAAATTTGAGATGCGTGTGGGGGGGCTCACGCGTTCGTTGCTGAGGAAATTTGCCTTGTGTATGTGCACTCTTTTGTAGTGAGTTATGCTTGCTTTCAAAGGTTTGCAAAACTTTGAAAGAGAACCTTGATGTTTGCGAAGTACCTAGGTATTGCGTGATTAGCCTAGCGACAACTAGACGTGTACTCTGTGCGTTCGCTGGATGCGCGTACTGTGTACTGTGGCAGAGCTGAACTGTGTAGACTAGTTTAGGCACACGTTAGTTGCGCGTGGCAGACACGTCGGATGCTTCCGATCTAGATCTATGGGTATCTGAGTTCCAAGCGCACGGGTTTTGTGCATGTGTCCATGTTAGTGGGTAGGCTAGGGTCAGCTGTCTAATGTGGGCGGTTTTTTACTCTGCGATGGCGGCGGGTGGAACGTCCTGGTCAGTGTCAGTAGGTAAGCTTAACGTAACTCGTGGTGTCATTCGCCATGGTCAGTAAGCTCGCCTGTTGCGTGAGTAACAGAGGCACCTGCTACCGTGAACGTGGTATCTAAAAGCATACACCTCTGAAGGTATTCGTTCAACTTTCCGGGCTGTGATGTGTAAAGCCAACAAATGATTAGAGTCACTTCTGATGAAGCACTTGGCCCCCTCCGCATTTCCAATGTCCCTCTTGACGATGCACCTGAACGGCTACTTCTCTGGCTTTGAGCTCGCCGGCATATCTGGAAAGACTTCATAATACATCACGCTCGTGCAGATTCCGGCTAGAGTACGCATGCTACTCATCATTGCTAGTCTGGCGATTGCTATTGTATACATATTTCGACGGCGACGGTGTTCCATTCAGTCTGGTTGGAGCAGGTTCGCGTTTCAGACAGAAAAGCTACTTCTGGAGCCTGTCCTCATAAAATCCATTCCCCACAAGACATAGATTGAACGTAGTACTAGTGTGTCAACTGTTAATATCAGGATTTTTCGCAGCCAAAGATAATGCAGTGTTCAGACATATCAATCTGTATTCACTTTGACAGACTTTCGAGTGGCGACATTGGATCTGTCCATGTGGAGGAATTGGCTATCCAGACACTGCAGAGACATAATTCAAGCTGTCTCGTCACTTTACACTGGTGAATTGTTTGTAAATCCCGCAGGAACTCGGTGAAGACTCTTAGGAAATGTTGTGGTTTATAAGCCTTGTGATGTAGATGCCTATCTTGAACAAGCTTTCTCCACCAGAGCGCTGTTTCTCTGTGGTATCGCTGTGCTACAGTCCCACAAACTGTAGTGAGTCACTTTGCATCCCGAACAATTTTCGAATCACGATCAACATCTGTTAGCTGTGGTTGGAGGCAGCAAGAGAGAGAGAAAAGATGCATGCTAGCCACAAAGAAGGGCGTGCAAAGAAGCCTGTCTGTGGTATGTGCAAGCTCCGTGCAGAGTGGTGACAGTTCATCCTCTCATATGGACGATCAGGGTCGACCATTTGAGTTACAAGTATTTCGAGAGACGTCCTAACGCACTGCCTTCTATTCTCGCCCGAGCTGGGATTCGTGTTTACCATGTCAACGTTGTGCCGGGCGATCTGAAGTATGTGTCTGTGCTCCTGCTTTTGCGAAGTCAGCCGTGGACGAGTAGATCTTCCAGCTCTTGCTGGACTTGAGGCCAGCATAGTTGGTTAGTGGCAACACTTTCGCGTTCATTCCATGCTGAAGCACTGATAGTGACTTTGTGCTACATACTTATCATGCAGCATGGGATGGGTGTATGTTACAAGCAACCGCCCATGAAACCAACCTCATGCGGCCAAGTACGCCCCGTCGGTGTTCATCTTTGCCCTAGCAATCATTACTTGCTGTAGGACAAGCATCTGCGCCATCTTGCTGAAGCGGGACTCGACATGCGAATTGCTGCGGCGGCCTTGAGGAATGTCACCAAGCTCTTCTTTATTCCCGAAGTATTCGCGTAAATTGTGACGCACATCATAAGGCCCGTCAGCCTCGTACTTGGGCGATAGCTTACACGACGGGAAAGGATAGCCTTGGCATACGTCTTTGTGGTTGTTTTCAATAGCATCCGTGTTATTGCGGTTTGCCGGTACTCGAGAAAGGTGGAAAATTCTTTCACACTGCTAGCACAATATTATGGCCTAGGTCGGACTTCCAATAATAATATTGCGCCAATAACTTTCAGCGTGGTCTACCAGTATATTGCATTGACATTCGAGCTCCACTGCCTTCAAATACTGCCTCAGTTTACAGTCTTGGTCTTTTATGCAATTTTGTGCCTGGAGTGGTATTCCTCTGGGCTTAGTGCAAGGCGATACTAGTGCAAGGCGATATCTCACACCTCGATATAGACTTTTCCAAGGGTTAATTGAACGAACATCAGGTACTATACCTTGTTACCCCCTAGGCCTCCAGCGACTACGCAACGCTGTAGAACATTCCACAGTATGCTTCGCCCGGAATCCCTTCGGCTCAAATGACATACACCAGCTACATACATGCAAATAAGCGCCTCCACAGATGCTGCGCAACACTATGATGTGTGGGTTGTGGCATACCGAAAAGATCTTCAGCCGTGATGACCAAAATAGATAGCCTTCGATGACCTGCGCGCAGAAAGTATATAAGATACGCAGTAGGTCGTCTATGTAGACTACCTACCACAAGCTCGAACACTCAAGATTCGAACAAGTAAGCTCTCTGCTCCTACTACAGACGATCTCATCGCTCTTTTCGGGAGCATTCATCTTTGGAATTTTACAATCACTTTTCAGAACGGCAACATGCTGCCTTTCAACAGTTTGCTCGCAGGCGCACTCGCCCTTAGCGCATTCGCTCAAGGTTTCAGTATACCTCGACAAGAGTCTGAAGGCTCCATTATACCTCGGGGAAGCAGTGGTATTGTCTTGGAGATCCTTAAAGCTATCAAGGTTTTTACGGAAGAGCCTGTGTATACATGGGTAAGATGCGTCTATCCAAGTACTTGATATCCAGCAAAACGCTCTAACCACCAGATTAGGATTTCAAGAAATTTCCTAACTTTTGCGACCTGTACATGGAAACGCGCGATGGTGGCCACTGCTATGCCACCGTGGAGTGCCAGGATCGCGGCAAGATGTTCTATAAGAAGGACTTTGAGCTTTGGGAACACTGTTCTGTTGGCAGCGAGCAGACTTTCGACGATCCTCGCATTGGGAGATTTGCGTACGTTCTAGACCAATACACCACCCGCGAACAAGGTGTTTCGATGAGCCTCGTCAACTAACATTGACATGCGTACAGGATCAAATTCAGGACCAAGGACGGATACGAGGGACAGGGTCTTACCGAGCCCGTTCTGACCGTTGAGAATGTTCAGAACTGGCGAAGGTGGGACGTAACTGCCCTGGCTCTGGACGTTGAACACGCCTCCTTATGCGGCAAGGGGATAGCCCCTATCAACTGCTCCAACGGCCCCTTTGTATGCCGCTTCGTTACGAGTGGTAATGCGAATGTGCAAGATGGGCGCGTTAGGCGTTGGAGTTGCGGTGTTCCAGTCAAGGACGAGAAAGTGCTGAATAACATGGACGACTGGCCTACCCTTCCATAGATGACGCGCACTATCTTGGCTGGACAGGGCAGTGACTGCGAGAATCAGATGGTTGATGGAACAGCGGACTCGCGCAGTCGTGAATGTTGTTTAAGTATCGGTTGAAGGGATGACTTAGAACATAGAGCTGTGTATAAACTAGAATCGCGTCTCCAATTTCATTTTGGCAGCATGAAAAACATTTCCTTTGTGCGAGACTCATATGGCTTTCCTCAAACACGACTGTATAAGTGGATGGTTTGTACTCGATAAGCGTAAGCTTTCCTTTTCAGTCTTAACCATCTGGACAGAGACGAAAGTTGCGGTTACAATGCACGTGGCTTTTTCATTTGAAAGATGAGCTGAGCGTTCGAGATTACCCACTAACCTGCACTCTGGTCGCGCATGCGTCTAAAACATGACTCGAATGTGTTGCGCAGGCTGATGCTTGTAGCTAAAGTCAGAGTCTCACAATTTCAATAAACTCAGAGCCAGAAATCTATCCAGACACGATGTACTTCCTCACGATTGAAAGATAGTCTTTGTTGTTGTTCATGTCGTTATCTAGGAGTATACTATCGGGAGATGAGTGTCGATGCACGTGCACAAAATATAACCTGAAGACAGGATGCGCAAGGGCCATAGACAAGTCGTCGGCGTTTGAGTCGATAGGTATGTCTATTGATAGCTCAACTTACCTGATAAAGATATTTCGGGTTCGTGGTGTGGATTACTGCACTTGCAAAGGGCGTGAAGAAGGGCACAAGTGGCGCATTACACGCGCGCCCTTCGTTCATCATTAGGTTCATCCAACTTACTTGATCAGGCAGATTTGGGCAACGTTGTAGAAAACTGAGGGGCGAAGGGCGCAATTGACGTTCAAGGTGAACCCATCTGGACCTCGGGTGTTGGGGTTGTCAAAGGGCACAGCGCTATGACAAGCCTTGCGCCCTATAGCTCAGCACCAATGACATGCAAGTACAAGGTACGATATTGCCGGATCGGGAAGGTTTAAGAAATGTGTCGATTGCTGTCAGAAGGGCACAATGCCTTAGCGAGGATCGAAGGGGCACGGAGGGGCACAGCAATGATGCTTAGGCGAGGGGTGAGGGGCACAGCTGGCGAATGAGCTTGTTGAGGCTTGCATTAGCGCCGCGAATAAGGCGCTGTTGAAGGGCACGATTTACTGTGTTGGGAAAGAATCTGGGAAAGTGTTGAAGATAGGAGGGAAGGGGCACGGAGAACTAGTGGGGGTGCTGGTTTTCCTTCAGGTAAGAGGTGTTGGCACCCGTGGACGTCTTAACATGCACGGTCATAGCCCCACTCATGCCCGATTTGCTCCAACACACATTCAATAACTAGACTCGGATAGACTCGGTTAGATCGGCATACTCATCTTTGAATCGATGGCCTACTTGTTAGAAATCAGGAATACGGTGTCTTGGTAGTACACATCTTGCTACACGAGACAAGGTCCCCAAGGATGTTTCGGCGAACAGATGATACCATTGAATATAGTCAAATATCTCTTAGATACTGTTGAATCCCCACCATGACAGTATAGCTTTCCAATGAAGGTAACACATCCGTCCCGCTTTCCCCACAATCCTTATACAACAACTAGAGCGACTATGGAACAAGATCTTCCTATTCTACCGACGGAAGTTTACGCGACCCACTATACATACCCCAGGTTTTGCAACCGACATCAGCCGCGACATGCAGACGCGAATGTACGATTGGTGGTACTTTTCTGGACATAGCATATTCCATCACTCATGTCACGACAGAGGATCGAAATGTTCCTGCGTCTCGGTAAAATGTATGATCCTTATGCAAACCCCGCGAACCAGTGCGATCGCCTGACATATGCATCTCAATCTGGTTGATGATCATCTTCGGAAAAATTTAAGCATATGTACTAGATCTACTTTGGCGGAATGCTTAAGGTGTATAAGTCAAGTCTTGTCGCTATGGCTCTACACAGCGACCTCAGCGGTGTTCAATTGACAAATCCGCACTATGAAGGCAGTACTACAGTTTCTCGCTTTTGCGAACGTCTTTGCTCTGAGCGTTGTGGCGGATGTGTATGTTTCCACAACAGGCTCTGACAGCAATGATGGACTTTCCGAAGCCAAAGCATTCGCAAGTCTGGCGAAAGCGCAACAAACGGTCCGAACTCAGATTTCTTCCATGACCGCGAACATCACTGTTCGAATCGCACCAGGGACTTACCAGCTCTCCGCGCCGCTTACGTTCACCGCGGCAGACTCAGGCAAGAACGGATACTCAGTCAACTGGGTTGGCTCAGGCGCAGTCGTCTCCGGCGGCATCAAGCTCTCAAACTGGACAGCTGGAACGAACGGCGTATACTCAGCAGCTGTACCAGCTGGGACCAAGTCGCGCAATCTATACGTCAACGGCCAAGCTTCGAACTATGCGAGAAGAAAGGTCGCAAATCGCAAGGACTTCACCTACACGTCAACTGGCATCAAATGGTCGTCAGGAGCATACGACTGGATTACGAGCACAGCGGGCATTGAAAAGGCTGAGATTCGCTTCATCAACTCCTTCACTGACAGATATGCGCCAATCCAAGGAAAGGGCAACAAGGAACTGATCATGAAGCAGAACTGGTGGTTCCAAAATAACTGGGGATATGATCAAGTGGCCGCGCCAAATGCGGATTTTGGTGTTTGGGTTCAGAATGCGTTAGCATTATTGACTGAGGGTGGTCAATTCTACCTGGACAGCAATGCGGGCAAAGTGTACTACAAACCTCTAAATGGAGAAAACATTGCCACTGCTGATGCGAGGCTGGCCGTTCTGGAGACTTTGGTTGCGGTGGGCGGAACTTATGATGCGCCTGCGCATGATATCACATTTCAAGGCCTGAGTTTTGTAAGTTTCACAGAAAGTCGAACGCATTCACCTACTCAGTTTCCCTAGGCACATAGCACATGGCTCCGACCCTCTGAATCTGGCTACGTCGATCAACAAACCGGTGGCTACATGTGCGAGAACAAGACTTACACTCCATCGAACTTCGAGTCCGCCCGACCTTTCTGGTGCCAGATGCCATCTGCGATTCAAGTCAGCGCGGCCAGCAACGTCGCCTTCACAGGCGGCAACTTCACGCAACTTGGTGCAGGCGGCGTTGGTATCGGCAACGATGCCAACGCACACTCCACTGGTGTCGGCTTGGGAGCTAGCAAGATCGCCATCCGCGACAGCTTCTTCTCGCAAGTCATGGGCAACAGTATCACGGCGGGTGGCGTTCGCCCTGACGCCCATCATCCCAGTGACAATCGCATGCTGAACTCTCAAATCACAATCTCAGGCAATATATTCCGCAACGTGTCGTCGCTCTTCAGCTCCACCGTTCCCATTTTCGCAAGCTACGTGCAGTCGTCCACTATCTCGCACAACGACATCGATATTGCGCCGTACTCCGGCATCTGCCACGGCTTCGGCTGGGGCTCTAACGACGCCGGCGGCAGCTCAGAGTACGAGAAGCGAGGACTGTATCAGTATCAGCCAAAATACTCGACGCCAACAATCAGCAAGAACAATAGAATCGAGGGCAACCTGATCCATCGTTACGGGCTCTCGCATACCGATTTGGGCGCACTGTATACGCTCTCCAAAAGCCCTGATACGGTCATTACTGAGAATTATGCGTACGACTCGTCGGGCTTTGGCATGTATACTGACGAGGGAAGTAACTCGTATACCATCACGAACAATGTGCTGCTGTCAAATGGAATTTGGTATGCACAGAATGGTGTCAACACGGCGAACAATGTGATTACCGGGAATTATGGGAAGAATGGGGGCGCGAGGCAGGGAAATACGATTGTGCAGGATTTGTCGAGGGCGGATGATAAGGCGAAAGGGATTGCGGATAGGGCAGGCGTGGAGAAGGGTAAGAGGGCAGGAAGGCCAGTGTCGAATCCTTGAGAGGAATTTGAGAGCAAGGAATGTAATATTGGCCTTGGGATGGGTTGTATGAGATTGAGTTCCAACGCATATAATTTCGCTTATGTCGCGCTCAGACCTGCTGCTCATCGACTGAGATCAGAATGAGAAAATTATAAAAATGCTGAATAAAAAATGTTGTAATGCGGTGATGAAGCTGTCTCGACTACGTAAGATCATTTCCCACTGTATCCGAAAGTGATCAAAAAGGTTGCTCGCGGGCGCTAGCAATGAAGGAGTGCTCCATTATGTTTGTGTACGGCCGTGGCATTTATAGAAGATCTCTTGCAACTCAAACAAAAAAATGTCTTGGACACGACAAGCTGGCAAAAGCAGAGTTTGCTGATGAGTTTGTCTAGTGTGAGACGTTCTTCCTTTGGGCAGCAGAGCATTCTTCGAGAGAGGTTGAGCAGCAGCTTACTGCTAGGTTCGTCCTGATTATGACATGACAATTTGTCTGGGTCAAAAAGGTCAGGCAGTCTTTCTGCATAGGGTCGATGGTCAGACACTATTGCAGTAAAGTGTGGAACCAACACTGCCAATATCTCCAGGAAGACGCAGCCGAGCGAGAACACGTCTGATGACGAATTCCGTGGTTGTTGCTCCACTATTTCAGGGGCGCAATATCGTCGCGTGAAACCTTCCGCCAGCCCCGTGGTCGTTGTGGACTGGTGGGTCCCATCCAATGCGATACCAAAGTCGGTGTATATCATGCAACCGCGATGGACGAGTATGTTCTGGGGTTTGATGTCCTTGTGGCGTATTGCGTGACTGTGTATGTATGCCAGACCATTCGCTAGGCATCCATATGCACGGTAGAGTATGCTTTGCTGCTCTGGAGTAGGAAGTGTCCTTGTGTTGCGGATCGCCGAGAGAAAGGAGTTCAGGTCTCCCTCGTCCGCAACAGGTGAGAGGAGAATGCCAAACTCATTTCCATGAACATAGGACCACTGCATGTTTATGATGTGACGATGTGTACCCAGGCGCTTCAGAATGTCGATTTCGTTCAAGAAAGCTCTTCTTGTCCAGGGATTTTGGACGCGACCAACAGTCGATCGAAACATCTTGTGGGCAAAGACACGTCCATCGAAGGTGTCCTCGGCCATTTGAACAACGGCGCTTGCGCCTAGACCGAGTATCTTGCCACACCGAAAAGGTAATTCACTGCCGCTGTCGAGGTCCTCGTGAGCGCCTTCAACGATTCGCAGTTGATTCGGTGCTCCTGCGGCCGGGGTCGTGGTGGAAGACCTCCCAGACATTGCGGTCTCGGTGTCGATTAAAGTGCCTGGAGGGCACACGAAACGACTCCGACGTCTCTTGTTCCTAAGTAGTCGAACTATTGCGGAGGTAGCTCGCGGGTGGGGCTGAACTGATCGGTCTCGTAAATGATGATAGAGAAGAGTAGCGTGCCTTCCATGGAGCTTTCTACAATTCTGCGATGAATGTTGCAGTCGAGAGGAACCTGCAACGTAGGCCAGGTTAGGTTGTTATTCCAAGGTAGAGAGTATCATGCAACTGTGAGGCGCGTGGCCGGAAGTGCATCAAAACATACCATTTCTGGGGATCACACGGCTGTCCTACCAATAGACAGGGGCGACATGCGGCCAAGGCTAAGGGTTGCCGAAGCATCGTTTCTATATTGTAAGTATTAGCGAGCAGCAAACATCAGATGAATCCCTGTGATGTGTTGGCAAGGCTGTGTCAAGATGGCTGGGTATGCGTGATGCCTACCGCGTTTGATTGGCAGTGTTGCATGTCATGTTTGGTTGGGAAACACAGACCCTAGATCATTGGTTACGACGTCGCAGAATGGAAATGCTGTGACCTGAGCCGGGTCGAAAACTGTCCAAAATATTCTTCAGTAGTCTTGCGACGTTGAAAGTGGCAGACAATGACTGTAGCTAGGCATTCGCTGAATGGCCTCATCCTTAGCGTGTGAGTGGAGGCTCATAGATGCAAGACAGGCCTGTTCAACTCAAATTCCAACATTACCGTTGAGCTGAAGCCACATTGCTATTAGATTCAACCGTTCCGAGAGCTTTTCAACAGTTCTATCAAGTCAGCCATACCGAGTTCCACCAGTTTATAGGCAGGCCTTGGATGCCCTCCAATACAGATGCTGCCTGAGGCAACTCATGCGTACCAGGATCATCTGATCCTTGGCTCTGGATCAAAGAAATTAGGTCACTGGCTCGGCCGTCTTCCATCTGCATAGCCCCCAGCCACTCTCATCCGACTTCCCCTTCTCTCCCCCCCCCCTCCACAGAGTAGACGCGACCAGTAAGACATCAGTTACAGATATCGGCACCCCGACTCCTGTCCCAGCCTTTGCGCCTGTGACAAGCTCCGCCGCTGGTTCCTCAGGCAAAGGTCGGAGCGAATAAGCTTATCCTCCTATTGGTGTCGCGTTGTGCGTAGGCCGAATACAACAACCTGTAGCTGGTGTGATGGAGGTCTAAGCATCTAGCTTATAGCACAAACTAGGTGCTGCGAGATAGATATAAGTGGCAGCTTCGCACACACCCAATCGACCCTGCAGTAAACGCTCTAGATGCGATCCGAGGCCCACACCTTGCATCATTGGCCGCGGCGACATGGGACTCCTTAGGATCTTTTCCTGAATTCAGTCTACGAAAGGGCTTCGGATGGTCTCGATGCCGCAACGAGGCGTAAATAACTATGGAAAATGGCCGATGCGCCTTTGGCATTGATAATGAATATGCAAGCCCGCAGATAGTGACCCGATAAGTACAATTGAACAAGTTTGGGTCCAATCGAGCTGTCGTAGGGTTGAGATGTTCTATCGATACAAGAGTTTCGATGGAGTTGTGAATTCTGATGTTCATGTCAGGCGGAGCCAGGTAAATACATGGCAGCCAGTCACAGACACGATCACTAGCGTGGATGGCATGCGCCAATGGGAGATTTCAAAATTCTGCTGATGAACCGAGGTTCAACCCCAACTTTTGACACTGCGCGACTCCACAACGCGGACTGCACGCGCGGAGTGGACTAGCTTGTCGCTCAGGCCGAGGCCAAATATCCTCTGATCGCAGAATGTAGCAGAAGGCTGTTCTTCTACCATCCCATCTTTGTTTGTACGATTTCCTGTCACCCACTCGCCACATTCGCTGCCCATCATGTCACAAGGCTCTCTGACGCGCGAATCCGTCGCCAAGCACAATAAGCCAGATGATCTCTGGTGTATTGTCGACCACAAAGTCTACGATTTGACCGACTTTGTCGATGCCCACCCCGGTGGCTCCGTCGTCCTCGAGCAAGTAGCTGGTACCGACGCCACTACTGCATTCTACAACCTCCACCGACAAGAAGTTCTCCAGAAGTACGAGGAGCTCTGCATTGGTGTCATCGAGGGTGAAAAGCCCGAGGTCATCGTGCCCAAGGCCGGTGACCTGAGCCCCGTACCATACGCTGAGCCTCTGTGGCTGCGACCGCAGTTCAAGAGCCCATACTTCAAGGAGAGCCATCGGGCGCTACAAAAGGAGATCCGCAAGTTCACCGATGAACATATCACACCTGAGGCGCAGGAGAAGGAGAAGAGCGGAGAGTACATCAGTCAGGAGCTGATCGACAAGATGGCAGCCAACGACATTCTGGCTATGCGTCTTGGCCCCGGAAAGCACTTGCACGGCAAGAACTTGATGGGCGTGGTCAAGGGCGAGGAGTTCGACTACCTACACGATCTTGTGCAGGCGCAAGAAGGTGTCCGAGCGAACGCTCGTGGCTTCCAAGACGGCAACATGGCCGGCATGATGATCTCGTTGACCGCTGTGCTGCAGTGGATGCCTGAGACCGAGCTGAAGACAAGGGTAGTCAACGAGGTATTGACTGGCAAGAAGAAGATCTGTCTCGCCATCACCGAGGCTTTTGCAGGATCCGACGTTGCAGGACTGAGGACGACAGCCGAGCTAACACCGGATGGCAAGCACTACATCATTAGTGGTACCAAGAAGTGGATTACCAACGGCATGTTCTGTGACTACTTCGTTGTAGGCTGCAAGACCAGCAAGGGATTCTCTGTCATTCTCGTGCCTAGGGATGACACCGTTGAGACAAAGTTGATTAAGACCAGCTACTCGACTACGGCCGGAACAGCTTTTGTGGAGTTCAACAAGACGAAGGTGCCAGTGGAAGGTCTCCTCGGCAAGGAGCACCAAGGCTTCATTGTCATCAGTATGTCCTACCTCTGCAAATTGAACAAGCCCAGGACTAATTAGCAACAGTGTCCAACTTCAACCACGAGCGCTTCATGATGGCTTGCGCCGTCATCCGCCAATCCCGCACCGTTGTCGAAGAGTGTCTGAAGTGGTGCAACCAACGCATCGTGTTTGGCAAGAAACTCATCGAGCAACCCGCCATCCGACAAAAGTAAGCCCAGCACTTCCACCATTTCACAAACCCATGTCACTAACATGATTACCAGGCTCGCCAAAATGATCTCCCACGTCGAAGCCAACCAGGCCTGGCTCGAATCCATCGCCTACCAAATGTCTCACATGTCCTACGCCCAACAATCCAAGCATCTCGGCGGACCCATCGGTCTGCTCAAGTCCTTCGCCACACGCTCCGCACACGAGATTGCCGATGAGGCAGTCAACATCTTTGGAGGTCGCGGTCTGACGCAATCGGGTATGGGACGTGTGGTCGAGCAGTTCCACCGCACCTACAAGTTTGATGCGATCCTGGGTGGCACAGAGGAGATTTTGGGAGATTTGGGCGTCAGGCAGGCGTTCAAGGATTTCCCGAAGAGTATGTTGTAGGTTTAGAGGTGTCGAGCCCTGACGGTCGGGGTGTGTACAGTAGATGTGGAAGATACCAATGAATTGGCATTGTTTGCTCGCCTATTTTGATACCTCCGGCGTTGTAGTTCGTCCGTGATATAGTGCAAATGCTTCTTCCATGGCACGTTCGCACCAACATAGCTAAAGGTTTGCGGCCGCTCACGTTTATCGGTACTGTCCATGATATATCAGCACCACCGCACATCGTTAGCATATCGTACTGTATATGTATATCGCACTGACATCTTAGTAGTGCTTGCAAGTCCGTCACCGTGCTGGCATTCTCAAAACTCATGTGGTAGTGACAGTTTTGATTGCCTTCAACTACAAGGTCTTGGTTATCAGCCTTTCGCGCTTCACCAGCACCATGAGTTTCACGAAGCTTACGCTTGTCTTAGCTTTATGGCTGGCTTCAATGCTCCCAGACTTAATGATAGACAGTGAAAAAGCTCCAGAAATAATTGTAGAGCTTGCGACTGGACTTCGAGAAGTGCAAGAGTATCGCAGACAGTCGTATCATAGATTTTACTGGACATCACAGCCCGATTGTATTCGAAACATCTTCATAATCCCAGGACGGCATCGGAGTCCACCATGCAGACTTTGCAAAACCGGAGCGTATATGTGCAGATACATGGTCTTGCCGTTCCGCCCAGTCGCCGCACGTTTGGTCGCAAAAGCCGCAGGTCAGATGAGCCTTCTCCATCGTGGCACTGACGGCCTTCCATAGCGATAAGAGGTTCTGGCAAGTCTTCTTGGTCACGCGGTCTTTGAGATGGACTCCGTTGATATGCTGTAGCAATTGATCCTCGCGCAAAAACGTTCGGTGCTGCTGGGCTTTATCCACGCATGAGCCGAAATGTTCTTCGGCAAAGTGGCTAGCTGGTACGTTGCGGGTACCGCAAAGCCAGCACTCCGGGACAATCTGGGCATAAGCTTTCTCCCAGCAGCAAATCCATTGATATGGCTGGTAGTGTAAGGCTTCCTCGTGACGACTCCACTCCCAGCGAAACTTGAATCTTGCATCACAATCGGCCGCAGTGCAGAAATACGGCCGGAGGGATTTAACATCGGCCGCAGTAATCGGCAACGGTACACTCGGCGATGCTGCCCTCGGAGATTTCGTACGTTCTGGTGAGGCGACACGGCGTACGGCTATACTCTCGAGAGCCTTTTGCAATTCAGCCAAGGATCCGATGGTCCGCGAGGAACGTAGCTTCATTTTGCGACCGCGTCGAGAACCTCTTGAATCGACAGATAGGACGCTGTCGTTGGAGTCGGCCGAGCTTCCTGAGCTGTACGACATTGCGATACTCCGGGGTGGCCGTGGAACACGTAGCGTCCGCGGAATGTCGAATCTCACCGCTTTGGATGCTGTGCTCGGGACCTGCTCAGCGATGATTGAAGCATCATTCAATACAGCAGCCAAGGTCTCTGCAGGCAATGCCTCCTGGTCTGCCGGCGCGTCCAGATACCGTTCCAGTGAGCTTCTACTGGCAGAAGGCGAGGCTTGGTCGAGCGCTTCTAGACTAGCACTACTAATGCTATGTGCAGGGCTAATGCAAGGCGAGGCGTTTGACAAGTGTTTATTCGCATAATTATGAACTGAAGATGCGAAGTCAATCTATGTGGTTGCAGAAGTGGAGGAGATCTACTTACTCGTAACAGCTTTCGTACGCGATCTCGTGTTGTTGAACCATCTTTTGATAGTGAGTGTCGTGAGATGGGTAGCCATCGAAAGTGCTGATGTTTCGTCCTCATTTGGGTAAGGGTTCTGGCGAAAGTGTTTCACAAGGATGTTCTTGGCTACTTTGCTGATGCGAGTTCGCTTCGAGTTTGGCGAGCTTGTTGATGTAGATTGAAGCAAATGATTACTTTGCGATATGTGTGCGTGAGGCAATGTTGTCACCTCTATGCTGGCATCATCGTTGAACAGTGGCCGGTAATCGGAATTGATACGTCCTGGCGATTCGACCATGCGATCATTTAGGGCAATGGGATCCAAGGATGTCTCATCATAATTACAGGGAGCGACCATCTGCCAATTATTTTCAGGTTGCAATGTGATTATTTCATCGTTGAGTGAGCAAGGGCTGAGTGGCGCGGTCTCTGTGAAGTTGCTGAGGACCGGCGCATCGGATGGTTCTGTCGCCAGAAACGGTTCTTCAAGTGCAAAGTCAGAATAGCTTGGGGGTTCCTGGAAAGAACACAGTTCGGTGCCGAGATTGAACTCCATATCCTCCGGATCTTTATCAATCTGATCACCTCTTGAGTACATCCATGCATCAAAGTCGAAGAAGCTGGAGGTTTCGTCGACACCGGGCTGACTGAACAACTCGTTGTAACAACTGGGGTCGGAAGGTGCCGCACTGGAGAATGGGTGGAAGTTCGAGCTCATGATGAATGTGGCGCGTCTCTACGAAGACACACGAGAGTGGATGAAACATCATGAAAGTTTTGGAACGTGGTAGATTTTGATGACGAGGCTGAGATTCAAGGTGAATTGTTGATGTTCGAGGTGTCAAGGATGGTCAAAGCGGGGACAGGGGTCCCGGTACCGAGGCTGACGGCGTACCTGTGTCCGTCGCGCCAATCACAGGCAAGAGTAATCACGTCGTAATCCAATCTCACACCGTAAGTGCACGCTTGACTAGTACCAATCATCTCAAAACATTACGCTTATGTTCCTCCCCTGCGCCTGCAACTACGCGACTGCGCAAGCCCATCAGCTTCTATATATGCAACGACGCAAGAAAAGTAACTCGCAGTAACGTTAGTTGCGCATGAATTTGCAGCTGTCAAGTGCCAGTTTCTTGTAGTAGAGTACATGCTCGTAAGTAATAAGGATCGGTCATGGCGAACTCTCACCTCCAATTTGAAGCAAGTATTGATTTGGACCGTGATAGAAATCAATGGTACAGTATATGCTGTTACAATCTTGATTGGCTTTCAGCCCTAATCCTCGCAACATTGAACCCATCGGCGACATGCAACAAGACCTACGCGGCACTCCCTCCGTAGATCCTCAGACGATTATGATAGCGACTTCTCCATGCACACATTCTTTGACAAATTCGATCATTTCGACTCTATTCTACGGCTCTCCCTTGGGTCTTAGCAGTTTATGCAAATTATTATGGTGCAAATATACGACATCCTGAAGACGCCTGAAAAGCTTCATGTCCTTCTGAATGATTTCATCTATTCCAAAAACCTGAGCGCGATGCGTTTTCATGGTCCGCAGACTTTCTAGGAAAAGCTTCCAGGATGTTGAAAATGAGGACTGACGATCAACCGTTGGGCAGCGAACACTTGTTGGCCAATCCAAGTTCGCTCGAACATGTATCACCCAGAATCAGTCTAGGTAATTTCTCCACATGGGTTGAGCAATTCAGAACCCCCACATTCAGCTCAGAATGCTTGTCACAGTGCCGTGCTATGGTCTCAATGGTCAATGATTGACCAAGCCATACGATCACAGCACTGGCTTTGGCGTAATTGCTTCTCATATGAGGTAACTATGCAAAGTCTCCGCCGTTTATGTCTCCGAAAATGACCCGCTAGCGTTAGTCTGCATTCAATACGACCTTTCACAAGGAAGGATGTAAGCGCCGTGAGTGCCTTGTCACCAAGGTGCTCACATTCGAATACGTATAAAAGCACACGCGCTCTCTATCCTCTTGCAACAGCACCTTTACGCCCAACTTTTCGCACTACAGTAGCAGAGGTTTCGCGTCCGAGCCACAGCTACGCCGGCGAATCCAACATGAAACCTGTATTTGGCGCCGATCACTTCGATAAAGTAGCAGAGGTTTACGATTCGAGATCAAAAATGATGAGTTTCGCACCAGCACTTATCGCGTTGGCGCCGCCAATCACGAATACATCTATTGTCCTCGACAATGCTTGCGGGCCTGGAGTCATCACAGACGGGATCAAAACACAAAGCATTCCGCCGGCCCGCCTCTGCGCCGTCGACGTTTCCCCGGGAATGATCGAAACATTACGTCAGAAGGCACTGCCGGGCGTAGAAGCTGAAGTCATGGACGCCCAGAAGCTTTCCTTCCGCGACGACACCTTCACGCACTCCTTCACTAACATGGGCATTTTTCTCTTTCCAAATCCGGAGAAGGGGGCGGCCGAAATCTATCGGACTTTGAAGCCTGGCGGTATCGCTGTTGTCACATCCATTAAGCAGGTCGGTTGGCCACGCATTTTCCAAGCTGCGCAGAGGACAGTGAGGCCTGAAGCTCCGCTGTTCAATGGGATGCTCGCTGAGGAGTGGGCTACGAAAGAGAAATTGGACGCGGTGCTGCAGGCAGGAGGATTCCTATCGATTGACGTCAGCATTACGACCGTAGAGTCAAGCATGCAGGGTGCTCAGCAAAAACCGTTCGTTGATTCGATCGCTGCCGAGGCGACTGCAGTGATTACCGAGGGCTGGAGCCAGGAGGAGAAGCAGCAGTTTGACTCTGCCCTGCAGGAGCAAATACAGGTTTCAATGACAGATAACGAGGTGTTTGAGATTGTTGTTTGGGCGGCGGCTGCGAAAAAATAGTTACCATTGACATGAGAACCGGTCTCAATAGCATCAAGAGCAAATTTGCGAGAGATATATCTTGACCTCTGATCGCGTTGCGCATGTTTCATCTTTGGCAAGGAGTCAAGTCTTCGACGTTTCATGGCCTTATGTGACGGGATCAAACCACTACCGAACATCAAATTTGACCGTAGGTGGTATTGGTATGGCACCTGAATGTGTATATAATGGTCATTATGTACGATAATCATCCTCGTTGGATTGACAATATTTTCTCGCTGCCTCTGTTTGCTTTCTCGGTTTTCGCAGTAGATCTGCAAGCCTTTCATTCTCCCAACGTCTCATATACATTCCTACCATTTATTGCCAGTTCACACATTCATACCAAAACCAAAGAAATAAATAATATATACGACAGCACCATGGGTTTTCTTGCTGCGTTGATGGTTGCTGCAGCTCTTCCGGCAACTCTAACATTGGCGCATGGTGACGAAGCAGCGAGCGTGTCCGTTTCCGACTTCAAGGCCGATTTCTCTACCGCACAAATCGTGCCGGAGGTTCTTGCAGCATTTAGTCCTTCGGTCGCATTCTATGCCGGGTTTGCTTCAGCGGACGGCGATGCGGCCCTTCTTACTCCTGGCATGGCATTAACGACGCCCGGTATGTACATAACATGCTCGCGGTCCAGGAACGCCGATTGATGTATTGAATAGAGGCTACCACTCCCATAGAATTCTCGGTGGAGAGCATCATAAATGGTGCTAACGTGACGGACACCAGCCGGTTTATCATCTACATGGCAAGTACTCATGCATTTCCCAACTCAGCCAATCCTGCTCAGCTCTTAGCAGCTATCAGCTGACAGTACTAAAAGATTGGCCCCGATGTGCCCAGTCGCTCCACACCTACATCGCGCAACGTGCGCCACTTTCTCGCTGGCAACTACACTGTCTCTTCCTCCAATTCAAGCATCCTCACCACCGCCGCAAAGCTGACCAATTCGTCGGCGGCCACGAACGAGTACAGCGCACCGACACCAAAGGCAAACACTGGTGTGCATCGCTATGTGTACTTACTCTACGTGCAGCCGAAGAAGTTCGATAATTCGGGCTTTGAGAGCATTGGATTGAACGTGTCGAGTCGAATGAATTTCAACGTGAGGTTTATGCTTATTACTCCTAGCAAAGAACCGCTAAAGCTAATGCCATCTGTAGTTGACTACGTTCAGAGCTCAAGCAGGTCTCGGACCCGCTATTGGAGGAACTTTTTTCACGATCGACACTGCTTCAAATTCAACATCAAACACTACAGCGCCAGCCAAGACGGGAAGCGCTGATACAACGGTGTGCATCTCGAGCGCGATAGTCTTGATGGCGCTTCTCGGTTCTGTTATCCAAATCTTTGGGCTCTAAGGGCGAAAAGATGGGCGTGCTGGAGACAATAAAATGAGTCTGTTCAATGATGTCTTCGCTAGAGAGCGCACAGGAGAGTGGTAGAATGGCCAAATGTGTCCAGAATCTAGCCCGGGGATTAGAAGGACCAAATGCATCTTATGGGAAGTTATTGAGAGGAGAACGGAAGCTTTTCAGCGCGTGTTTTGCATATGAACCAACCTGAATATTACAAGTACCATTCGGAAAAGTATAGTCATTTAGGTATGTGGCTTGTCTGCGTACATGCCTGAAACATGGGGTCCTTCGGACAGGGGATAGCATTGCGCGGTTTCACGCAAGTTTGCTTGCAATCTTGAAGGGGCGACTAACTCAGCTATCTTCGCATACGAACAAGTCAGAGACATCTTTCCGACCAGCAGTCGCTTCGTTGTGTTCAAACCCTCCGTGAACGTCCTCATGGGCCTTCGTAATTGTGTTTCGGGACACCAGTCCACTTCATCCTCAGGTCCTCTCGCAGATTGTTCATCTACCCATGGTTGTGTGTACAATTCTAGCGATAAGCACCTCTATCGACTTCCCTCTTCCTGTCAGTCCACTTACGATATCTGTCTTCGCGTATCCCGATATGTGTCGAAGCGCGTTACGGGCCGAAGGCGCGAGACATGGTCGGAATTTCGATTTGCAACAAAGAGTCTACGAATTTGCAAATCGAAGACCACTAAAAGAGATACCTCTCATATGGACAGTAGCAATGTAGCGGGAAACTGCTGTTCGTTGTGTCTCGTGGTGATTGCTTTCCTTATTAGCAAAAAACCGGTCTTTCATTAACTACAAATGTTGTTTACACCATTTACCAATGAAAAGTCATGACGTTCAAGAGCGTGGGACTCCTATAATGTTGAAAGGTTGGCTGGAACTAAAGTAGATTCCTCGTTCGTCTCACCACCATTGTCGTCTCGAACCTCAATATGCCGGTTTCTGTCTTTGTTTCAGTATTCTTCACCCTAGGCTCCAGCACTTTCCAACCAAGATGAGGAAGAGAAGTTCAGCATCGTGCCAGGGACATGAACCACGATCTGAATTATATGGTCGAATATTGAAAACAGGATTCGGTTTTATGAACATTGAGGAGAGCTGCCTACAATTCACAGAAACCCTTCCTCGGCTTCATATCAATCTGACACGGCGTATTTCTCCACTCGTCTCAAAGAAGCTGATATCTTCAAATCTGTGCGGTTCCATCAAAGTATTGAAGCAGAAAAACCGTTCAGCAGTTTGCCCATCCACCCAACGGCACAGCAAAATTGTGCTACCCGCCCAATCGTGCGTTCTGAGAAGGAAACAAGACCAAAGATGTTGTTCAGTGTTCATTGATTCGGCTTGATCATCCGTGACATCCCCGTACAGATAGACAGACTCGCCAGAGATGTGCAAATGATGATCCGCAACCGTGAAGCCAGCTATGGGGACACATGGCGCTTCGAAGACAATGGCTCTCACGGTGTCTAGTTGGCGTTGTAGTATTGACCCGGATGCAGCGTCGTTTTGTTCTGGCAGGATGATAGCTTCGCCACACTCATTCTCTAGCTTCGCATTGCGCAGGTGGCACTGTTCTTCTTTCGGGGTCAACCACATCCATCCTACATCGCGGGTTTCACTCCAGCCTGCCCATGTCCATGATGAAAACATGGCTCTCCGAATACATGGCCCGCCCCTGATGTACCAGCCAAGTGCATGGCCAATGACACGCTCTAAGCTGATGGGTGATTCCGCGCCTTTGGGTCCGCGATAGTATGGGAGCCCAGAAAAGTTGAAAACTTGATCATCTCCTTTACCGAGGTGATGAAGGACTCCGGCTGCTGCGTTGAGCGCATCTCTCGAATACGACATATGGCGATCTATGTATTTGCCAACAAGGATCTCGAAGTGAATAAGTGGCTTGAAAGACCTAGAGGAGCTTGAGGGATCTAAGCGAAGATCCCACAAGCTGATCCATAGATGCGAAAGATCCACATTCAGTTCTCTAGGATCCAAATCGGGTGGCATACCCAACGCCTCCATCCAGGCTGCCTTTCGACAATAAAACGTCATCTGGAGATCCAGTCACTAATTGATGGAGTTTATTTGAAGCAACTGGACTTTATAAGTTACTGACCTGATGTTCGGAGAATACCAAAAGTCGTCTTGACAGATATCCTTCTTGGAATGTCCTGCAATCACGTGCTTTAGTATTTCTAAAAAAGTGAAGGATGCCCGAGCTTGGTCTCTTACCATGCTCTGGTCCACCAAGTGGAGAGTCTCAGCGATGCTCGTGGATCTGGTCCGATGCTGAACACCGTAGCGTGATCCAAATGAATGACGGGATGTGTTCTGCGAGAAGTCTTGTTCACACCTGGGAGCCCATAGTTCTTATGGTCTCCAGAGGCAGCAACAATAGTAAGGTCTGCTCCTTGATATATTTGGTCCATCTTCTTGATCTGAGAAGTACGGTGGGACGTATTCAATTGGTCGACACAGAGCTCATCCACCCAGAGGTAGCGGTAACCTAGACCCTTTGTCACCGCGATCGCGTCGTTGATAGTGTGTGGAAGGCGGTTGGGCAACCTCTCGGTGCAAGACATATCGATTGGCGTACTTTGTGCCTCATTACCCCACACGTCTGTGACGGGGCTATCAGTGTTCTATTGGTTTATCAGTCTTGCGGATTACGTACAGCTGAGTGCAATCCAACGCGGATTCGTCAAATCCTTCACATCAACGACTTTCGAATCGTGCACATCAATGAGGCGCATTCCTTGTACACGATTTGAAGGGGCGTTGCAGGCTGCGCCGTGATCAATGTTGCAGGCTGCGCCGTGATTGTTGCGACACTCGTTCAGCCAAGCCCGCGCGGCCATGTATTTTGCAGCTTCCTGAAGCGGAGATGGCCTCCATAGAGTGTTTGAGTCCTCGGAATATTTTGGAGGTCTACAAAAGACGATGGGTTCTTCCTGAATGTTGTCGGTGAACCCAGATCTAGGCTCTCGTGGTTTAACAAGGACTTTCAAAGCTATGCTCGGAAAGGTACGAGCTGCATCTCGTGAGACCCAGTCCGTTTCTCTGCAGGCGTACATGCCAGGAGGTCCTAGTGACGCTTTCATAGCTGCTTCGTGGAAAAACCAGTAGGATGTCAAGTGCGCTTGTTCGCCAGGACGTTGGTTTGGTGTCAATATCGCACACAGCTCACAGTCCTCCGAGTGCACCAAGGGTAGTCCAAGCTGATCGTCGGGACATGTCATCAGGTAGGCAAAATCAATCTTGCGGCAAGTATCGCAGAGGACTGTGCCATTCCTGTGAGAAGTCATCGGGTCAGCCTAGTGCTGGCGAGATGGGGTTTGAAGCATTAACGACACGAAGGTCGCTCAAAGATGGTACAATCTTTGCCTTTCTAAGAACGCCGATGACCATTTGTTAGTTGCCGGGAGTAAACCCAGAGAATAGAGTCCAGATTGTGTGTGAAGCTCGAGGTGTTCGATGGCGCACGAAACGCTTTGCCTGATGGGTCTTAGCGCCTCCCACTCAGCAGGTGCGAGATGAACATCGCTCGCGGAGTCTGGCAATTCTCTATGATAGCAACGGACAATTCATAGAGACCCCAGTAA
Source organism: Phaeosphaeriaceae sp. SRC1lsM3a (assembly GCA_001644525.1). Classification (NCBI taxonomy): domain Eukaryota; kingdom Fungi; phylum Ascomycota; class Dothideomycetes; order Pleosporales; family Phaeosphaeriaceae; species Phaeosphaeriaceae sp. SRC1lsM3a. The sequence continues at coordinate 122,684 of KV441723.1, forward strand.
GCAAGATGACTTTTCGCTCGGGATGCTCATGTGCAGATCGACATTCTCTCTGGTTTTTTCATGCGACTGCAAAGAACTGGTCCAGCAGAGGCATTCTTCGAAGAGTACAAAAACTATGTGTGACATGAGGGGATCAGAGAATGAAGATTGTGTTCTTAACAAGGCTGTTTGCAGGACTTGTCGACGTGAAGAGACGCGATGGACTACAAGCTGGCAACGAAGAGGATTTAGGCACAATGTAGCAGGGGAAGAACAACTCAGAAACGAAATGATGTGTGACCTCGGGAGTTATTACGTTGGATTGATCTGCCTTGGGAACGAGTTACCCTTCAACGCTAGATCAGCCTAACGTGGCGTGTTTCTAAACATGCTGCCAACGAATCTAAGTCTTCCTCGTCTAGGGTGCTCAAATTGAAGCAGCCAAGACGCTCGGCAGTCTGCTCATCTTTCCATCGACACACCAGGACAAGAAGACCAGGATAACCATATTCTTGCTGTTCCAGGATAACGAAGCACGACCAGAGACCTTGCTGTACATTATTTACAAAAGATCTGCTAATGTCAGGTGGGACCCACGACTCGAGATCCAAAGATTGTGAGCCGATGCTTGGTCCCAAATCTCCTTGCACAATACATGTTGCAATGAACGTAGGCGCTTCAAATCTGACGGCAACAACTGTGTTAAGCTTTTGTTGTAAATCCAGCCCACTTGCAGTGTTGCATTGGTCTGATAGCTTGAGTATCTCGCCAGCCTGGTTCTCGAGTTGGATATGTCTTAGACCTATGTAGGCTCGAGACGGGGCTGGGGCTGGTCTCGGATGCTCCCACCGCACTTGACCATGCCAACCTGCCCACGTCCATGAGGGGAAACCCTCGCGCCGAGAGGATGGCTTACCTTCTGTGTGCCAGCTCAGTGCGTGGCCGATGACTTGCTCGATTGGAATCAGCGAAGCTGCGTCATCAGAGCCTCGATAGTACGGAAGACCCGCGAAATTGTAGATGGGGTCTCTCTCTTGACATGAACGATTGAGCACTCCGGCTGCCGCATTCAGCGCATCTGAAGCGTAAGACAGCTTTCGGTTTGTATAATCCGTGATCAAGTATTCAAAATTGATGACGCTTTCAAAGTCCTTGTCGTATTCGTCATCGCTTTCCGAATAGGTTTCCCATAGGCTGGCTTTGACTGGTGGGATCTCAAGGGTTTTGTCCCTACTAGATGGCGGCCCACCTAGTACTTCCATCCAAGCTGAAGTGTTACAATGGAATATCATCTGCGTTACGTTGACCCAAAATCAGTATTGTAATAGCAGCGCGACATGCAAATGCTACTTGCCTGGTCATTGGTGAACAACAGAAGTCGTCTCGATAATTTCGCTTCTTGAAAAGTCCTTGAAAAAGATAAGTCAGCAAGATTAGAAGCTCTCAGAGGGTTGCAATTGTCTTACCATGCTCTACTCGACCATATTGAGCCATCCACTGCATCCCCTGCGTTTGGCCCAAAGCTGAAGATCGTGCCCTGGTTACATTCAAAGAACGGATGCTTCACCCGAGAGGTAGTACTAACACCAGGTAGACCATAGCTCTTATTATCGCCAGCGGCAGCAACAATTGTTAGGTCTGCGCCATTGTAGATCTGATCCATTTTACCGATCTGAGACGCGCGGTGAATATGATCTTCTTGATCAATGCAGATTTCATCAACCCATAGATATCGAGAGCCTAAAATCCTTACCACTGTAATGGCATCTTCAATCGTTTTGGGTAAGTTATTAGGCAGGTGGTCGGTTCCGGTCAACATAATGGGCGGACATTGGCTACTATCACCCCATACATCTGCACCACAAGGAAGGTGTCAGTGCGTTGTCCGAGCAAAAGCTCATAAAGGAATGGACGCACAGCTAAGTGCCAGCCAATGATAGTCGGACGAATCTTCCACTACCACAATCTTTGACTCTTGAACATCGATGAGATGCAGGCCCTGTATCCGAGGGGGAGAAGAATGGTCGCAGGCCAAACTATGTTGCTCCTGGCAATTGCCAAGCCATTCTCGTGCAGTTTCGTAATCTGGAGTGCTCATGAGCGGACGTGGCTTCCAAAGTACATTTTCTGTATCAGGGTGACTTTGCGGAACGCAGAAGACAATGTTGACATAATAGTCGTCCTGCCAGTCATCGGAATCTTCAGGGCAGTCGTCCTGCCAGTCATCGGAGTCTTCAGGGCCGCTTGATATAGAAAGGGCCACCGTTTGATGAATATCAGCTGCTGCCTCGGAGACCCACTCTGAATCATGGTTATAAGGAAAAGCATGTAATTTTGCCTTTTCACCGACAGGTCGATTGGGTGTCAAGATAGCACACAGCTCACATTGCTCCGAATGGACGAGTGAAACTATAGAAGACCAATCTTTCCTCATTAAAGCCTGCTGTGAGAGAAGGGCGAAGTCGATTTTACGACACGAGTCGCAGATGGCCGAATCATCTGAGTGCGAAGGCATCGTTCACCCTCGCAATATCCAGGTGTGGACTGTAATGATGTGGACGACGAAGAAAATGGAGAAACCCGGTCATCCATTTGATGTCTCGAGATTATGCTGGATATAAAGAAGAGATATGGAATCATTAGGCAGCCATACGTCACGCCTTCTTCATTGACCCTAGCGTGCACTGGCGAAAACGTTCTTCCTACATTCCTTCACAATTCATCTTATTCTCCAAGATGGCTCCAACAGGACGATGTTTGGTAACTCCTCTGATGCGATGAGACCGAGCAAGGCCAAGGTCGCAGGTAACGCCAGGCCAAGAACGACCCAAAACTTTAATGGTGCTTCAAAGCATGAGACTTGGACCTCGTCCATTTGACATCGATGCGTTCTTTTTGCGCATCTCAGGCAATACTTACTCCACAGCCTGGCAAGCACGCCTTCGTCAAGAAGGGTATCGCATTAGCGCTGCAAGATACTGACCTCCTGATCGATGCAGAGAATGAGGCAATTGCCACCACAGTATTCAAGGAGAACATGAGGAGATGCTAAGACAATGATCGTCACGGAGGCCCTGCCCGATGGATCGTACAGGGAGTCGACGGTCCGGCAGAGGTACGAGTATCCATTCCCGTTGGAGCTGAAAGAGGTGTTCGCATGGGTCGTGGATGGGAAGGTTCCAAAGATCAGTCAGGTGCATGCTAGGAAGGACCTTGAAGCTTTTGGGGATCTTTATGAAGGCTGTTGCGAAGTGAGGCGTCGGTGGATAGGCCTGATGATCTATGCCATCGGCTTTGAGTTGTGCAGATCGATTGTGGATGGAACCACGATCTTCAATACCTTCCAATACTTCGATGTATTGTGCATGCCTCTTCAGGACATCAATATATCCTTGTGAGAGCCGTTCAATACTCTCCTGTATAACATTTGTGCGCATCCCCTAGGTCTCGATAAACGCCCATCAAGTTAAACCACCCATCCTCCCTTCGCAATCCCACCTCATCACCAAAGACGTGCCCCAAGTCCCATCGACACAACGTCCCCATCCCACGTCCCACAACCGACACCATCCAACCAACCAAAACGGTCAGACACCACAATCCTTTCCAGAACAATTGTGTAACATTGGCGTACCGCAAATAGCCATCTGACAGCGCGGGGAAAAGCCCATGTTTGGCCTCGGGTTTCATTGCGCATTCCCAGCGCCACGGATGTTGCTTGCACCGATCGCACCTGGGTGTCGCACATGAGATTGGCCCGGGTCTTGACTCGGCATGCTACAGTATCTGTCGAGGCAATGCTGACAATTCATATTTGCAGCTGACGGAGCGTACAAATATCGATATTTTGGTTGATGTAGTCGCAGTCGCATTTACATGCCATCATGTCATAACTTATTGTGTAAGACTACAGGTAGATCTAGTGCCCAATGAATGCACATGCATAGTAGAAAACGCCCGCCGGCCTACGGGCGCCTTGCCGCAACGGCAATCTGGGTGGAGCCCACGTGTTACACGAGCCAGTTGGCTCGCGACACTGTTCTGGGACGGGCTGCATGACACGGGAATGCTGGATTGGGGAATGCCGCAAGTCAGGGTACGCAATCTTGGTAGAGATAGGGCACAAAACAGGACGCGCATGATGGCGTGTCACCTGCGCAGCAGCAGCGCAGCCGCAGGGCAGGTTCGGCGAGAGTGCAGCAGGGTCGGCGATGTGTGTAGAGCGGTGAGTAGTATGTCCAGTAACCATGCCATTCATGCATCATCCGACCTAACCCTTGGACTAAACTAACTTGCACAAATAAAGACAAAAGTAGACTATGCTGAGAAGAACAAAGAAAGGAGGTCGACATGTGCCATATCCAGGGCGACACAAGAAAGTAGCGGTTCCTGCATACGGGCCAGACTGCTGTGCCTGCATGGTCGCGACCAGGCATGGAAGCCGCTGGAAGCATTCTCGGCTCGGTAAAGCGTGCTTTAGTCAGTAGTCATGCGCTGCTTGTAGCCGCCCGCTCAAAGAGGCGAACAGTGGTCAACGAACCGCATGCCGGCTCGAGTACCCCCAGGCCGCAGCTCGCCTCGCCATCCCTAGTTGTGTCCGTCGTGGATGGATGGATGATGCCACCTCGATGCAGCACCTGCATTGTCAGGACCGGTGGCAGACTTGCAGGGCCAGGGCGGTCAAGTCAGTCGTGTCCCTTTATAAGAAGCGCCGCTGTCGCCGTGCCATGCGTCACAAGTTATCACCACGGTCCCCAGCTAATCTGCCTACTTGCCCTTACCACTTCATACGCAACCCTCACCTGCGCCTTTCCCGACGATTCCATCCACCCTCCCAACGCTATAAGGCAGCCGTTTTAGTCACGAATCACGCATTAGTGTGCATTACTTATACATTTGTTTTTTCTACTGCTGCTCTCTCTCACTCTTCTGCTCTCCATCCTCGCTCAACACTTGCGCACACGACTCAACCGCCTTGGACCCTGCGCCGCCAGCCGCAACCAGCCCAGCGTTGATCTCCGTTATCTTGCATCATCACAAGCCGAGACCACGTCCGCGCACCGGCCTGCCGACCGACGTCAATCCAACGCCGTCCGCCACTGCGCCATCTGCGCTATCGTCATCCAACGCAACTGCAACCTCTGCGACTACGCTTCTCACGCGCTGAAACTACATCCTCATCCTCAACCACAACCTCCACCGCACATTTACACCGCCAACATGCGCCGTTCAACTAGCAACTCGAGCCTCAGCTCCACCGCCTCAGACGCAGAGGACACGATGCAGATCTTCATCAAGAACGTCTCCGGCACATCAAGTATGTCTCACCCTACCAACCAGACCCTACCTGCATAGATATGATTTGCTAACAATCCACCCAGCAATCCCCCTCACCATCCCCTCATCCACCTCCATCTCGACCCTGCGCTCCCTCCTCGCCCTCCGCACCAACCTCTCCTCGCCATCCGACCTCCGTCTCGTGCACGCCGGCAAGCACCTCTCCTCATCCTCCTCAACCCTCGCATCCTACGCCATCCCGCCAAACGCCACACTGCACATGGCCCTGCCCCTGCGCGGCGGCATGCCGCCCAAGAAGATCCGGTGCTCGTTCAAGGAGTGCAAGGACGCGGCGCAGCGCATCGTCGGCGACTGCGGGTTCTGCAGCGGGCACTTTTGCGGCAAGCACAGGCTGCTCGAGGACCACAAGTGCGAGGGCCTGGAGGATTGCAAGAAGGAGAGCCATGAGCGGAACGCGAGCAAGTTGAATAGCGAGCGGACGGTGGCGATCAAGGGAGTGTAGGCGATGGAATGCGATCATGGCACGTGCGCACGGTAATGGGAATGATTATGGTACGGAGCAATGGCGTTCTTTGAATCCTCGATTTCGAATGGGTTGCTATGGGAGGAGTCTGTATCTAGCGCTTTAGCCATTGCGTAGAGAGATCTTAATATGATCACTATTCATACTGAATCGCCTTGCCCAATCTGCCTTGTAGGTCCCATCTCATCCCAAACTACGCACTTCCGTAGTCTCGATTTGGTGGCTCCATACACATAAGTACCGTGTTAGATACTTGGCTGGAACACAATTCCTGCCCAGGAACTGGGAAACGCATTCAAGAGAGTGCTCGCAGTACGGGGCCATCGACTTATGCATACACATACGCATATGAAAGACGCAATGGAGTCGCCGTCTTCTTGAGTCGGCCGATGGGCTTCCGATGTCGCTTGACTGACACCTTATACGTCAATCGACGTTGATACATCCAATCAGACAAATGACCATGCTCGCGCCTACCATCGTGCAAAGGTTTTCGCAAATGTGTATACGCATCGTCGTCTCAAGGGACAGCTCGTGAATCCTAGATATGTTTCGATCCTGTTTGCATGTGAAAATAACTTATGATACGTGTATCGGCTGAGATGGAGGGGAACTGCCGACAATGGATACGAAGGTTGAGCCGTCTGGCAAGATTCGCTTTCTTGCTCGATGCTGTCAATTCTTCTGAACAAGTTGGGTTAGCTGCACACAGCGATATATCTTCACCAAAACGGCTACATGTGCTCATCGAACGCAATACACCCTTTAGGCCTCACCTTGCTTCTATGCTATTTGCAGATGATAGTACGTCGCCTCAGCAACGTGCTCCTCTCTGCGCAGGGCATAGGCTGCGGGCACCCTTCCGCCTGGGCGAAATGCACAACCATGCAAGTGAAGCGGACTGCTGCGTATTTACGAGACAGTGCGGAGACACTTGTTTCGGTGGCGTCCGCTCCTCTCCACTCCTCTCCGCGCGCTCTGGGCGCCATGCTCTTGATTGTTTTGACGGCTCTTGACCTGCCAGGTTCAGAGCACCTGATGAGTCAATAACGCATTGCCACGCACGTATGGTCGCGTGAACTTTCCATGTCGCATAGCATGCTCCGCTCCGCTCCGCAGCGTCCACATGCCGGATACCCGGTCGCAGTCTTGACATCTTTGACACGTAGTGTTGAGGTCTCGCGGGCGAGTTTCCGTCTTGGGACGGGTACTCGGCCAGGAAAAGGAGTGGCGACTCTTGGGTCTTGACTCCCGCTCCTCTCCGCCATATGCTTTTCCGTCCTGACAGAGACACAAGGCGTCGTCATTTGTCAGGCGCCGTCATGCTTACTGAATCATGGCATCCTTGGTTGTGCCTCGCGTGCAGGCCATGTCGTTTTGCAGTCATGTACGAAGCGGTACCATAGTATGCTTGAGGCGCTGTTTTGATGGCCATCGTTACGCTGTGTCTGTCCTGGTGTCGATTGGGATGGATACCCATTCCGCTCCGCCTGCGTCAAGTCGAATTCAAGTTCGCGCGATCTCGGGTGCGGACGCAGCGGAGGCAGGATGCGGCACAAAAGTGGCCTGATCGTGACTAAAGAAAACCTCGCTTCGGTAAGACGTGTGGCGTTCTTTCCGCTCCGCCCGTATTTGCTTATTCGAACAGCACGGTGTCGATGGTGGCCTGAGGTCTTTGTGATGTTTGTGAAGGGTTGCATGTGCGAAAGGAATGTTGGTTGACAGATATTTGAATGCTGTGTGAATTGATTGTTGGGTTTTGGGCTGCGCCTTCCAGCTGGAGACGACGGCAACTTAGCTCACGTGCCATGCGCGTCATTGGGCGACGATCTCAAAGCGACCTGGCGACTGGAAACGCATCCCAGACTGGAAGAACATAGCAACAACAGACCGGAAGTCCTGACTCGGTGGAACAGTCGGCGAAGCCACCGATATTGACACTCCGCGACCAGCAAGAACAGCCGTCCTGTCACCACGTGGGCCGCTGGGTGGGTGCGCATGAGACGTTGCGCCAACCGACGTCCAACCCCTTTTGCTTCGAATCGCCGTACATTGCTTTGTGTGTGTGTTGCAGCCCAAGAGCGTACCTGTGCACCCCGTGTGCGAGTGTGCTCGGATGAAATAGAGTCTGTTGAATGTACGTGCACCTGAGTCTTGCTTGGCGTCCTGCACACAGCAGGACGGTCCGAAAGAATTCTAGTTGATGCCATACACTACGATGTATTGGCACTGCACCGAGGAAGTCGATTATGGATCCAGGATGGCACCTGGAGTTTTGAAAGTGCGGACTACAGCTCACAAGCCAGACCCTGAGAACCGGCATGGAACTACTCCAAGCTGCGGCGGGATTGCGGGTCTAGGTACGTCGCTTCTGACGTAGTAGTCGTGGGCTCGACAAAGCAAAACAGCTTCCCTATCACGCCGAGACATTTCGTCATGCTGTGTACTTGACCGCCTGCGTGGTGGACCTCAGTACCACAGCGTCAATGAAGTTAGATGCATATCCCCCGATCTGTGATGTGCGGCATGGGTTGTCCCACGGCAGCGGAACATGTGCCAGCCGCGGCCGCAGACTGCCCTCGTTGCGATGATGTTGAGGAAGTGTTTCGTGCGTGGGAGGATCTGCGTGCCCTAGGGAGATTTCGGGCTTGTCCAAGATCTAGACACGTCCCTAACGGTGACAGGTGCAACAACGCTTCGTCTCGAACTGGCCGACAAATCGAGGCTGAAAAGCAGGCAGTTGCCTATTCGGGGCATGCAAGGGCTCCTAGCTGAAGATCGTCTTGGCGTTTCCTTGAGCGAAACTGCAGATCTTCTTCCTCTCACACCCTGAACCTTCTTTGTTCGCGCCGCCTTCCACGCATGTTATCGATGAGTATGACTGAAAGCATCATGCCCACCGGCCAAACGCCGCGGCACCTGTCCGTCACATACACGGCCCCACGGGGAGCCGATATCTAGCGCGCTGTCGCGATCAAATGTCGAGCGTGTCACCTAACAAGCAGGCTCATAGGGGCCCATCATCGCTCGTCCATCCTGAGGCTCTGCTGCGGCTGCAAGCCATGACGCCCAAGGGCATCCTCCCACGCCCCTATCTGGGTTGTTGCTCGAAAAAGGATGGAGTTGGGGAGATGGCGTGGGGCACAGATCTCGTACGCCAAGCGATAAACGTCGATCCCTGAACGACCGGCGCGACCAAACACAAGCAATTGAGGCTGTGTCAAGATAACGAAGCACCAGCTGCATGGTGTTGTGGACTCCGGGACGATCCTGTTACGACGCCCATCTTGGCAATCTTGCTCAACGATCGAGCGACGCTGCTGCCGTCCTGCAAGCAGCCATGACAGCCAGGCAAACAGCCGAAATCACTCTCCAGTCAAACCACATGCATATTTGCGTGGTCCGGACCGGCCTATAATCATACATATGTCGTACTATGGGTGCACAGCATCTGCATTCTCGACATTGATAAGCCAAGTGGAGTATGCCAAGGCGGAATGTACACAGTAAGTCAATGTGGTCAATGTACATCACTTTCTTGGCTTGTGGAACATACCGGCCCAATCGAAGCCTCCTCCGCCCAAGTACTGCCAAGTGCAAGGCCCGCTCCGCTTCTGCTTGGGCACCCTTGGAAAGCCACTTTCACGGACGTTTCGCCCCTGTGTTACCTACACAATGAAAGTCATTGGGAAACAACTCTGCACCTGTGAAACAGCCGTCCCATGTTGCTCTCCTACCAGCGCTCGACTTTCCAGCACACGCTTGTGGTTGTCTGATGGGAAGCGGCATACGCTACGTATCAGTCCAGCGCTCAACCGCAGTCCTACCATGATTACGCACATGATGCAATGATTTCGAGGCTGAGTGGACAAGTGGGTCAACGCATAGCAAAAGTGAGGGTCACGGGAAGAATGGGCAGCTCCTCGTTTGATTAGAATGCCGCTGATTGACCCCAGACTCATGTATCAAATGCCGTGGGCTGCAATAAATACTAATATGAGGTGGGCGTGGTGCATTTGCAGGTCAGCATCATTCCGCGTTCCGTGTCCGCCAACGCCGCGGACTGCATGCGGCATGGTGGGTCCCTGAAAGCAACGACAAACACACCCAAGGCAGGCGGAGTCAAGCCTTCCGCGTAGTCGGTGGGTCATTCACCTTGGCCTTTCTTGGACCTGTTTCCTTGCATTGCTTGTGTAGCCCCAGCTCTCAAATCTCTATTACACGGCCCGTTTGGCTACCACGTCACCATGGAATAGTCAGCCACACGGGGGTTACGCGCGTGCTTGGGCAGGAGTGGAGCCCTAATCATGGATCAATCTCCCTCGTACGTACCCCAGATCCAACAATTGTACCCACGGGTGTACCGGAGTACTTATATCTGGTCCGCTCGCCGCTCAGACTGTTGTGACTTCCTGCAAACCAACTGCACCTTATTGAGCGCGGGCCATCCGACACCCAATACATCCTTATCGTTGAGCACGTTTATTTGTGCACGCCTATACCTTCCCATACTTTGGATTCGCGCTTGCCTCTTCAATTCCAGCCCTTCACATTCCCGTGTCAAACATGACGCGATCCTTCGAGACAGACAGCCGTAAAGGCAGTGAAGGCACCCTCCCCATTTCCAATGCACCAACAATCACACCATCAGAGCGAGACATGTCGCCTCAGGATACACTGCGATCGGTCGATGAGCCGGACTGGCCACGATCATGGCGAGCGTACGCCTGCTTACTTGGCTGCTTCTTCCTCATGTTCAACTCATGGGGGCTCGTCAACGCATACGGCACATGGTCGTCATACTACGTCGGCCACTCACTATTGGGATCAGACCAGCTCAAACTGAACCTTATCGGATCGACACAGTCCTTCCTTGTTCTGCTCCTATCTAATCCGGTTGGACGACTTCTGGATGCCGGCTACTCACGCCACGTGATTGGCTTTGGCTCTGTGCTTGTGCCACTCGGTTTGTTCCTACTGTCTGTGGTCCATCCTTCAGACATCGGAGCTCAGGCCAACTTTGGCTCCATCTGGAGCCTCCAGGGACTGTTGGTGGGCTTGGGCATGGCGCCGTTCTTCGTCTCCAGTTCTCAAGGTCAGTGAACAACTCTTCTCATTATGCACAGTGACTGACGCTATTATAGTTGCCTCGACATGGTTTCCTAAGCGTAGAGGCCTCGCTGTCGGCTACGTTGCGTGTGGCGCCAGTGTTGCGGGCGTAGTCTATCCTACGATGCTCCGCTATCTGATCAACGCACTCGGTTTCAACAATGCCGTTCGCTGTGTTGCAGGTCTCACCTCAATAACCTGCCTCTACTCGTTCATCTTTGCTACGCCAAACCCTGACCATGATCACCACGAACCAAAGAAGTGGGCATCGGTAGAAACCTGGTTCGACACTGATGCAAAGGCCAACCGGGCTTTCTGGTGGTTTACCGCGGCCGTCGCCTTCATGTTCTTTGGCTTCTACCCAGTCTTCTTCAACATCGAAGAGGTAAGCACAACTCTAATATTCAAGTCTTGACTCAAGCTAACATCAGCCAGTGGGCAGCGTTCCACGGTTATGGCACACGCGACGGTGTCGGTAGCCAAGTCACACCCGAGGAAGAGACAGATCGACCTATCGAAACCTTCTGGCTGCTCACCATCATGAACGGCGCCTCCACAATCGGACGACTGCTCCTAGCCCACTTCTCCGACAAGATGGGTGCCCTCAACATGCACGCCTCCGCACAAATCATCTGCTCCATTCTCGTCCTCGTCATGTGGCCTCTTTCAGGATCCGAAGGCGCCGCCATCGCCTTCTGCATCGTCTTCGGTCTCTTCTCTGGCACCGTCATCGGCTGCCCTCCAGCGTCCATCTCCAACATTCTCAACTGCACCTACACCACTGCCGAGACGGCACACCTAGCAAAGAAGAAGCTAGGCCACTGGACTGGCATGATGTACAGCTTCGCCGCCATCCCTGCCCTCACCGGTCCTGTCATTGCCGGCCACCTCATCACAACATACAACACCTACATCACCCTGCAGATGTGGTCTGGCTTCTGCCTCCTGCTGTCTTTCGTATGCATGGTGCTTGCGAGGTGGTACCTTCCCCTCGCAAATGGCGAGATGGTCAGCACGAAGCTCGCACGCAAGCTCGGTCGCAACGTCGACCCTGCGCGCGAGAAGAGCTTCCAGAGTGACGTTGGTTCGCCGGACCGTCTGTCTCAGGCACCCACCCGTGTACAGAGCGAGATGCCCTCGCGACTAGCCTCGAGCGAGAAGGTCGAGCAAGTTGGAAGGATGGTCTGAAGTGCTCAGCCATTAGATTTTCTTCTTCCTATTCTCAAAAGTGCTGTCCTTGAGCATGGTTCGGACAAGCGATAGATTCACGACTAGTGTGCTTCACTTTCTACTTTACTGCCTTCTGAAGCGTGTTTTCCTCTTCCTTTACTGCGGAATAACGTATGCGCATGGAGCTCCCAGCTTAGTGATGGTCGAGCATCGGTCTACGGATTTTGCTTTACTCCTTCTCGATAGATTCTCATAATTTTAAAACCACTTCACAACATCATACACATTCGCAGAGCCCAACACACGTGCAAGCGCATCTCACCAAAAGTCACCCCTATTCTGCTCCATGTCCCGCCTGATAACATGCTAAAACCACACCTCTGTACCCGAGCACTCACCACCCCCGAGTTGGGCAGCAACAACCCTCGCGCTCCGCCGCGACATGTTCAGCTCGCTTTCCCATCCCATCCACGTCGCGCCAAAGTAGGGACTGTGCCAACCCTGTATTCAGCCGCATCTACATCCCCTGCTCAATTATAAGATGCGTGCTATGATATCACGAGGCTGATAAGGCCCAAGGCACCGAGGCCGACACGGCAATTGCTTGCCACGCTTGCGAGATGGCCAAGGTATTTTGGGACCGGGGATGGTGTTGACGGGATATATTTGCGCATTTGGATGGGGTGTTTGAACTTGATGGGGAGAGTGGACAACAAGGTACTCTTTGGCTTCGAAGGAGGGACACGTGGTAGACGGCAGTGGAAATTGGGTTTGTGCAGATGTGCATGCGTCGATATACACGGATTGGATCTTGCGCGAATAGCTATGTTATTTTCTTACTTCGACAATGGACTCGTCCTACGCTCTGCTACGTTTTTGCACTCCCGCGGCAAATAACGCAGCAGGCAGTCCCGCGGGTAGAAACTCGTGGCTCGAGCTAGTTCAGCGATCTTTGACTGAACCGAAGATCACCACCATCCCTTCCCCATATGGACTTGAGCACGTGATCATACTCCAGCATGCAAAGGTGCCCATCTATTGCCCAGCCACCGTCCAAACTGCACACGTATGTGATATTCACCGATAAAACGCAAGAAAGAACTTGCGCAAAAGCACGCCTTTGCCGTTTGCCGGTGATGTGCATGTGTAATCGTCTTGGCCGTGGCTCAGACGGCGGAGGCGGAGTGTGCGCATGTGTGCTCACAGTCTTGGTATTTCTGCATGCGTTGTGTCGTGTTTGTGGAAGAGACCGCAATGCTGGGACGTCCAAAACAAGGCAGCTTCGAGTCTGGGTGGATGATAATCTATGAGTAATATGACGAGGTGGTACAAGGTGACATTTGAGGCAATTGTGGGGAGCATTGCTGTCCGTTTGCGGTGGTGGGGTGTATCCCTTGGCGTGGCGAGGTCCCCGTTGGCAGAGGCCGTTGAGCTTAGGTGTGGTAGTGCAGCGGAACCAATGTCTCAAGGTCCGTCGTGACGAGGTATGTCAGCGATGCCCAGGAAGATCAGGAGCGGTCATTGAGTCCTGGAGATTCTCCACACCCACCGGTACCACAAAGCGTAACACAACGAGAATGCGGAATGAAATTTCCCATATTTCCCCACATGTACAGCACCCATGTGCACATCTCCTGTCTTGGGATACTTTGCACGCGAGAGTGGTCTGATTGCTCTTGCATTCAGGTATCCGGGAATCACGAAGGAGCCGTGAAACATGATCCACGCTGAACCCTGGCCCCTTTACAGCTTGATCCACAAGCATGGCTCCAAGAGATCCAAGACGGATGAAATGACCGCAAGATCCGTCGGCAATGCTTCATCACCGGCTGTGGCTGGCGGGTGGCCCGGCAGCCAAGTTTTCTCCAAGGCAGCTGCGGTGATCGTGCATGATGCATAGTACAGAGGCTCTGCAGTCCGAGAGAAAGGATTGGTGCATGTAGATCTATGGCTTTGGTAAGGATCGACCGATGAGGAAAGTTTTAGCCTTGCGTAATAACGATATTACAACGTTCCATCGGTTTCTCAATTCGGGTCTGTTAGTTGTGCCCAACCGTGCAGCTGACAGCGTGAACAATCAGCGGTCCACGCCATATGATACCGAAGAGCTGGGAAGAAGTCGCTGGTCTGGGATGAAATGAGATAGAGCGATCTCGCCATCATTCAGCCGATGCTTTGTCTGAGAGATGGAATGCAGTCTTCCGCCGATGGAAGGCTTGGCAAATTTTAACGGCATGTGTAACTTTCGGCAATGATGTGTCGTCCAGATTTGACGAGCCGCATGATAGTCTTCTGTACCTCTGAGGAATTGGCTGTGCAACTGCTGGTGCTCTAAATGTCCTTCCATGGCACAGCTCTGTCTCTTTAGAGAGACTACAATCATGAGCCTGAAGTAAGACTTTCGGACCAAGTGTGTGCGTCCGTGGCCAAAGGGATCAAGCAAAGGGGCTTGATTTGTCCGGCTTGTGTAGTCTTGGGTTGCACTGGCGTAGGCTGTAGTTCATCTAGGCCGGCGGGAAGCCAAGACTCCGCTGGGCTTGTCGCGGCTTCGTTGCGGCACATCCTTTTGGCGCCTTTTATGGACGGGGGTACGTACATCGTGGCGCAATGCTGCACCAGTATTTACATGCCCCCGAGGAGCAAATTGATAGGTCGCTGACGCACTTGCGCTTGCATTTATCCGGGCCAGATATCTCTTGAGAAGGTTTCCAACGTATATGTACATCGCCTAAGCCACTCGGCAATCTTGGCAGCGTCGAAATATGTAGATCGTCGTCGCTGCATTCGAAATTGAATGAATCGCACTGTTCCGGGTTCTTTTCGCCATGTGTGACATACATAGACAGTGAACCACACGACCGGGTCCGCGTGGGCAGTACAAACATTTTGCGATATCGCTCGAACCTTGGCAAAACCATATGTTGCAAGACGAGCACAATCTGACTGAGAACGACGATAGATATTGGGTATCGGTATTTGCCAAGACAATATTGACTATGGGCAGCGCGAATCGAGCAGAAGAGTGACAGAGTCCAGAATCTTGATGATCGAGCAAAACACCTATAGCTACCTACGCAGAAGGCAGAAGAAAACAATGGAACGTGGCAGCGGTACTGTGGGGTATCCAAGTATCGAGAACGCCGTTAATGCGATTGCCTCCAAGCGAAGCAATGAAAATTGGTCTAGACAACATGGGGTACTGGACTGCTCTTTAGTCCAGATAATGCGCTATGTTAGTAGGGTTGCGCAGAACAGTCTCCGACGGAGGCAAAAGTATTACCGTGCTGATTTTCCAACACTCGGTGTCTGCACGCCAGGCTCGACGGTGTGCGCGGCGATCTCGAGGACACTTGTCGAGCTCTCACCGCCGCCGTCTACGCTCATGCCAAGAGCACGCCGCGCAAGCTCTTTTTGGCCGTTAACTACGGCATCGATCGGAGAAGTCGTGCTGCTTTGACCGTTGGCGCTTGCAGAATCGTCTTCGATCGGTTGCAGCCATTGTACGCTCGTGCAACGCGTCACTAGCCGTTGCGTAGTCTCATCGACCGGCGCAAAGTGTGTTCCACTCGTGATGAGGAGGTGGAGAAGCCTCAGAAGCTCTTCACGCTTGTAGTGTGGTGGCTTGCTGATCTGACTATGCATAAGAATGGGATGCAGTACACGAAGATATGTGTGCCGCAGCGCATTCGCGGCTCCTGAGTCGTGGGGCAGGTCAATAAGATTTCGAAGAATGACATCGACCAGAACATGGAGGTCATTTGTGTAGAAGTATTCGGCTGTCGAAGCGTTACCAAAGAGAAGGTATAGAAGCTTGAGGATTAATAATTGGAGTGAGGTCTCCGACTCTCTGTTCAGCAAGAGGATGAGGTTGCAACCAAAGGTCTTGTAAGTCATTCCGTGGGTTGAGATGGCCTTTATCACTCGGTTTGTTATGCCGCGTCGACCATCGTTGGCTTGTGTTGTTGAAGCCACCAAGTATTGTTCGTTCAGGACAAGCTGGTGCGTCATTAGCTCTGTCCAGACCAACTTTCGCCAGACTCACCAGAACACGAATCACTGGATAGTGGTACGGATCATCGGCATCATCAGAAGCGCCTTCGATGATGTCCAGAAGATACAGTATGAAAGCATCACTAACAGACACTGAAGGAGGATGTTAGCCCTGGCATAGGAGAAGCCAGCTTTCATTACGTACCGAAATCCTCCCATGTCAAACGCTGAACCCGCGAAGACTCATAGAGAAGCTCGAGGAGCATGCGGTGTAGCCTTGTATCTTCTTGCACACTGTTGGTCTGTATGAGCTCGACGAGTCGGGGGAACGTAGTTTCGGCATGCATCATGTCGAAGATGGCATCGTCGTTGCTATTTCGGCCATCATAGAGCAGAAACGCTGCTACTATGTGGAGCGTGGGGTTGTCGTCTTCCTATGCCCGTATCAGTTATGTCCAATGCTCGAGACGCTCTCGTCGCATACCCCGAGCAGACAGTATATCAGCTGCCGCCGCACATAGTCCTTGTTAGGGGTGTATAGATCACCTTCCAACAGGCGGAAGATGCATTTCGCGATGCTATAGTCGGTTTGGAGATATTCGGCTGGTCGATGTCAACCACTGTTCAGGCCTGAGATACATGTCGCGTACATTTGTAGTTGGTGGTAACATTGAGGAAAGAGCGCAACGAGTTGTCGATAATCTCGTGCTCCTGGCAGCGGGTCGATACGATGTCGTCTAGCTCTACGTCGCCGATTAGCTTGCGTGGCTCTCCGTTGGTGGGGTGTTGGTCCGCTCTCACCATCCCAGAATTGCTGCTCATTCTCGAGGCTATACGAAACCTCAAATGCCATGTCTGAGTCGCGGGCACAGAACTAAAATCATCCTCCCGAGCGTCGGAGCTTGCGGGTATTTCGTGTCACGGCGCGCGTTCGTTGGAAGACGTGAAGTCGACCGCGTCAGAAGTTCCGATTGCGATGCCAAGACTTCCCGGCCACAAGTGCGTCACTGCTCCCCGGGTTACTACGAAAGAGCTGGTTTTAAGTGACGCGCCGCACACATTTATCAAGTCTCATCGCAACGCGAACATCCTACATTGTAACACAAAATAGATCTTTAGATCTTAACATACAGCCCTGTTGTCCTTCACATATGTTTAAAGGGGCTTGTGCACAAAAGTACTGCGTTATAGTACTCCTGGCAGAGGTGTATAATCCTAGATAGTGGCTAATGCGGTGCATCACTAAAAGCCAGCTCCTCCGTGTCGGGCCCGTCCGCCGTTATGAATCCTCAACCCTTTTCACGCTTTTCTAGGCAGACTCGCAATGATCAGCGATCAGAGAGCATCTAGCATCCTTCACAGTTACAAGGACACTGCCATGCTGGCGGATGATAAGTCCCAATGCACAGGAGCCGGCACTCATGACGCAGCACCCAGCGCTCTGTTCATACCTAACTTAGTCATATCGTCCAGCTCCACGACCATGGCCAGCTTACTAAGCACCATATTTCTGAGCAATCTGGCGCAAGCAGCCTTGTACGACCGCGACCTCAAGGCCGGAATATGAATTAACGCGTCTGGTGTTATCGTTGCTGGCTCGCTAGTAGGCTGATTTCTTTGGATAAAACGAACAAATCGGAGGTTTCATGGTATGACTATACGGAAAGCAGAGAACGATGCCAGAGAATTCACTCCTACTATCTTATGCCGAGACCTAGATGACAGTGGTAGGTAGGAGATCTGAGCTTGGAAGAAGTCCTAGCTAAGTAAACAAAATGTCGGCTGTAAGTTCCAACAGGTGAATATCAATAACGTCGATTTCTGCGAACGTAAATGCTGAAGGTTGGGACAAAACTTGCGCACTTGTTCGTTCGTGAACGTTGCCGCTCGGCGTTTTCAGCTGTCCTCTGTCGGAAAGAATCACCAATTACATCAACACTTTTAGCACCAAAGAGTGTAGTGGAAGCTCGTTAAAGGCCTTCCATAGAGGTGCGCTATAATCTGAGCCATCCTTGCTAGACCGTTGGAAATGTTACTCGGCTGTTTCGCGTTTAAGGCTGTTTTTGGAAGTGTGAATTGATTATTGACTATTAAGAGCCTTCTCGGAGGTATTTTAGACATGGGTCCAATGTCAGGAGCATGTTGGAGTAGCCACGAAGTTATCGAACTTCTTCTACGCATCGATAGTGTTAAGAGTATCGGACTTTTTGATAAGTCTTTCGACAAAGGCGCAGTTATATATCGAGCCTCATCGGGATCGCGGTCGTGCTTAAGGCCGCATGAACGACAGTGACGTGGACCAATCGAAGCAGCCTTGCGATACTCCCTCGAGGTTGCGGCACTCGCCTCTGAGCGATTCTCAGCCTTCCTCCTTCGAACCACCACAGTTCACGCCTTCAAGAACTTCTGACTACCCTGATCTAGCACCTAACTGAGACCACTGTGCGTGACGCTGAGTCTGGTAAGGATACATGCAGTTCGATCTTTGCGTGCTTCATATGCCTTTAGTGCGCTGAGATCTCTACTTCGCAACCACTGGACCGCCAAGAAGATCACTGTCCGCGCACGACACCGAAGACCACCGTAGTGCAGGAGGTAGTACAGATCAAATCTCAATTGGCGAAGCCTTGGACGAAATGGAGGAGGGAGATGATCATGGTCTCGAAGCAGAGACGTCCAAATCAGTGGAGAGACGAGGAGCGGATCTCATGACGGCTGTGGCTGGGGGTCCTTCCTCGTACCCTAGATCATCGAAGGCGCCCACGAAGATCTTACTAAGGTCAGCTCGCTCCCGTTCCAATGTGGCAATTATGTGTGCGCATCGACGGTGACGCAAGGCCAACCTATCATGTACATCTCACTCGAACTGGCGTAGCTGGCTTATCAGATGGGAATATTTCCAATGAATACTAGCGCCACAGATTCAATGATCGTCAAGGGAGATGTGAAACCCATTTGGTAGCAGAGCACAGATGCTCAAAATCCCAGCGGTGTTGTTACAGGAAAACCAACAACCTCATATGGCTTCGAGCCTCGCTATCCGAATAAATATCCAGCGTTTCAAAACCTCGGCCGACGTAAGGGCTGGAGTGGGGGTTGGCATGTCTGCATGTGTCATTGCTGGCTTGCTCATGGGTTTCTTTCTCTGGAGAAAGAAACGGAGTTGCAAGAATGACGGGACGGTCGTACAGACGATAGAAACTGATGCAAGTCAAACTAGTCCTGCAATGCTAAGTCAAGATTGAACAATCATAGCAGGCATGAAATGTATCATGCAGCACCTGAACTTGAAGGACGCCGAGAACCTGCTCATGAAGTAGAAGGTAGCCGGCATGCCCAATGAAATGGGCATGGATGACCAGGTTTCAGGGTAAGAAGGACAATGAACGATTTTTCTGCCAATATGTAATCTGAACTCGAGGACGATGTCTGCGGACTCAATCCTCCTGGACGCATTTCGATTGGCATGTGCTGTTTGTCCTTACTTCTAGGAGTTTGCTATGAGAGGTGACTGCTGACTTTGTCTGCATCGACATTTATAGAATGTCTCAGGATACCCAGAACACTCTTAACGATGTGTGGCAGCTCGAAGATTGCGTCATGAATCGTCAAGGTCATTGTTGTTTCTCTCGTTGATACTAAACGTAGCTCCTGTGAAAACACTCCCGCCAGATTTTGATTATTCTACGTACTTGCATTTACAAGCCAGCAATTCGAGGCTTGGATACATGAGCTCATCCATAAATGAACAATTTGAAAACAAGGCAGTGGCCTCGTCGAGCTTTATTTCGTTGCACAGCCATGGTTAACCGCTTCAAGATGGCAGCGACGTGGACCAATCGCTGCAATCTCGTGGTCCGCCACAACGCCTGACGCTGCGGCACTCGCTTACGCACCTGCCTCAGCCTACCTCCTTCGTGACGATCTGCAACCTTGCCCGCCTATGTCTCCATCTGACCTTCCTCTCGTTCACTCTCACGTTTGGTACAGCTATGCACGACGTTAAGATGCAACGTGATACCGCTTGAATGTGCATTTGCATGCACGCCACGGATCAGACAGGTCTCATGTCCAACGGCCGTTCCACCGGACAAAATGATACAACAATCCCCTCAGAAGTTCGGTTCCAGAAATCCTTGGTCAGAGAGTAATTGGAGCCTCACAAGCTCACATGCGCCCGGATCGGTAACCTCTTCGGAACCTTCACCGCCGACATATACAAATCGTGTCGACATCGAAGGAACCAATGCTAAGGTGAATACGGACGAAATTGATTCGATAAACGGCATAGGCAAGGAACATTTCGAAAGTCATCTTGCCGATGATGATTCGAATACATCTCAATACGGTCAACGAAGTGTACGCATACGACATCGCGAATATGATCCGCGCATTAGCTGGATGTTTGCAGCCCACCAGCAAGCACTTCAAAACGCAACAACAGGCGAATTGATTGATGTCAAGAGTCACTCTATCGCTGCACCCCCTCGATTGCAAGCAACGAATAGATTTATGCCAAGACTGGCTCAAGCCTACTCCTCCTCCCCGGCGCCTGGTCGTTTTAGCACACCTTGGGAGAGAAATCCTTGGACGGCTTCAGATCGTCTCCGTGCACATCTCAAAGGCGATACTACAAATGCTGTACTAGTGCCCATACGACCTCTCTCGCCCAAGCGCGCACAGGGCTCTTTCATTTTGAGACCCTTCTTGGAAGCTGGAACTCAACCACAAGCCACTGCACACGCCTGGCGAAGGCCTATAACCCATAATGAAGCTGGAACTCGACGTGCTTACTCGCACAGTATAGTGTCAGATATGTATGGCGATGATCTTGACACCATGGAAGAGGAAGAGGACGAGGACTCCAAGATGAACGATTTCATTGATGATGAGTGCGAGATTGGTCATACATCAAGGAGGCTTGGTTCAACCCTGCAGATGCCCATGCTCCACGACGCTCAACAGTATATCCACGATGCTACAGCCCAACGCAACATGAATCACAACACGATTGAGACTGGGCAGCCTGGGATATCCCCTGCATTCGTCGAAGGAGGCCATCAAGATATCGATAAGGGCGATTCACTTCCCTTCAGATTCATTGACAAACTCGGAGTTGGAGCAACCGCAACTGTTGACATAGTCGAGACCATATCCAATGGCCGCGTATTTGCACACAAAGCCTTCCGACCCTATTCTGGTCGTGACAAGCTGTTCAAAGCTACCTTCAAGAATGAAATCGACATCATGAAAAAGTTAAATCCACACCCACACATCGTCAAGATTTGTTGGTCCTATACGAGGGGCAGGGAGATAGGTATGCTTCTTGCTCCAGTCGCGAGCGACAAAGATCTAGGCACCTATCTACTAGCTATCCACGACGCGGGACGGCTCCCGACTGCTGAGCAAGAACGCACTCTTCTTGAGGCATTTGGTTGTCTGGCCAACGGTCTTGCATACATACATAGCCATACGATACGTCACAAGGATATCAAGCCTCAAAATATACTTGTTCACGATGGTCGGATGATCTATACGGATTTTGGAATTGCTCTCGACGCAAGCAACCAGGCCACTACAACGACTGGAATGGCAGAAGCGTTCACCAAGCGATACTGCGCACCCGAAGTCATGAAGAACTTACCGCGTAACCGGAACTCAGACATTTTCTCGCTGGGGTGTGTTTTCTTAGAGATACTAGCTGTCCTGATCCCCTCTGTTGATGTGTGTTCATCAGACCCGCATCCCTATTGTGTACGAATCGACATCATCAAAAATAATTTCGAGGCGCTGATGCAACAAGGCACGCATCACAGAGTGGCCAAAATACTCCCTATTTGCGTGGACATGATTCATGATGAGAACGCGGCGCGTATACAAGCCACAGCGATTATCAAGAGGCTTGTACCTAGCACCCATGGGGAGTTCGAACGGTACTTTTGCTCGGCGTGTTCCCTAGCTGCTTCCGTTAAACCCTAGGAGACTGTCGGAATCGCTAATCAGTGGTGGACAGGCACATAGCAAACATACAGATTCATCGTTCGATATCATTCGATGCTATCTATGGAGACATTAATCAGTTGTGACGAGTCATTGGGCAGCGATCAAGAGTCACTCGGTAACAGTGAAGAGCCACAGAGATTTTGCATATTCTGAGGAATCTCCATCAATCCTATATATGTAGGGACTGCGGCCTCAGCACTAGACTCTCGCAGAATCTATCTACTGTACCATCGCCAGCTCGAACTTCTAGAACTTTACAAGCATTAGAAGCCTTCGAAGCCTTCGTCTCCGCACTTTTGAGAAAGAGAGTGGGGCGTATAGTCATCATGTACATAAACATGCCTCAAATGCTTACTGGACAAAAACGCGCGAGAGACTTTATTCAGCACAATATATGTCTCAGATTCGCATGCACGACGACAAATATTCTCTCCTCATGATCTGAAAATGTGCAACCTATCAACTACTTCGTGAGCTGCGAACCGAAGTTTATGTTTCTTGATCTGGCCTGGGGAGATATCGTGGTGCGATTGGTTATGAAGATCTGAAGGCATTGGTGAATCGACATCGAATTAGTTATGTCTATCCCTTGACTCTCACTTTACGTTGAACGTGCGCCCCGTTCAGTGCTCAGCATTGATACTTGACCCAATAACTAACGTTAACGTATATGGCAAGCGAGTCGCCCACGCAAGCGAGTCGCCCACCCCACCAACTTTGCGCACCTCTACAGCTCAAATCAACTATGCCTCCAC
>KV441723.1:747180-915442 GCA_001644525.1 Phaeosphaeriaceae sp. SRC1lsM3a
GCCTCATGCCCGTTGAGGAAGGCACCACTGCCCACAGCCAGGATGGAGCAAGAACTACCACCGAAGAACAAGTTCGTCGTGCAGCATAATATTCCATAACTGCGATATCGCTTCAATTGTCTCGTAGACCCCTATCGCTACAAGTAACCTACCCTGCATATTCCTTCGTTCATTCTTACCCGCCGCGCTCACCAAACTCGCGCGACCAGTCTTCGAATTGCTTCAAGCCGTCTTTACTCACGGATGGCCGAATGGTCTGTAAGCTGGCTTGGAAATCCTGAAACTGTATAGGTCGGATCTCGTCCATTGTCATAGATAGAAGCTTCTCGCCGAGCGAACGCAAGGGTCCCATTGCAGCATCTTTAGCAAGTGCAGTGATGTCAGATCCAGAGAAATCTGCGACAAGGTCAGTAAGCTGATTGTAATCTTGCATCTATTGTGCACATACTTTCAGTGAGAGTCACTAGTCGGTCCAGATCCCTCTCACTCAATTCATGCTTCTGGTGGCTCAACAATGTCTGAACCTGCTTCTTCCTCACCCAATCTTCGGGCAGTGGAATGTACTGTCTGCGGACAAAACGTCGCCTTGCCGCCTCATCAATAGCCCATGGCAGGTTTGTGGCTGCGAGTACCAGGACTCGGGATGCATCGCCCTTCTCTTTCTCCTTTTCACTCATGTCTCTTCCGGCAGCCGCTTTCTGCAAGTCTGACCACTGGATCAAGAACTCGGTCTTTATGCGCCGTGTGGCCTCATGTTCACCTGAACCAGAACGCGCAGACAAGAGGGAGTCAATCTCATCGACAAAAATGATCGAAGGTGCAAGCATCTTTGCAAGCTGGAATAGTGCGCGGACGAGTTTTTCAGACTCACCAAGAAATTTCGACGTGAGACTGCTCGCTGATATCGCAAAGAAAGTGGATTTCGATTCGGTTGCCACAGCTCTTGCTAGCATTGTCTTTCCAGTCCCGGGTGGTCCAAATAGCAGCATACCTCTTGCAGGTTCTCGCAGTCCCATAAAAAGGTCCGGCCTCAGGAAAGGATACACCACTGTTTCTTTCAGCGCAGATTTGGCAATCTCCAAACCAGCGACATCATCCCACCGCACTTCATCACCCTGTATTACGATCTCGTTCAGAATTTGCTGTGCTGCTTGTTTGTCGACACCTCTGGGGAGATTCTTCATGATCTCGTTTGTGCGTCTCTTCCATTCGTCTGACTCTTCCTCTTCATCCTTTTCATCAGAGTCGGCCGGCTCAGAAGTGGGCGTTGGAGGTAGATCTGCTCGTATTGAATTTCCTCTGGGCCTGCCCTTACGCGGTGGAGGCGGCCGTGGTCTTCGATCTCGTTCTTCTGAATCGTCCTCGGTATCTTTCAACGGTATAGGCTCTGGATAACTCTGGCTCTGTGCATTGCGTGATCGCGTGTTATTGCTTGCCGCTGGCGGCACCACTCGACGTCTTGGTCGCGACTCTTGCATTGGAGCATTCCTGCCGTTATCAAGGTCGCTACGCGATCGCGCGGCCGCAGACATTGCTATGCTTCGAGGATCAAGAGCAGGGGTAGGATATTCTTTACGGTAGGAAGGCATAGTGGTGGCGGGCATTCGACCCAATTCGACTGACTTCCTTGGTATTGGTGGTGGGATTGTCCTCTCTGCAGTGGGAGCGTTACTGGGCTCTGAATAACTGGCACTGCTAAACGTCGGTATCGCAGTTGCTGTAGGAACAGCTCCATCACCAGATCGGGAGTGAAATGAACTTTGCGGCTGTTGCGACTGTGGAACCTCCGAGTAGGACGATTGTGTGTTCGGTCTTTCTAGTGCAGGTCTCTCCATCGAAGAGCGGGCTGAAGCAGCGCTCAAGGATGTTGAAGAAGGACTCGGAACATTCAAAGTTGGTCTGCTAGAGGTTGCTGCCAAGGGATAACCCCAAGCTTGTGTCGCCGCTTTGGAAGCCTCAGGACGAGAGCGCAATGAACTGGGCATCTTGGATGTCGCTTTGCCATCTCTTCCAGGTCTCAACGTTCGGAGCATCCTTCCCTTCTTCTCAGGTGATGGTGTACGTGACTTCTTATCGGTGGCGGCTCCCGGTGTCAGGGTTGATGAGCTGGCAGTCTTGGTGAGTTCATTCTCGCGTATGGACCCGGTACCCGAGCTCTTGCGCTCAGTCATGGCAGGCCGTATGGGCAACGGTGGCGGTCTTCCGAGATCTGCATACTCGATAGGAGGTACCGAACCTTCACCAAGCCAGTTCGAAGGCCCGTCGAAACTTTCTGAGTTAACGGGAATGCCGTGCGGGGGCGGAGTCGGTGCGTTTGCATCCAGTGGAGGTGATGTCAAGCTCTCCTTTGAGCCTTCCCTGCTCTTCTTCAACGCCTCCAACAGATCAACTCTCTCTTTGCATTGTAGCTCGAGCTGCCGCAGCGACTCGAAAAGTGCCTTCTCGGTCGAGGATGTTGGCCGGTATGTGGTGGGGTTCCGGCGTGCGTTGTGGTAGTATATGTGGTCGAGCGCTGTCTTCCATGATCGCAAGGCCTCTTTCTCGTTGTTCTACATAGAGTAGGTCAGTTCGGTCGCTACAGCTCGATCAGATCCTCCAGATCCTCATAGAGTGGTACCTACCTGGCCTTCGAAGTAGACAGCGGTAGAGCAAGCTAGAAAGGCCTCGTCGTAGGCTTTCTGAGTCGTATTTGCTCGCATTGTGTTTTGACTGACGTTCGCGAGAGCATAGAAGTCACGACACGCGCAATAAGACGCCGCGAGTACGGTTCATGGGAGGTTGCAGGCTAATGTTTGAGGCTCAGAGCGTCGTATGCGCAAAGGCTTGGTGGTTCGCGCCGGTGTGTGACGTAGCGGCGCGCGGGTGCCATTCGTCTCTTGAACCAACGCCTATCAGAAAGCACATTACAACCCCACCACGCGACACTATTGAATCACAATGACTAGCTGCAGCATCCTGGAGCAGATCAATCACACAGATTCAACATGTCCACACCATGGATATAGCAGTCAAGGATCATGAACGCATGTGCATGTGTGGGTCAGATCGAGACCAAGCTAGGGCAATCTTTATCGATTACGCACCTCCGTCGGAACGCTCACTGCTCTTGTCATAAAATCGCTAAGCTAACGCTGCAATCGCCCTATGGTACAAGGTGTATCCGCGAGGACCAAGAATCCACTCGAAGTTATTGCAAAACCCGTACGCCGCCGCTACGTGGTCGGTCCAGCCCGTAGCAAAAGTAGGAAAAGCCTCTATGCCAATGCAGATATGGGTGACTCCGCAATATCACTTTTATCGGTCCAGGATACTCCATATGCGACACCGGGCCTGGCTCTAGATGCTGAGAAGCGCGTAAAACGTCTGTTCTAAGAATCGCGCCATGTATCGTCACTGTAGATTTGCACAGATCGAGTCCAGTCGATTGTTTTCGCGACGTGGCAGGTGAATCATCGATCACTGGGAACGGCTGGGCCTATATGGACTTGGAAGGGTCGGTGCTCCGTTTAATGAAGAAGGCCTTCGCCATTTCGTATGCCGACCTGCGCCTGTTAATCATGCGGCTCCTTGGAAGATTGGGCTGGAAAGACTCACCAGCAGATCGCCGTGCTAGGCATGGTGGTGATGATTCTCGGCTTCAACCCACGGAAGTATCCTCGATATCCTTCCCTTTGATGTATAATCTTCGCTGCCTGCCATAGCCCAGAAACATTTCTTAGCTCTGCATCTGTGGCATTTCCTCGTGTCTGCAATAACGTCTTAATGACGTCCAGCGGCGTTGTGAACCCTGCAGCAAAACCACCAGCGATTCCTCCCGCAAAACAATGTGTGTAGGGGTCATAGCGTCCGGTGGGATTCATAACCTTGGAAAAGGATTCGTATGCCATGAACTGAAGTGCTGTGAAGGGCACTGTCATGCACAGTGTGGTAGGGTACGAGACGTAGAACGCGCCGATGCCTTCGGTGCGGAAGACCTCCCGGGCGCAATGAGGTACGGATTTGTAGATTGAGCCATGCATTTGCATGCGCTGCTTGATCACTGGATCCCTTCAGTGTCTGTCGACCTCCGCGAGGCACTGGACTTACCATCGAAAGGGTTCATCAATGCATCGCTCGAGATCGTCGCTGCGGCGCCGCTGGCAGCTAGTTCCAGTTAGCGACAAATTCGGGTGGTTAGATCATGGATTCAGCGCACCCGCGGCGAGGGGGTGGTGCTCTTCGCTGCCACCCTCGTTGCCCCCCAAAGCATGTTTGGTGGCTTCGTAGGACGCGAAATAAACGGCGTGCGCGGGTCCTGCAACACTGTCAGTGCCAAGTAATCGCAGGCTCTGTGTTCGATGAACCTACCTGCTCCCATAACCACACTCGATAACCCTCTCCATAGTGTGCCAAAGCCCTCAACCCGCGAGATCGTGACCATTGCGTTTGATATGCCACTGTACATGGCGCCCGGCGACGGGTTGATGATCTGGATTCGTGTCTACATGTGCGTTAGAGTACATCCTCGCGACAGCTTGAAAGGCTTTAGATAGTGCCGCTCACCTTGAGTAAATCGACAGGGTACATCACCGAATGCTCCTGTTGCGGTTTTAGCAGCTACACGCATGCGTGCGGAGAGGTCGGAGGCGTACGGCAATGCCTGCGAATGCACCCGCAAGCATATTCGCAGTGAGGGAAAAGTTCGGCGGCAGTGCTTCATAGCTGGTGCGACAGTCAGCGATCGATGTTCGGTGGTGTAGGCAAGGCGCGAGAGCTTTGCGTACTCGTGTTCTTCCTCGATTGGCACGCCAGGTCGGTCATGGGTGGCCATGAGACGGCCTGTGGCGGGTGCTGCGGATTCCAGCTTTGCGATTGAAGAGCCGTCGGTGAAAGGCAGTCTCTATCAAGCTGGCAGAGGCCTCGCGCAAGCTTTGGCTGTGATGAGACGGCAATGGAGCAGTTTGTGGAGTTGGAGTTACTTTTCGCAGCAATGCATATTAGACTAGTCTGAACCGAACGCCGAGGCGCCGTCGCCGTCATAAGCAAAGCACTCCAGCCCGCGCCCCATCCATTTCGAATACGTAGTCGTGGGATCAGCAGCGATGCCGGAGCGCATTTCAACTGATGTATCTTCACCGTCACCATTCTCAGAGCCTTGGGGTGGTGCCTTCCACTTTCACACAGTGCACCTAAATTCCAGGTCGTTCCGAACATTTGGAGCCTCTAAGGACACTCTGCTGAAAGGTTTTCCGCGGAGGTACATGCCCTCCGCGCATTATAGCTCGGAGCCGAGTCATCTCTCGGCGATGGAGGGGAATACATGCTTGCATCCTTTCGGAGATGGTATCTTATCTGATCATCTCCGCACTGCTCGCCGACTCGATCTTAATGTGACGGACAAAATTCACCGCGCGATAGCCCTGGTACATGGTGACAAGCAGCCGAGATGCCGACACCGCCTTATTTGGAGATTCCAAAACGCCGGCTAATGCTATGAGCCTTGTGACCGAAATTCATACACGAGTAGAGCGAGCACACCCGCCTCTCCATCATACAGGTACAACGCACGTGATACTATTCGAGTCCATAATAGGAAACAATATACTCATGATCTGTATATCACGTTACGTTGCGAAGTCGATGCTCGTGCAAAAATCGCAGATACCCGCAAAGCTGTGGGTGACTCGCTAGCAGTCGCACCGCTTATGCCAGCGTGGAAAGCTGACGACGTCTCGAATGTTGGAAACACCAGAGAGGTAGCACATAAGCCGGTCGAATCCCAGGCCAAAACCCCCATGCGGCACGCTGCCATATCGTCGAAGGTCGATATACCACTGCAAGGACCCTTCTGAATCTTCGGAGGGGGCCGAGGCCGTATGACGAAGACCATGCTCATCCATAGATTTCAAAAGTTCGGATAATCGATGCTCACGCATTGAGCCTCCAACCAACTCGCATATCTCAGGCACAAGTAAGTCGAAACATGCCACTGTTGACGCGGTTCTTCCTCCGGTTTTTGCATCTTTCGTTGGAGCCATATAGAACGGCTTGATGTTGCGCGGGTAGTCGGTCACAAAGACAGGTCCACCGTGGCCCAGACTCTCAGCGATGTATCGCTCGTGTTCCGTCTGGAGACCATCTGCATGTTTAGGTGCAAATTCGAACTCGACGTTGTTATTGTTCACTGCGTCTTCGAGATGTTGTATCGCGGTATCATAGGTGATTCGAGGCCATGGTCCATGTATAAGCCCTTGCCACCTGTGTGCGAGCGCATCGTGCGACAGAGAGGTGGCGTCGGTGCTGTGGTCCCGTGCTCTGGCCTCGAGCAACTCTTGACCAACAGCTGAAGACTGTATTCCTTCTGTAACAGCGCGCAACATGTTCTCTACAACATCCATGACAGTTTGCAGGTCATCTGCAAAAGTCATTTCTGCTTCAAGCATGTAGAATTCGCTCAGATGACGAGCTGTGTCACTTTTCTCTGCGCGGAATGTCGGAGATAGAGTCCATACCTTGTTCACAGACTGGGCTAATGCTTCTAAGTGTAGCTGACTCGACACAGTCAAGTATTTGGGTGAGCCAAAGAATGGATCTTCGTGTTCTTTGACTGAACTCGCAGAACCAGAGTCGGATTTGACAGCTGCGCCTGGTGTCACGGTGAACACCTCGCCTGCACCTTCGCAGTCAGACGACGTGATGATCGGAGGATGGCATTGGACGAAGTTTTGATTGGCGAAGTAGTTGGTAATCTGTGCAGTGACCAGAGATCGCAATCGCAAGATCAAGGCATTGAACGGAAGTCGGGGCCGCAAATGAGGGACTGTCCGCAGATATTCGGCAGTTTGGTATTTCTTCTGAATCGGTGATGTCTGTAAGGAAGCATTCCATGGTCAGATTGTGCGGGGCTGTGTTGTAGAATAATATGGACATACGGCGGCATCGTTCTCCCCCAGAATTTGCACATCGCTCACTTGTAGCTCATATGACTGGCCTTGGCCCTGTGATGGTGTCCATGTTCCAGTAACAGTGACAGCAACACCTGTTGAAAGCCTGATTGTGCAAGGCGTCAGCCAGGAGAAAATTTGAAAATTTGACATCCGACTGACCCTTCTGCAAGCTCCGGCGACAAAACAGCTTGCACTGTGTGCAACGTCGAGCCGTCCCCAATGGCAGCAAACGCTATGCGTTTCTGCTTCCTTACCGAGCGAACGTAGCCGTTGACCTTCAAGGTCTGGCCATCGGTTACAAGTGGGGGCACCGATTTCGATTCCGCGGCAGAAGGCCTCAGCAGCTCAGCAATGTTGTCTGGACACAACGTCGAGTTGTATCGAGGACGACATGATGGTGACACTTGCGCGGAAGCGGGTGTGGTGAACCGGTTGTGACGCAGTAAGGAGAAACGACAGGCGCTCCTTCGGATGGGCAGCATCCAGCTCATTTACGCGGAATGACAGAGGGTCAGCCAGCGGGATGCAGCTTGAGTGCCTGAAGAAGAAATGTAAGGTAGCACATCTTCACGACTCAACGAGAAAGCTCGAAAAAGGCAAGCGCCGTCCGGGCGCTCGGGCCTATCCAGATCATGGATGGAGCGTTTCTTCGCATCACTCGTCACTCGACAATCGTCAAGCGTCACACACGCGGGCCCTTACTGAGAACTCTGAAACACCAAGGTCCCGTACCTGGATATGCACCAGATCTATTTCGCGTTACACGGCGATAGGTGGTGTGGCCCGTTCCCTATGCCGCGGCGGCTCTGATTGGCCACAGCAACTGTCTTGTGTCCCTCCGCACTGGAAAAGCACGTCCAGATGAGCGCCACTGTTCTCGACCACTGCTCCATCCTGGTTGCTGGGCATGTTCACACGGGAACACTGCGAGACATGTGCCCGTTATTACACCGATTTATTGCGGATATGCTCGCTTCATGGACGCCGTTGTGTGCAACACTCTACGGCGGTGAAGGTATGGCGGCGTCCAACAGCCTTCCATCCGGCCAGGCATTGGTGCATTTTACCCTGCATGCGGGACATAGTGCCGACGCCACTGCTGCAACGCTACTCGTGCAGGATCTGGGAAGGCAGCTGTCATGATCGGACGACTTGGCAGCGCCGCCAGATCTCTTTCAGTTGCTTCCACCGATACGGTGTAGGCAGATCGCATGGAGAGCTGCAAGATCGATCCGACCACATGATCCCTGTCCCTAAACTCCTATTACCCACACACTCTGGGTGGCCCCACGTCCCTGGCAGCAGTATGAACCTGTTGATCACACTTTGCCTCCGCAGACCAGGGTACATATGTAGGCCAGTTGGTTACAGCGCACGGCTGTTTCCGGGTATGAAGGCCCTGTGCCTATCCTAGATTGCAAAAGTGGTCACGACTCAAGCCTCTTCAGCGTGCAGCTTCTTGTCTCTTGACCCTTGTAAAAGGCATCGGAAGGCTTGGTTCGGTGCAGAGGTTTACCGCTTTCGTACTTGGCGCCTTTAGCAGCAGCTGTACTAGCACACGGCTCGATCTGAGTCTATTATTTAGTTACATTATCACACGCCCTGAGATCCTGAACAGATGATATACTTCCCTTTTGCCGGTTTGGATTCCAGGACACCAACGCGCCAAACCCGTCCTCCACTTTCTGTCGCTTTGACTCTGTTTCTTCTTTCGCTCTAGATTTGACACGTTAGAAATCAGCTGGTACAGGTACTGACGTTCATTTTGCGATCTTCACATACATCATGGCGCCGTCAAGGCCCAAACCGTCCGAGATAGCTGCTGAGGCGAAGCGGATATATATGCCACATATCTGGCAGCATTGTATCAAAACTCCAAAAACATCATATCTCTATCCGGATGCAACACAAATACGAATCAATGTCGATAAGCGGTCATCACAGCGGACAAGAGTTGCAGTGATGGAAGGTGATCCGGTGACATACGCTCTGGGCTGGTATCAAAAAATGGCCGAGACAGATGAAGATTTTCAACGAATACCGGTGGTCAACGTTGCCAACGAGAAACGAGCGGGAGGAGACTGGGAATCAGGCTTGATGGCACCAGAAGAGTGCTTTGCACGGAGAAGCAATCTCGTTCACGCCCTCACCATGCCCTGGAATGCACAAATGAATCGCGAGGAGAACTTCTATCCAATACCCCAAAAAGGCGGAATCTACAGTCCGCAAGTCTGTGAGCTGCAACACCAACTATCCATGACGCGTGCCTATTCTGACCGAGAACAGTTGTGTTCCGAGCTGGGCCAGAGCAGGATTATGCAGTCTTCTCCGAAATGGCGTCGCTTCCTGTCATATCAGTAGCCCCAGTGCGCAGACCGAAGCTGGACGAATCCAACAGCAAATATTCATTCGCGCAAGAGAAGGAGCTGATGAAGGAGAAAATGCGGGCCGTCCTCCGAATTGCCTCGTACTGCGGGCACCGAAACCTTGTACTGGGGGCTTTCGGACTAGGACCCATTTTCCGCAATCCGGCCTCAGAGGTAGCGCGGATGTGGAGAAAGCTACTATTCGAGGAAGAAGAGTTCCATGGAGCGTTCCAGGACATTGTCTTCGCCATCGACAGCAGCATGGTGGGCGCGCCCATGAAGGGCAGCTTGACAGACTACGAAGTCTTCCGAAACGAGTTCGATCCGCAGACACTCTTCCCAACCAAGTACGGATGGTGAAATCTGCGACACAGAACGCTGGGCTTTCCGATGGTGGGGTCGCAGAGGCGCATTGATGTCAGCGGGGCGCTAGCTTGCATCCCATAGATCTCATTAAGAGTTCTCGGCTATCGCGTGCAGGGAAGGCGCAACTTGCAAAAGCGCCTTCATGCAGCTGTAGGCCAATCAGCATTGCTTAGAGAATACATGCAGCACACGAGATTTG
This sequence comes from Phaeosphaeriaceae sp. SRC1lsM3a, assembly GCA_001644525.1. Classification (NCBI taxonomy): domain Eukaryota; kingdom Fungi; phylum Ascomycota; class Dothideomycetes; order Pleosporales; family Phaeosphaeriaceae; species Phaeosphaeriaceae sp. SRC1lsM3a. The sequence continues at coordinate 757,038 of KV441723.1, forward strand.
TCATGGCCTGATGCATCGGTGCAAGCAAGGAACATTTGTATATTAGACCTCTTTTGCTGTCGCGTGGTCGGCGACCTTGGGGCGTTGTTGCGTTGCATGGTGGGGATTGGAGGAGCAAAAAAGCAACCCCTCTGCGTGTCTTTTGCGGCTGCAATTTAGAAACGTTGGATGCGCAGAGGACCCCGCCTGCACCTGACATTCAATCGAATTGCCGGCATGCTAGCCTGTCTCATGCTCAGTGTGACGTGACACATCCGAAGCTGCAGTACAGCCGCCAGCCTTGGTGTCTACGGGAAGAGGAGAACACGGCGGCCCTGATTCGCTGGCGAGCCTCCGGCGCCGCTGTCGTTCGTCCTTGCATCCGATGGGGGTTCGGAGCAAGGAATCAAGATGCCGGTCATGTTATTGCCTGTTCCTGGTTTCTGTTCATGTTGCTTTGCAGCTGGCTTCAAACACCGATGACGACATTATGCGGCCCTTATCACATCCCTGGCGAAATACTCCCGCTCTCCGGCACATGTGTATGGAGGTAAATGCCAGGGTGTTGCTTGGCCAATAGCCCAATGCTTCGCACTACATGTCTGGTGGTGGAGAACACTTGAAAACAAGCATGCAGGATGATGTTCATTCCGAACTACAAGGTGGGCTACTCATACAGTAGTGTGTTTCTCAGGGTGGCCGACAATCAGGCCGGCTCTCACACGTGAGCTGCGTGATTGCGGGTGAACGCCAAACATTTTGAGTGGCGCTATCTTGCATTACAGCCGCGACGGGCTAGGTGCAGTCTAATCTTCTGTAGTATACATAATGTACATGATCGTAAACAGCATTACCGCATTCGCTCACTTTGAGCCCGGAAGAGGGAGTTGAGGCGCGGTTATCTCGCCTCCTTGTGACTCTATCTTCTTGATCGTCTGCTCTCGCTGATAGTTGACCACTCGCTGCTTCTTGAAGTACTCCACCTGCAACCAGTCAGCGTGGTCCACATGTTCGGCGGTGATCAGATGAAGCATCGTGATCTGAAATTAGCTGCTGCAAGACACCACAAGCTTGGTTCGATGAATCAAGAGCTTGTCCGACGCGACAATCCTCGTATGCTTCTAATCCAGTCACGCCACCGGCGTTGCAATGTCACTCACCCAGCTGTGTGCGCAGTTCTTCTCAAAAGCTTGGTCCAATTGCCCACAGAACGTTTGTGCTTTCTCTCTGCCGCTCTTGGTATTTATGCTGTCGAGAACGTTGTTCTTATCGAGGCACTCGAAGAAGGCGTCGCGTGCTGCATAGCATTGTTTTCGGTTCGATCTTGATGGTGACTCGAAAGCGCCGCCGGATGTTTTTGCAGGTCCCGACTCGTCCTTACTACCTGAAGAGAACCAGCCCATATTTGCTATGTGAAGTGTATCCGAGGTAGAGGAAAAGTGAAGGCGGCGGTATTGGAAGGCGTTTCGCCGTCGAGCTCAGCGTCGTTCGGTCGTGAGCGTGTCTGCCGCAAGGAACACAAGCTGCACTATAGTTTCTCTGCACAATTTCAGTTGGTCGCGCGCAGGATCTGTGGTTGGTGATTTTCGAGATGGCGATTGAGACTGGAATCATGCTTGGCGCTCTCGAGCTATGATGTCGGTGCTTATGTTTCGCCGAAGCGCATCAACATCTGTGTATCCAGGCAACCCTATTCCACCACGTCTCGCATTCTCGAGCGCCCTTCCATATGTCCAAATTATAACCCACCGCCCGTATATCCATGCCACGCCGACGCCGACCTCCACGACCGGGCGCTCTCGCCGATCTGTCCCCTACCCGCATCCTCACACAGATCGTACTCCTCCAACTCGCATACTATGCATGCGCCGCGGTGCTCATCGTCTTTACGGCCATAGTTGCTGGCAAGGAAGTCAGTACCGATCTACTGCTCAACTGGCGCAGCTTGCGCGGCGATACCACCGTTGGCTGGACCCTCGGCCTGGTATGGGTGCTCAACAGTCTCATTTGGTAAGCGCAGCATGAGGACAGCTTGTAATTTTGGTTGACAGTTGTAGTGCCATTTTCATTCTTCTTCTCATAGCGCGGTCAAAACTGGTACTTGACTTCGCGCTCACCGTACACTTCATCCACCTCGTAATCACATCCTTGTATTCGCATGCAATACCCGCAAACCTCCTTTGGTGGATGCTCCAGATATGCAGCGCCACGGTCATGACATCGGTCGGCGTATGGGCGTGTCAGTGGCGCGAACTGAAACCCATCAACTTTGGAGGCAAGCCTGCCTCGAAACAAACCGAGACGATAGTGGATGATGGTGTTGGAGAGTCACGAGGAAGAGGAAGAGGTAGAGGCAGAGATGGTGCAGGAGAGTACGAACTTGCAGATATGAATGAGGGTGCGGACCGCGTGTGAAGGTCATAGCTTGCATTATTTGGCGTTATGGGAAGGTGCATACAAGGCTTGAGCTTAGTCGGACGATGTCCTCAGCCATTCACAAAGAGTCTCATGTTCGGTTCGCTGTCAACGGCTGAACTGTCATTTATATTATACCCGATCTTCAGCAGCTTGAACAGATCACAATTGTGCACCACGAACATGGCGACAGCTTCGTGTTACCAACACTCGTAGCTTGCTATTTGGCCTGCAAGGAACCACCGTGAAGATGAATCACTCAAAGAGACTGTGCCGTCTCGAACACTAAACCATGGCCAAACTTTCTCAACGCCAGATATATCCCATTCAGCTTTTTCCTTACTATTCGGCATTGGTACAGCTCGACACACGATATGATCCAGATCTGCCAACTGCCTGGCTCGCCCGTACTTGTTTACGGCCGTCTCTATCTTCAGAGTGCTTGCGTGCATTGGTAGGCTCACACCTTGATCTAGGAATTAGTACACAACTTCCAGAATCAATCTCGACTCGAAATTGGTTCTTACCAGATGGTATCCGCACACCCAACGGTACTTCAGCGCGATAGGTCTTGGGGTCATCGACTTTTGTGAAAGCAAGAATGACATAGTCGAATGCTGGTTCTCGCGTTTGGGCCAGTTCGAGTAGCATCGGGCCTTGCGCATCGTATTGTGGTAGAATAAGAGCTAGAACTCCATGCCAAAACCCCCATAGCGCAAGAGAACACCGCAGCCGCATGTTGTGTTTAGTTCTCTTCGTGCACGGTGGAGAAGATCAATGATTTTGAGCGGAGACGAAGTTGTCAAGTGGCGCAGACTAATCCGGGGAATGCTGAGCCAATATATGAGCCGTAGGACATCGGCCCGGAGCTTTTATTCGATGGCCCTAATCAAGATGCAGCAGGTCGTTGACTGACAGGAGATGCAAACAGCAACAAAACGCCTACGTGATAGCGGGCTTAATAGCTCAATGAGTAGCAGAATGCAGGGCGTCTGAACACAGTTATGGATGATAGAATCTTGCAGGCCAGCTTCAGAGGCCAGCCAGCTACCCTCGGGACCCAATTCGAATGAAGAACCACGTTCAGAAGTTCTAGGGAGGCCAAGGAAGTTGATGTACGTCGTCCACATGACAGTACGTCCGTGAATTCTCAGGTGAGACCTACTGGCGCAGCTGTAGTGGTGGGTGGAGAAATATCCACTTTTAAGCACGGGATCGCGTGAAGGCGCTAGCCCCATCGTTCCCGCTAATCCTTGTCTTCTGCACCCTGCGCTCCACTACCACCAATCTTGTCGTGACTGCATGCGACAAATTGATTTCATGATGAAAATCGCACAACTCATACAGTCAACATGAACCCGCCAAATGGCTACTATCACCAATGGCAGGCTTCACAGGCTCCCAACGGCAGACGCAATGCCGGACCAATCTCGGGTACCTTCAGCAATGTGCCTCCGCCAAATCCGGCGAGGCCACACGCGCAGCTCAACGGACAACCGTATCCTCCACTTGAGTTCCCCCAGCAACAATTCATAGCTCATCCACAATCTTACCCACATCCACCTCCTCAAGCCGCCTTCACTCCACTTATTCCCCTGGACGCTGTCGCAGATTTGCAGTTACCGGACATTCCTTCGTTTCAAAGTGCTACCATTCCTGAATCATTCAATGATGCTCCACTATCTACCAGCGCTCCTGTGGTCCATGAAGGATACATTCCCGCTCCGGGTCGAAACGACGAAGATGTGTATCCTGCTCTCCCCGGAGACTATGGAAGGACTCTTTTCCGTGATCAGGACTTTGAAAGCTCCGATGACGAGAGCGACTATGAACGGGACGAACTTACATTTGAGGAGCAGATGCGTCAGCTAGAAGATAGGGATAATTCCGACATTGATAAAGACTACTCGGAAGAAGATGCAGAATACGATGAGGGCGATCCGGATGAGATGGAGCTGGGAGTCGAGTTTGAGGACGAAGAAGAAAGGGCTCAACGTAAGCGAGGCAAACCTTCTGACAGAGGTAGCACAACTACCACAGTCACTCGTGGTGGGCGGCGAGGACGGCCTCGAGGTCGAGGTCAAGGCGGGCACAAAGGCTCTACATCTACTCGAGGCAAACCTAGGGGACGCGGACGAGGTCGACCCAAAGGTATCCGTCATGGGCCTCGCAAAGTGGCTGATCCCGGAGAAGAGTTCAAGGAACTTCAACGACAGGCGAATGAAAGATTCATTGCGCAGGACTATGCTACAGCGCTCGATTATGCACAGAGAGCCATACAGATGAATCCGGAAATTTTCGATGCCCACAACATTGCATCCGAGATTTATGCGGCCATGGGCGAGGAAGTGAAATCTATTGATTCGTTGATCATCGGTGCACCTACCAAGCGCGACCCAGGTCTTTGGCATTTCATCATCGAGCGAGTCAATAAGCTGGACCCAGAGATCTACCCAGAGTATACGGACGAAGCCAAGACCGCTCTTACGCTGAGCTGCCTGCAACAAATTGTCCTCCTTGAGACCGAGAATTATGAAGCTCGCAGCCACATCCTCGAAATTGAGGCTAGCCTAGGACATGTCTCAAAGTGTGTCAAACTAGGGCGGAAAATGTTGAAATTGCGCAAGGAAAAGGGCCAAGAAGAACCGGATACGGAGGTGTTGAAGATCATGGCCATGATGGGAACGTCTAGCAAGAAGCAGACAAAGATTCACCTTAAGAGGCTTCTGGAGAGCTTCGATGATGCCATTGATTTCTTCCTCGGGAAGAAGCCGGATGACAGTGATTTTGACTGGGAGATGATCAACATCTATCTGGATCTCCTGGATAGATTAGGTCAATATGATACCGCACTGGCTCGTCTCAAAACTTTGGCGCGATGGAAGCAAGGCAGGGCCAAAGAGACATATTGGGACGGTCTGGATGATGACCGTGAGTTCGATATCGAAGACGGGCCAAGAAGGATAGCTGTTCCTGAGTTCAAGCGCAAGACCAAGAGCGCCAAACATGGTCAGACTCTGCCACTGGAGATCAGAGTGAAGCTTGGGATCTTCCGATTGCGCAAGAGCGCCGATGACTATCAGGAGGCCATGCATCATCTCGAGATGCTCGAGCCTGATGATCGCAGCTCCGAGGCACTTGTGTGGGACTACGAGGATCTGTTTCGTGTTATTGCGGATGCACTACATGCAACCGGTCACGATAAAGACGCGATGCGGTTCTACGAGCCATTGTACAACAGCAAATCACAGGAGTTGAGTTTGATGAGCTACCTTGGCATTTTCACCTGCTTCAAGAACCTCGGGCAAGCTGAGAAAGCAGCGGAAATGATACCCATGCTGAAAGAATGGAATGCAGAAACGGTGGACGATCTGGTGAAGCTGGCAGTCTTCTTTGAGAATCAGGGCATGCTGGCAGAGGCTGTGCAACGTGCTGAAGTTCTCTACAGAAACAAGTATTCGCATAGACTTCGTCGACTAGGCTTCAAAGCCTATGACGAGCTCAAAGATGCCTACAAAGCCCAGAGGAAACAAGCTCGCGGTAAACACAGTGCACGAAAGAACGCGGTCAAGAAGCAACGCAAACTCACCAGTAAAGCCACTGGCCGCGGGGACGTCGACGAGGAGGATCCTAATGACGACGAAGTCGATAAGGAGCTACCTTCCCTAGGTCCACTTGCAGAACGCCCTAAGAAAGGCCTATTCCGAGCACGAAAGACTACTGCAAAACCTCCCAAAGCACAAAGTTTCCTCCCATTCCAACCCGAAATTGCGGAAGAGTCTGTTGTGGTCTCGAAGCCAACCACAATCGAAGGCACTGGCGTGCCGCTTCGTGCAATCGACCACAGGTTGTTTAGACGGAGGCTGGAAATCATTGCGAAGGACAACGCCGAAGGGCTGCAAGCAGCCAGAGCGCAGCACAGGGAGACTGTGGCAAGCTTCAAGCGACTGGAGGAGATTTCAGACGCAGCAGAACTAGGAGATCAGGCAGCAATTCGCGAAGTTCTGTCGATTACACGCGAGCTGATCGAGGAATTCTCAACTTGTGACCTCTTCTATGCTAGTCGCAAGGAGGAGTTCGTAAGCTATTTCAGGCGAACAGGTGACCACGAAATCTGGAAGGAATCTGCGCTGATGGTGCTCGCTGTGGTGGCCAACAATATGGAAGACGGAGCGACTGATCCCGAACTTAAGGAGAGGCCCGACCACCCACCACGAGACTTCTGGGGTGTCGATTTTGACAAATGGGTCGATGCGTTTGGCCAATACGCCGTCATTCTGGCGCGCGAGGGAGATGACGAGCGCTGTTTCAGCACTCTGGACATTGTATTGCAGGCCAATATCATCTGGCGCTCACATACCTGGTCCCATCAACTTCAGATCTGCCGATTGGTCTGTGCTCTCGCTGTAGACGACTCAAGCCAAGCATCCTCCGCAGTACGCTGGTTGCTCAAAGAGAATCCTTTTGGAAGCGAACTGTTCCGCCTCTTTAGCTGCGCCAACCGCCTTTGCTCCCTGCCAGATGGGTTCTCCTCAGGACCCACGCACAAGGTTCTCCTCCGCTACATCAAGACTATGGACTATGCGCTGCTCACCGAGGAGGAACGCATATGGTACAACTTCCGAGACAGGAAAGACGGCATGGGTGGCTTCCAGAATTTCATCAACAGCGAGGACGTCAAGTTTGTCAAAGACCACGACCCAGCACTGTTCGCGCTATTTGCACATGTTCTTGTCAGCGGTGGATCTTACATAGCCGCGCTGAATTACTACTTCCGTGCATTTGCTATTACGCCTGATGACCCCGTACTCAACTTAAGCATCGGCGTAGCGTACATTCAGCACGCGTTGAAGCGACTATCAGAAAACAGACAATACCAGATCCAACAAGGGTTGGGCTTCATCACTCGCTACTACGACCTCCGCACCAAAGACAATATTGCGATTCACTGTCAGGAAGCAGAATACAACTTTGCTCGCATATGGCATGGTCTAGGACTCGTGAGTCTCGCGATACCGGCGTATGAGCGCTGTATCGCAATGAGCGATAGGGTGAAGCAAGAGGCGGAAGACCAGTGCACAGATGGAAGCTGGAGCTACGAGGACTTCAAGTACGAAGCTGCGTTTGCCATCCAGAGCATCTATGCTATCAGCGGGAATCACGATGGTGCAAGGCGGGTCACAGAGAACGTGTTGGTGCTGGAGTAAATGCAAGCGATTCATGCGGAGAAATTGGTTGCATGCTGAACAAGACTATGCCAGGAAGTGCATCAATCAATTGACATCATTCACAACATGATTTGAGCAGAATTGGCTGCTTGCGGCCAATACCTCCCCAATCTCCAGCACAGTGTAACGCCCACCGGCTCCCCTTCCCAACCACTCATCTCTCGGCCTCTTCAACATGTCTTAGACTCCCTTCCTACCACCGCACCTGCCTACCCAGCCACCATTCAGAAAGTAACCTCCATCTCTCCCCCTCTAACATCCTAGCCACCGATAACGGCCATCACCCTCGCTAATCGCCCAGCGCACACGCTACGGTACGGGACGCAGCGTTTCCTCGTTTCCTCGTTTCCGTGCTTGCTTTTGTGTGACGTGTGATAGAACCTTGCATAACAGACCGGTACCCTTGTTCCGCGGAGCATGTCGGTAGTGCTTTTTCGTACACAGCATTTCGGGGTAGGACAGAGACTGGATGAGGTGGTGATGGTGATGGGACGCCTTATCATGCATGCAGATGCAGAGGGGATGTGTTTCAGTTCTTGTGGTACGTTACTATAGTGCATGTGAGGAACGGGTGAGCGGGTGGAACATTTGCATCTGGGCCATGGTCTGGTTGTTGGGGAAGGGGTTGTGCGTGGGATGAGATGTGGTCAGCTGGAGATACAATTAAGCGGGCGACTCTTTGTGCTTGCAATGCTATCTATTCACCATCTTCGTGATTATATTGTTTGGTTCGAAGGCGAGGCGTAGTTGTCAACCATGATGATAGGCAAACATACCAAATTGAATTCGACGGCTCACTTTCCCACCCCTTCTCCACGTCACGTCGCCAATACCAACACCAGCACCATCACCCACCCGTTTCACCCCTTGCACAAGTCATCCTGACCCCCAGATCATCCTCGTCATGACTCTCTGTGTAACACCCGGGTCGTTCTGTTTCGTTCCATTCCCACGACCTACTGTGGCAGTCCTTGCTCATTTCCCTCTGTTGCCGTGTAACTGTCTTGACTCTTGCCGATGTGACACAGAAGTTGCCGTGACTGTGCAACGTTGTGGGCAGGCGGCGGCGGTGTACGGATCGGTTTTGTGTAAGTAGAGAGGTTTTGCTTGTAGAATCGACAAAAGAAAGGGCTGTATCGGACGCTGTGTGACTATGAAAGAGCAGGGATTTGGGAGTGTATCGCGTTGGTAGTGGTCCTACGAGCTCTGTGGTTTTTCTCAACCATGTTCTGACACTTGGAGAGTGTCTGCGCCATGGAAACCTCATTCGGGTTCCAGAAATGCAATGTCTGGATCAGTGTCCAGCTTCGCCTTGATCACCTCAGGCTCAAAAGGGCCCATTGCGTATGTCGATCCCTCAAAAGCAGAGAACCGTCCCCCAAAGCATACGTCAACCTGCCTATCCATCCCCTTGTTCATATCATACTGCGCCACTCGCCAATCGTGCACCAGTAGGTCCTCTGCGTCCCACCAGATAATGAAATGCTTCCAATCGATTCTTTCTACGAAAATGTCGTCAAGAGGGGTCGTCTCATAAGCCGCGCCAAGTACATGATAGCGGTCGCTGTTGTATGATGCTCGAAGCACGAGCACTCTATCCTTGAAAGGTACTTGGCGTAATATCTGATCCTCATAATATTCGACGGTTGGGTTGGACCATTTATAACTAGGCTCGCATGTCAGAATATAGTCGTCTGGCTGTGTGTCCTTTGGTGCAAAGAAACTGGGCCTGCCCTCGTTGTCATCAAGTAAGCACAACTCCATGTAGCTTTCGCGAGGTGTCATGTGGAACAGATCGCAAGCTTTCATACCCACCCAGCGTATATCTCCCACCCGACGGATCGGTATTCTGGCCAGAGATTCGTCCCGAACCTTCGCATCACGGCGCCGACAGTGGAGGGCAGATTCGAACGCGGCACTGTTGCACGAGACAAACAGTGCTCTACTCAGGTCTCGAATTAAGTAGGTCATAGAAGTTTGGTGCCAGTAGAAATTTTGAGAAGGTTTATCGCAATGTAGTGACTCGACAACTTCTGTAGCAAGTAGGAAAGCATCCTTGTTGTAGTCGGGTATAGGAGCTTTATCTCTGGACCAGGCTATGAGCGACCGTATCCCATAGATTCTGTCCCGAGGGTCCTCGCATTCAAGCAGCAAGAGATGCTTGAGCAATTGTCGCAAGTGAACACGGCGAGGGTGGGGTTTAGCGCCCAAGAAAAGATATTTTCTCTGTGTCATAGCAAGGTTTCGTAATTCTCCATTGTCAGAGGTGTGATAATCGCACTCAATGGGAGGGTCGCTTCGATGGAACCAAGACCGCAGCCTCCAAAAGATACGCTCTGATTGAAACGCCACAGACACAGACTTATCGTATGGCAACAGCAATAACTCCATCAATGAGCTGAGCGCGAGGAAGGACTCCAGAGGGAGCTGATTCATACCACAAGAGACAAAAACTCTGCCGTTACCCGAAAATAACTCTTGCAACCTACTGAGGTGTCACTGAGTGTGAATGAAAACTATTGTTGTAATGCACTTACACCCAAACGCGCGAAAAATAAGGTCGCTTCAGGAACTCTCTCATAGCACGTAGTATCCTTGAACGTCTCAGCAATAAGCTTAGCCAGCCTTGGCGTAGCCTTGAGAACCTGAGTGGTTCTCCCCTGCCCCATTCGACATCTGCGTGAGCGGAACTAGCATGTAAAAGCTTTCGGGTGGCCAGACGATCGAAAATCAATTCGAAGAACGACTTGTGGTTCTTCATGAATCGTATGAGGAAGTCAACGTCATCTGCCGCAGCACCAACACATGCGAAGACCCGAGCAGCGCGTTTGTAAAGGTCGCCCATCATAGCGACCTGGAAGCTCTTTTCCTGATCATTGGCTTGATCAATGCATATAGCGTCGACCCAGTAAAAGCCATGCCAATCCGAGGCAAACGATTGCTGTAGCACGTACTCGCAATTCCGCCTGACGACTACGCGCTCCTTGTTGACTTCAATGGTGGTAGTGTCAGAAGGATCGCCCCAGGTGTAAGAGATGGCGCAATATGGCGGAATTGCGTCCAGTGGCCAAGTACTCAGGGTACATTGCGCAAGCTGACCAGGCCGGGCGTCGATGATCTTGAGCAAGCGAAAGTGTGTTTGCGGATCCGGGAGAGGGTCATGCGTGAACTCGGTCAGTGCTCTATCGCATTTTGATTCGCGTCCTTCGGTATTTTGAGACATGGCAGGTATGGCGATTGAGACGACTGTGATGATAATTGACAACACAGCTCGTGCTAGCGAGCGATTTCAGAATGCCCATGGATGCGGCAGCCGTGGTAGGCAACAGAGGTGCTGCTTGTACGCAAGGCTGAAAAGCAAATTGAACAATGCCAAGTTGAAGACAGGAACGACAATGTTCTCTCGACTCTATCGTGGAGATATAACACAATAATCACGAACCGGGATGCCAAAATTCGAATATAGAAGCGAAAGAGAGTGAAGAAGGAAGCTCGGAGGTGATGTTGTGGGCTGAGCATTGGAGCTAATCGACCTTGAGGCGCAGGCAAGTACGACGCATAGCCATGGTTGGCTCCTCAACAGCCTCAACATGTGACTTAAGCCATCACACACCAACCAAGGGAAAAGCTGACGAACACAACCAGGTGATGTGGTGTACTGTATGGGCACATGATCGAGTTGGCTTTGGTAAGTGGGTTGGTAGATGTATTTGGCACCTGGAATAAAAGTAGATCACCACCGGCAACTACTCGTACAGTACACCAATTGCGGGTTGCCGCCTTAATCCCTGAGTATGGATCAGAAAAACTCCCACAATTAGGAAGCTGCACTTTTCTCATATAACATCTTACACTCCCCCTACTTCTTAACCGCCCAAACATCCCCACCCAAACCCACCACCTTCCCCCCCTCCTCCATATCCGCCAACAACCTCTTCACCTCGTCCGCCCCAAACGGAAAGCCTCCCTGAACCATCATCCTCATCATCATCAAGATCCTAGCTACAGGCATATTCCCTTGAGCCGTAAGCATGCCCATAATGAAAGCGCTATACACATCCTTCTTCTCCAGCAACAGGTCCATCTGACTCTTGACGGTCGACGTCTGCGCCGCTTGGACCGCAGCCAGTTCCTCAGCCGCAGCTGCTGCATCCTCGTCGGCTTGGAGCTGTGAGGACTTGCGTGGTAGTGTTTCAATGACGGCGAAGGTCGAGGGCGAGATCTCGCGGAGGACGGATTTGCCGACCCAGAATGCGAGCGCTTGACGGACGAGTTGTTCTTCCATTTCGAGCATTTCTTCGAGCTGCGAGACGTTGCGGGATATGCCTTCGCCGCCCTTACCCTTTTTGCGAGCAATATGTTCTTCACCTGGCTGGGGTTGGAAGGCGTAGACGACACTGACTTGCCAGGGTGTGAGGTTGTCAAAATCTTCTGTACGGTCGTCGAAGTCGAGCGTGATGGAACTTGTGCCAAGCGCGTGCATCCACCGTAGCTTGCGCATGCCCTTGATGCGTTCGAAGCGGGTTTCGTATTCTTTCTGTAGCGTTTCGATCTGTGCCGGAACGCGGAAGGTGTCGTCTCGGAGCGAGGGCCAGAAGAAGGACGAAAGGATCTGTGCGTTCAGAGCTGGATCTGACGGCCCGGCCTGTTCTGGCGTTGCAGGTGCGAGTTTCGCTGCTGATGCAACACCTCGACGCGGACGAGGTGTGCGTGGTTGTAAGCCGTCTGGCGTCTGAGGAGCGTTGTTGCGAGCTTCTGGTGTGTGGAAAGATGGCTTCGTGCTTGCACTCGTTGCGCGAATAGAAGCGTTGATGCGTTTGGAATCGAGAACGTCTCGAAGCATGACCTCACAAGCTTGTAACTTGTCGTCTCCTAGGCGCACCTTGATGAGCTCTAATAGACGAATCTCCTTTTCGTACTCCGGATCCTGGCATCGAAGTAGGTGATCTCCGTATATGTTCTTCAGCTCGTTGATAAAGTCTTCTCGTTCCCACAAGGTCAATAAGAACCATATGACATCTTCGACCTTAGACTTCTTGTAGTCTGGTGACGCGTCTTGGGGCAGTGGCTGCCAGTTCATGTCGTTCCAGTTCAGCTCCTCGTCGGTGTCTTGACCAAAGTTGGCAAACGGCTTCGCCATTTCGCATGCAATCTCGTAGGAAAGCTCGCTGTTCGATGAGAACTTGGTACCGTTCTCATCATTCAGATCGGTCAACAGACTGGAGATGATGATCCTAGCAGTGTCTTCTCTTTCCTTAAGATAGCGACGGATGGGTCTCGCAACTCGCTCGAGAAGGACACCTTTCGGCTCCAGGACGTGGAATGAGCGAATGATTGAGATGTACGCGTTCAGAATATAGGTAGTGGTAGCTCCTGGATGTAAAAGTCGCCGTGAGATCTGTTGTGAGAAATTTGATGTAAGATTCTGCTTCGCGCCAGCCACTTTCAGGTATTCTTTGATGTCGAGGACAGCACCCAGACTCTTGTCCCAGTTCATGACGAAGTCAAAGAGGTTATCGACCCTTGCTCTTCCAAGTCTATTCAAGGCCATCTCTTGCCATGCCGTCACTTCAGTGGGCAGGACGCTGCTCTGCTCGCACTTCAAGCACTCTAGGATCAGCTCAACCAGCGGACAAAAGCCTTTCTCTAACCACATCCTCAGATGAGGTACGATGGACTTCTTCGAGTACCAATCGACCTTCAGGTAGTGACTGGCAATGAAGGAGTCGAGCAATTTGTTCATAGCGTGTGCGAGGGCCTTCTGTGCGCTATCGCCTCCTAAACCAACGTGTTCGAGGCCCTGCAAAAGAGTGGTCATGCGCTTTCTGAAGTCGGTGGCTATCTCTGGAGATTCAGGTGGCTGCAAACCATCTTGACGGGTGTAGACGCGGAACAATCTACATCCAGCGTCGTATATCACGTAGCTCAGTGTTTTGGAAAAGCGTTGCGCCGGCAAGCAGTGAGCGAAAACAGCGTGTATGTCTCGACGCATCTTCAAGGTAGCAGCGTCTGAAGCATTCGCATTAGCCATCTGCGTGGGTCGGCTTGGTCGAATTGTCGAAGCGCTGTCATTTTGCTGCAGTAAAGGCAGTATATGCTCGTTGAACGGCTCCAGGTACACCGTCTGCACTTGCTCGCAAATCCGCTGAGTCTCGTCGAGCAGATCCCACGCCTGCTGTAACGGCACCTCCTTTCTCCACATCTGCTCAAGTCCGCTCCGAACATGGCTCGCAAAATGCAATCTGCACTCGTTTGTGTACCACTCGATCAGACTCTCTTCCCTACTGTCCTCGCTCTTTCCCTCTCCGATCAGCAGATAGCTCAGCGCCTCCTCGACTTCTCTAGTCCTATGTAGCCGGGGAGTAAACGTGACATCTTTCGGTAGGCTCAGAAACCGCGTCGCGCAACTCCAAGCTAGCCCTCTCTTGACTCCTCTGTGCTGGCTCTGGCCATGTCCTTCAATGTTCCTCAATGCGTATGGGCTTCCGAACGAGCTTCCCGGCGCGGTATAGCCCAGATCTGGTGTCGCGATTGGCGTCGGCGTCGAGTGCGAGAGCGAGAGGACAGGAAAGACTGATGCGAAGACCTGGGTCGAGTGGTCCATGGCGGAGATGCGGCGGAGCCCCACTTTGCGATGGTGAACGAGCGCCTTGTTGTGGGCGTGCCTCGTCGCAGTGGATCAAGGGAGTAGGATTAAAAGGCCAGACATTGCATTGTACGCAGCGCTGTTTTGTTTTCTTGCGTACGTGTGTCGTGTCTGGGTGACGTTGTTATATGTTTTGGTTGTTGCGGTCGTGAAGGTGGGTCGCGCTCACCGCGGCATTGCACAGGCGCGAACGCGAATTCACGTGTTGCTCTAGCATCTCATCTGGCGGGCCATTCAGTCCATTCACCTCTGCCGGAGTAATGTCTATCATGTCAAAACCATTGCAGACGTTTAGTGTCTTCAAGATGAGCAGAGCACACAATCTCGATAGGGGTTAACAAATGTTCTTGCTGTCGTTTCATTGATGCTCTGCATCCTTGCAAGAACTTCGATTCCAGATAATATAATACTACATAGCCTGAGAAATATCGCTTCAGAAACGCCCTACCTATTCGCCTCATATGCCCGTCAACTCTCGGTTGGCAGAAGGTATACCCTGATATAACGCCATAATCCGTTCGGTCCGTCCCATTCCAGGTACATGCCACCGAAAATGCACGGCAATGAAAGCACTCATATATCTGCTCACGAGCATGACGCCCTATCGCCCCGAAATCATGGCCGCAGTACCCCGTGACGCCGCCTAAAAGCCTCCACTCGCTCTTCATAAAACAATATTTCTCGCACTCGTAACTTTGGACCGCGGTGGGATTCGTGCACAAACGACTCGTTATCGCTCTCCACTTCGCCATCGTCGCTTGGCTCGCTTTCAGTCTCTTCGCCGCCAGGAAGCACGCCGCTATCGTCTGCATCGTCATCATCATCGTCCTCGGTTGCTTCGCTCTCATCGTCAGACAGCATGGAATCGTGCGCAACGTATCCCGAGCCACCTCCCTCGGCCATCATACCATCGTGTCGGAGATCGTAATTAGATGGTCGGTTCTCCAGGATCTCGAAGCATTTAGACATCAGACCCATGTAACACAGCTCAATCTCGGGTCGCAGGTGTACGATATCGAGGATCTGGTACGCTAATTCGCGTGGATCAATATTGCTGCCGTGCGCATGGTCGGCTATGAACGGGATGTAAAGAGACCGGATGTGGGGTATGTACGGAAGTCGTTGAAGGAAGTGGTGCTGCGGGATCATTAGTCTTCCTCTTCAAGGTGTACATGGCGTCCACTTACCCAGTCTTTGTAGTCAATGGACACAGCCAGCTCTCGAAGACTACTCATCCGTCCGCTTGTAATGAACGTGAGTATCTCGCGGTTCAGCATCCACCGCCGCCACCTCGAGCTGGTAGTCGTGTGTCCATCAGGTCCCTTCTCACCACTGTCGATCATCAACTTCCTCAAGCTCGCTCTGTGTCGCCGCATTGGTCCACGATATATCGCATCCACTGTTACTGTGGATGAGTAAGATCGACCCTCCTGCAAAAAGAGCACTTCCAGGCTGTTTGGTGCCAGTGTCTCCTTGAGAAAGGATATAAGTGAAGGTGACACGGTGTTTGTGTGTATGCGCTTCAGGTTGAGTTGATACTCAGACTTAAGGGTATACGAAGCCTTGTACGCCTTGGAGGGTGATGGCGAGCCGGGGTAGGTTGTGCGCGGAGTGTATTGCCGCCGGAGGACTTTCCATAGTTGTTCATGGTTGCTGCAATGCAGCAGAGTAAGAGTGGAAAGTATCGACCAGTCGAATGCTCTACGCAGAACAGCCACAGACAGTGGTACGCGCTCAAGCTCCAGGACCTCGAGCTTCAGCCTTCCAACAAGCGCCTCCTCCGATGACTCCTGCTGAGATATGAAAGTACTGTCGGAGCGATTCTGGCGCGTGGGCTCTATTGATTGCCGTGACGGTATGTCTGAAGCGCCCGTCGTTGGTGAAGTAGCGAGATGCTCAACTCCAGCTTGTTGGCCGTCATTGAAAAGACTCACCCCTTCATTAGCTACTGTCTCTTCCATGGGATTCCCGAAGTGATCTACGTCATGCTCTGCCTCCCGTTCTTGCATTGACAAATTAGCCATAGCCGGTACAGGATTCGGGACTGCAGTCTTGCTGGGTGAGGCATCTGCTGGTCTCTCCTCCATGGCACTAGAAGATTTGGACGCGTGCGAGTCGTCTGAATGGCGCATATTGTGTATGCGACCTACTAGTATGCCGAGAACTCCACCGAGTCGCTTGTCGCTCAATTTGTTCGCGGCTGTGGTTGTGGCACTGTAGTCTACTTGCTGCAGACCATCTCCTTCCCACACTGTAACCCAATCTCGCTGCTGTGCATGGGCAGCAACGCCGACACGAAGCTCCCGTAGCTTCTTATGTGACCTCGCTATGAGTATGCTCATCTCATCTAGATATGGTAGTTCGTCGATGTCAAGAACGCTCAAACTCTTCAGGGCAGGAATCACAGAAAAGCTTGGGTGTTCAACGCGGTCCAGAGCAGATGCACTATTTGGTAGGTACGGCTGATGTACGATCGAAGGTGGCTGAACCAGTGCGATGCCGCTTGGATGTGTGCCATTTGGAGGAGGCGGGACACCAACGTTGTTGAGGATCATGGGCGGTGCCGGTGGGGGCACAGGCGCGTCGATGGTATTGTCGTGCCATCGAATCCACAATCGATCCAAGCGACAGTCTTCGCCATCGCTTCGATGCGCCAGGCTAGACAGCGCAAGCCAGACGTCTCGCAACACGCCGGTGGGCATGTCCCATACAAAGGTCTCCAAGTTGATCATGCGCGCAATGGCCAGCGCGACCAATGTGCCCAGCATCTTACCACCCTCTTTGGTGATCATGTACTCCTGCACCCATGCCTGCGGGCCGTTGCCCAGAGAGAACTTCTTGGTGAACTGGCCGTAGTAGTTGCCAAAGCGGCGCGGCTGGATGGGATAGGGAGTCGCAGGAGACTTGGTTCGAGCACGCGACGTGTGTTCTAGCTCCGCACGGCGAGTCTGGTGCGGGAAGCAGTCGTCTCCCATGACCAATGTCGCGAGGCCGTACGTGAGCGCATCGACGCCCGAGCGCGGTTCCGTGTGGGTGCTCTCGTCGGGCCACACGATGTCGAAGCGCGAGTAGATGCATGGGATCGTGAGCCGGTGCAGCGCCGAGTGGCAGAGCGACAGCGAAGTGAGGTCGTTGGTGTGAGGGAGCTGCGTGGTTGCCAATGTTAGCCTGACCCGGAGCTGCATGCGCTGAGCACGCTTGCAATGCGATGCTGCTTGCTACACCAAGGGCCATATATACCTGGTGTATGATCTCTTTCAGGACGTCCACAGGCAAGTCGAGCAGTCTCAGCGGTCCTCGCGCAGCCTTCTCTTTCCCTTTGGCCGCCGCATGACCTGCTTCGCCCGCTGCCAGCGCAGTCACCGCGCTCGCAGCCATGCTTCTTCTCGGCACCGTCTCTACATCGTGCTGGATCGCCATCGGGGGTGCATCATCGAGCGACGGCGAGCGCGCGCGGCTGGTGTCGTCCTCGGAGAGCAGCGGCGACGAGGTCCTGGGAGTGCCGGGCGTGGAGAGCGGGGAGGAAGCCATGCTGCTTGTTGAAGACGCCCGGGCTGGACCATCACCCAAGCCAAAGGTGAAGCAGAACACAGCGCGTCAGCAGTTGCAGCGCGGACTCGGTCGCGGGTGCCTGAGGTTTGTCGGCGAGGCCCTCGTGTACCATGTTCGCTGTGTTGTCGCAACCGACCAATCCGGACGCCAGCCTAGGCATCCTGTCCAAAGCAGCTCGTAAACCCACCAAGTCCGTTCCCTGTGCAACCGCTTCTGCTGACCGCATCAAACGCCTTACGCACCACGTCGGCACATCCACATCGTCTCCGCCGCCGCGCCCCGTTCAGACTTCACGTGCACATGACCAAGTTCCAACCAAAGGAACATGCAGGCAAGAAGCCAGTGTATTTCATATTTCGTATCAGATGCAAAGTTCATACATTGGCGCCGTATCAAGAGGGTATACCCATGCATAAAAAAAAGCAGTGAACGCCTTGCCAACTCAGAGACACACCGTCCCAACGAGCCCTACGTGAATTCAACACCATTTCCTGGTCTAAACATTGCGCCACGTCCGAGGCTGCCTTTATGACTGGCCGAAGTTGAGTGCTGTTTGGTTGCGCTCGGGATCGCTCATACGGATGATCTTGACATCCGGCGAGTGCTTTACGTTAGTCATGGACTGCGGCGTGATGAAAATAAATTGTCGCCCAATCGAGCGCCGCGCAGCCTGGATGATCATCTCCATACTGCGCTCGCGGTTGACGCTATCCATGAAAACGTCGCTGCAAACGTCAGTGCTGTTCTCAACGCAGGGATAAGAACAACCTACAACTCATCGAGACATCGGATCGGCGAGCCCATGGCATCCCAAAGCGCAAGCAGAAGACATACGGTGGAGTAAGACTTCTCACCACCAGACAGTGTCTTGGTCTGCCTACCATCTCCACTACGTTCCGTAATGTCGGGTTGCACCTATTGTGGCTGTCAGCAATAGTCGGTATGTTGATGTGGATAGTAACCCACGTGGATGTCAAGCAGCTGGTTCTTGTGATCAATGTTGAGTGTACCGCGAAACTTGCGCTCGCTCAAAAGGTAATTGAACGTGACGCGCGCTCTCACAGAGATACCTGAGCGGAACTGTTGCCATCGCTGACGGCGGTTGTTTACCGTGTTGATGAGATACTAAATAGAGGTTAGTTGAATGATACGTTATAAGACTGGAGAAGCGCCTACCCTCTTCAATCCTTCAAGCTGCTCGAATTCCTTCCTGGCCTGTTGATGCACTCTCTTCGCCTCGTTGGCTTCTCGAAGTAACTGATCTTGGGAGCCGCCTAGCTCCTTTTCCGTCTCGCGTCGTGTGTTCACAAGCTTCTGAAGCATATTGCCCAGTTCCTTTGAGGTCATGTTCTCCGGCACAGTAACACGATGTGGGCATTCGCTCTCTGCTTGACGGATGGCATCATCAACATTGTCTTGCTGCGTGCGCCTCTCGTCTTCCCAAAGCACCTTGTTCTCTTCGGCCTTGGCGAGGTGCAATATTGCTTGGTTCTTCTTCTTCAGGTCGTCCTCTCGCTGGCCCTGGTATTTCCTGACTGTGCTGTGAGCCTTGTTGAGCTTGAAGTCCAGATCCTTCACAACTGCTTGTGCGCTTTCGAGCTCCTTCTTGTTTGTTCTGCTTTCACCATTGAGCGAGTCTTTTAGCAAGACCATATCCTCGTAGACACCTTCTGCGTGTTTCAGCGCCTCTTCAGCTTCTATCAAGCTCTCTTGAAGCACTTCGATACTTGCTGCATCTGGCGCCGCTCTGTTCAGCTCATCCTCCAACTGTCCTAAGGCATCTGATGCCTTTTGATAGGCAATCTTCAGTCTCTTATCTTGTCGCACATGGTCTTGCTCCGCCCTTTTCGAGGCGTTGACTTTGTTCTGCAAGTCGGCAGCGACTTGTTCAAACTCGCCAATCTCATGACGGATCCCTGCAAGGCGAGTTTGTTCTGCCTTGATCTGATCTGCCTTATCAGCCTGCATCCTCAAGGTTCCGCGATATTCGTCGATTGGGCTGTTATTGAGGCCGGAATTGGGTGCATAATTGATCACTCGGCCTCGTCTTTTATTCCCGTCAGCGAAAGTAAAGCACATCTTGACATTGCGTGTCAGGGGACCGCGTTCGTCCATGAACTTGTAGCCTTCGGCGCGCGATTCGATCAGTACTGTCTGCTCAATGGCCTGGTTGATGATAAATTGATTGCGGACCAGGTCGTTGTCGATCTTTAGCGCTCTCATCCAAGTAAGAAGGCTTGAATCCGGCTCATGCGCTGTAGTGTCGATTCGGTCTCGTCGACCAATGTATATTGGAGATTGCCAGTTGACTTTTCGCATCAGAGCAGACAACGTCGATTGATCGGCACGACTTGTAACTACAAAAGCGTTCAAGCTCTGGCCGAACTGCTTTTCCAGGATTGGGCCCCATTCAGATTGCAGCAACTTGACATGACGACCCATAGGTCCTATCGGCTTTTCGCGAAAGCGACTTTCGTTCTCAATCGCTTGCAATAGCTTTTCCAGATTCTGTGGCTGCGGGTATCCCTCGATCCAGCCACGTTGACCGCCCTGAAGTTTCCGAAGACTAGCGAGCGCTGCCTCCTCTTCCTGTCGAGCTTTCTGAACTTTTCGATTTTCGGTTTGCAATTCCGTCTGGTCGGATTCTAACCTTTTTCGCAGCTTTGGAAGCTCGGTGCCGTGTGCTGAATATGCTTCCTGTGCGGCGTCCAATTCGGCTTTCGCCTTGTCTACTTGACGCATCTTCTCCGCATAGACACCATCGTCTGCTTCGGCTTGCAGCTGTTGGAGTCTTTCAATTTCTTTCTTGGTTTCAGCGATCCTTCTTGACTTGGCGCCTACGTCTGCTGCTGCGTTACGCTCGTCGGGTAATAGTGCGAGTAGTTTGTTCTTCGTCTCGTCAAAGACCGCCTTCTGCTCCTGCGCTCTGTCTTGCGCAGGTTGCATCTCGGATGTCACATCTGTAACGCGTTGCTTTGCTGCTTCAAATGCTGAGTCCGATCGCTCGTAAGCCTCCGATGCTTCGGTCACCAGATCTTGTCGTTTTTGAATCACAACAGCAACATTCTCGAGCTCTTCATCGGCCTTGTGCAATTCCGCTTCTACCTCCTCCACCTCAGCCCAGATTGCCTGGTGTGCAATTTCTGTTTCTTTGGCTCGCATTCGTTCGAGATTTTCGGCGCGGCGAGCCTTGGTTGCCAGGTCCTCCATTTTCTTCCGAAGAATACTTATGTCGCTTTTTTTAACTTCCGCTCTGGCGTTCATGAGCTCCAGGGACTGCTCAATCTGTTGATAATCTTTACTTAAGACCTCGAGCTGAGTTCCCTGCAGGAAGAATTTGTACTTGTCTTTCGGAGTAGAATGGTTCAGGAACTGGCGAGCCATGTCCTGTGTTAAGACATTCATTGGGTTGTCAATCTGCAATGAGAACGCATCGAGAATGTCCTCCAACTCTGCCTTTTTCGTCGACTGAACTTTGCCATTCATGTCCTTGATCTTGAATCCTGATGTACCAGATCGGTTGAAATGGCGTTCCACGGTGATGGAGTCGCCATATTCGCTGGGCTTGTACGCAAGAGCACCCTGATTCTTGATGCGGACCTGAATGCTGCAGTGGTCCTTGCCTTCCTTGATCAAGCTCTTCAAGTTTTGTGCTCGATTCGTCGCAGTCGCTTTGCCACCTAGACAGACAGTGAGTGCCGTTAGCACTGCACTTTTGCCGCTACCATTGTGGCCAATCACGAAATTGATCAAAGGCCCTAATTGTATTGTCATATGTCCATGACACATGAAATTGACGCAGTGAATCTCTTCAATGATGCCTGAGTCCGTGGCAATATTCTGCTTGTTCGCGGTCGCCCGAAAGTCCTTCTGTACTTGCTGCGTTGCCCACAGCATCTGCTCGTTTTCACGTGCATCTTCGTCCGCTGGGTCAGCTTCGGTATCGCTGGCTGCGGCGGATTTGGCATCATCGTCGATCATAGATGAGGTCTCGCTGGCGTCGATCGCAGAATGTCGTGGTCGTTTGTTCTACTTCGTTTAGTGAAGACTATGGGCGTGCTGCGAAGGGGACGTACGCCACTATTCTGTGCCCGGCCGCCGAGGTCGATTCCAGTTGTGAGCGCACGAGGGCGTTTCGCGGACATGACCGCAGCCATCGCTGCACAAGATGTGAGGGCAAAGTGTATGTGCGGAGCGTTGTTCAGGACCGGTGATAGACTGACGCGAGGTGATAGGACGCAAACCCCAGACGCGTTGACTTCCCCGCTAGTCCTACGCTAATACACATGGTCC
Organism: Phaeosphaeriaceae sp. SRC1lsM3a; assembly: GCA_001644525.1. NCBI lineage: Eukaryota > Fungi > Ascomycota > Dothideomycetes > Pleosporales > Phaeosphaeriaceae > Phaeosphaeriaceae sp. SRC1lsM3a. The sequence goes on from KV441723.1 coordinate 779,151, forward strand.
CTCGCAGCCAAATCTTGACGTGGTCCACCAAACAGAAATTCACTTCCTTGGTAGGGCTTCAGAACATCTTATCCAAGAACTAAGGCATGGAGCAGTGCGCATCGGGACTTGAAGACGTTTCTGTAATTTGTTGCACTTAGTAGAGAAGCATATCACGTGCTCACGCGTTTGTCCCACTTCTCGATCGAACTCGGTCTAGCTTGAGCTTTACAACGACATTCACCCAATATAGCGATGGTTCAAGAGGCCCACTCATGATGGGCTCGTCCTGTATATTCTCGAAAAGTAGTATTGGTGTATGAGAGTACCTACTATCACATCTATCAAATATGATCACGGGTATAAAAAGAAATGGTAAAGTGAACAGCTCTCCATATGCAAATCGCTATGCAGCTAAAAGAATCAATATGCAGTTTGATGGAGCAATCCTCAGAATCGCGTTACATGACAATCTAGCTTCCATTAGCACAAGTATCAAACGTTCGAGTAACGAGGTACTTACACAATCGCTGTCCTTGGGCGCCTGACCAATTCCCATCTCATCAAATGTCTTGGGGCCGTTTGCGGAGCCTGATGATGCTGGAGTCGAAGGCTTCGCGGGTGCCGCCGGCCCTGCTGGCTTGGATGGCTTCGAGGGTTGCTGTTGTTGCTGTTGGATCGTTGCCACTCTTTGCGGTTTCGGCATGCTGTTGTGGGCGGAAGGGCGACCGGCTGAGCCGGGACGAGAGCCTGAGCCAGGCACGGTTGTTGAAGGTCTGTCTGCTGGTCGCGAGGATGTCCGGCTCTCTTGTCCGGGCTGCACAGTAGATGGCCGCGTGTGTTGTCGCGGTTCGAGTGGCGCAACGTAGCCAATATCAGGCAGTGTAGGAGCCTTCTTCAATGGTGCACCCGCCTTTTGCAACTTATTTCTGCCCGAGTCTGGTGCAATAAAACCGGCATCGACTGGTTGCGTGGTCTGCGGACGTGGCTGTTGCTCGGGGTATTGAGCACTTGGTCCTCCAGGTTGCCTGTAGCTGCCAGGCCCATTTGGTGGAAGTGGACTACCTCGTCCTCCACTTGGCACCCGACCACCACGACCCATGTTATCAACACTAGTGTGTGGACGATACGGAAGTGAGTTGGGATCAGGGCCGAGGCCAGGGCCAGGTCGTGGTCCGCCACGGCCGTAACCGTCGTTTGCAGGGTAGACATTGGGGTTGATATTGAAAGCGGATGTCGGTCTGGCACTTGCTGCTCGGAGTTCTGGAGCAAACCCACCTGCCATGACCGGTCTTTGTGGGCCAAGTCGTGGCGGACCATTGTCCATTGGGTAGGGTGTGACTGTTGATGGACGGTCGTATGGCGCAGCAGATGAGGGCCCCCCAAGCATGGGGGGCTTGTCGGATACTGGATATGGTGTCGTCGTATCGGTTCGATTGGCCATTCGACTAGGCGCATTAGTCATGGAAGAAGTATCTGGTCCATACTCAGAGGGGCTGTTGTCGTTGATCGAGGACAATGTTGGTGCTGCAGGTTTCTGTAATCTCGCTGGGCGCTGACCTCGCATGGATCCGTGTTTGGACTTGATCATGTTGATGGCCACCTTCTCATGATCCTTTTTCGACAGCGTCCGGTGCGTCTTAGAAATGCTCTCTATGCGAGTGGATGCGTCCTTGTTCCCATTCTTCTCGGCCTTTTCGTACCATTCAATAGCCTTGTCAATGTTGACCGGGATGTGCATGCCAATCTCGTTGAAGTAGCCCATGGCGAATTCTGCTGTAGCAAGTCCTGCTATAGCTGCACGTTGGGCATATTGGTATGCGAGTTCCTCATTCTTCGCAAACTCCGCCTCATGCCCGCACAGGAACCATTTGCTGATTGCCATGTCTGCCTCGGCTTCTCCTTGACGAGAGGCAAGGGCATTGTAGTGCAACGAGAGTGTTGGGTTGAATTCGCAGCCCAAGCTGCAAAGCTCGTATGCTGATCCCATTTTAAGCTGTGCCTTGGCAAAACCCAAGTAGGCTGCCTTCTCAATATTCTGTCTGGCGGACTTCTCGTCGTAGGGGAGATAAATTTCCGGCACATTGATCTGAGGCAGCTCTCGCGCTTGAAGCATCCCTAGCACGTAAGCCCCCTGTGGCGCATTTTCGTCGGCGTTCATCGCAGCTTGCCGTATCAATTGAATACCACGAGCAAAATCCTGTTGCTGGCCGTGCTGTCCGAGCAGAGTCATCATGCCAAGTCGGTAGTTGGATGCTGAGTCTCCTTGCTCTGCGCCTGCTGTGTAGTGCTGAAGTGCCTTGATTGGATCATTGGATTGCTCGAATTGCATTCCCATCCGATACTCTGCTCGCGCGTAGCCCTTTGCGGCCGCGCGAGAATAGCAGCGGAAGGCTTCTTTTTTGTCCGCTCGCATGCCGAACTTTCCAAACTCCAGCCACATGCCCCTCATGAAGGCCGCCTTCGGGTGATGCTGATCCGCTAGAAATGTGACGACATTCATCGCATCCACCCGCAACTGATGCTCGACCTGCGGCGTGGCCGGTCTTGCTCCCTGGATTTCGGCAATGCGCTGCTCATGGAGCTGCGCTGAGTCCACGTAGCCCAGCGCATCTTGAGCCCATGCCAACTGCATCTCGGGATCGTTCGAGTTGAGGACGGGCAACCGCGCATTCTCCAGGACTGCCTCCTTCTCGTCGTCAGACGGTGGGACATTAGGCGGCTTGTTCGGAAGCTTGGGGAACGGCGAAAAGTTGGGCGACTCGTGGTTTTGCGCGAACTGGTTGTAATCATGCGAGGGCTGTTGTTGCTGTACAGGCTGCGGCTGCACGCTTGGTGGCTGGCGGTACGTGGATGATATGCTCGCTTGTCGTGCAGGCCACTGTCCCTCGCTGCCTGGAAGCTCGTTCTGGAAGCTTGACTGCCGAGGAGGATGTTGCGACTGGTTGTAGCCTTGCGCTGGCGGAGACATGAGGCCAGTGGTACCCCGCGGGTCATGGGCCTCGAGCTCCATGTGTGCGATGTTCTCTTGCATGTTCTCTGGCACTTCAGGCATGATGCTGCCGTGGACACGCTACGTCAGCATACATATGTCACGGCAGAACTGCTCGAACAAGACATACCGCTGTGGTGCTGGAGAAATGACATCGGGCGACGGTCCCGGCATATAATAGTCGTCCTGGTACAAATTAGGGAGGCATGAGATGCGCGGGTAAAGAGTCTCACATATCCGCCAGGTACAAAGGTAGCACCCAGCGTGGGCTGGCCTTGTTGGTAGCTCATTGTGGGTGCAGATGGTTAATCTAAAGGGAAGCTGGATCGAGCAAGCGTCAGCCGTTGTCCAAGAAATAGAGCGGGCGCCCAAGACTCGGATCTTGCAGGAACCTCTCGTGTGGAGCTCTCATGGAGGTATGGAGGGTCGGTGAGATCCCTGAGGCCGCGCGGAATCAGGATGGCCGTACCTGTGGCGGGGCACGCTTTGGCCCTGCGGCGGACCGCTGACGACGTGGAACTCCTCGCGATATGTCCAAATGGGTTTAGGCGCAATAAACGCAGGTTGGGAGAACCGCCGGTCTGCAGGATTGCGGAAAAGGGCGGACGGCGCTGGCGAGAATGGAGGGTAGCCAGTGTGGTGGGCAAGACCTGGACGATGTGGAGGCTGTTTGCTGTTGAAACAGTCGAGCTCATCAATAGCCCTTCTGAGTCGCGTCTCGCTGGTCGCCTCGCAGCCCAAAATGATCACTGTTGAAAGTTGGAAATAAGCCAGAACCAGCCAAATTCACTCAGATTATCGCAGGTGGTTCCCATTACCGTGCAGTCGGTCCTTGAAGTACTATAAATGTTCGAGGTCGCTGCGCCATTGGGTGGCCGGAGGCTGTGTCTTGAGCCAACGTCGCTTCAGACCTCCGCTTTGGGCATTTCTAGGCTTGTTCGTAGATGCCGGGTCATCCAAAGGGGCTCAAGCGGTCAGGCTATGTGGTTGTGCATGCTCGAATGACAGAATGAGGTATCTAGTCGCGAAATTTGCTGCGGCTCACTACACCTTCATCAATCTGTAACTCGGCACGCATTGCCTGGGAACAGACTGTAATAGCAGAGAACACGGTTAAGGATTTGCCAATATGTTCCATTCAAAACATGCACGCTCGTAGAATACTCCCAAGTTCGACCGCGCGCAAGATGCGAGCTCGCATGAAGCCAGCGCTCAGCTCAATGCTTAGTGAACCATGACATCCGCACCGTGTTGCTGCTGAACACCAGGCTGTTGCGGCGCCTGCTTTTCTCCATTTGCGCCCTCGCCGTCATCCATTTCCATGTCGTCGTCGCCGCCCTCTTCACCCTCCTCCTCTTCGTCTTCGCCTTCAGAATCCTCAATATCGATCTCCTCACTGCCAGCCTCAGATTCGGCATCCTCATCGTTGGCGGGACCTGCAGTGTCTTCTGCACCAGCCATTGCTGCGTCCTCGCCTTCTACTGGAGCGGCATCACCTTCCTCCTCTTCTTCCTCTTCCTCCTCGATGCCATACTGGTCGCCATCTGCGGTGAGGTCGGCCTCGGGCTGCTCTGGTGGGAATTCTGCTGGTGCAGATTCTTCCGAGTCCCTGTCACTGTAAGCATATCTTCGAGGGCGTGATATTGACCATCTTACCACTTGATTGCGAAGCGCGTCACACGTGGCTTCTCTGCAAGGATATGCCTTTGTACTTTTTCCACGACTGGCTTCGCGGGGGGCTCGAGCGCCAATGCCTCATCCGTGTACTCGTTGTTTACGTAGTAGCCCACGCGGACAAACTCGCGCTCCTGGTAGCTGCAGGAGAGTAGAATGACCGTGACGCCAATGATCTCGCTGTTGGGGATGCGCGCTAGGTCCGGGGGATCGGCGCGGAACTGGAACTTGTTGATACCGATAGGAAGGGGTCCTACAAGGACAGAGTCGAGTTCCTGGTCGTACTCGTTTCTGGAACGCGTCAGTCAGGTTGGTGTGCAGCTTGTGGCCTCGCAGAGCACTCACGAGGTCGCAGACCCGACATAAGTGAGCTTCCACTCGAGATCTGTGCAAAACTGTGAGCGAAGACTTTGGCGATGGGATGTGCAAAACTCACCAGCTTGCAGCTGCTCAAGGCATTCGAAGGTAATCTCGAACTCATAAGGCGCGCCAAAAGGCGCGGGGTTGTTCTTGACCTCGACACCGAGAAGCGATACGACAGACATATTGGCTGCTGTTTTGTGGATTTTAGGTGTAACTTGGTATGATGAATCTAAGTGGAAGATGTTGACAAGACTGGGTCACGGCAGCGGGGACAGAATGGGTGGCCTGCGTGGCAGCGACGAGAGGTGTTTATTTGGGAGAGCGGTGAGGGACGTGCGGGTTGTCAAATCGCAAATGGGCGGCAACAATCAGTGGAGCTTAGCCTGTCGCGAGCGAGTCGAGTCGCGTAAGTGCCAGTAACGTGACACCGCGACGCGTTCTGTGTGGCATACTCGACCGTCTGCCAAGGTATGCATCAGACGGGCTGCCTATCGTTCACGATTTCGATATACTTCACAGCCGAAGTTGTACGGTATCATGGATGTTTCACGGCCAGACTGATTGCGATGGTGACCGCTACTTCCTGCTGGTATATGGCGGCTGCTGCTCGTCCTGGCTCTCCGCGCAGCCCGGCCCTCTTACCAGCTGTGATATCCAAAGAATGTCTTGCTGTATTCTTTTCTTGCATTGACGCTGAATCTTTTCATCAAGGAGGGAATACGCACGCCGTTACAAGGCGTTCGCAACACCCCTTGGATCAATGGTCTGTGGCCTTTTCACCTTGACTTAAAAATGGATTTCCATCATTCTAGCGAGAGTGACCTCTTGAAACGGCAATCAATAGTGCTACACTGCTACTGATTCCTGCCGTTATCGCCTGTGATAGTGTGTCTGTTACAAACAATCCTCTTACTGATGTTGGACGCCTTGATGACAAAGACGATCTCGACCTCGGAGTTGCGCCGCAGATCAGATGCCAGTGTTATCGGCTTTCGGTTTCCACTGCCGTCTAGATCGATGCGCGTATTCTTCAAACACGATAATTAGAGGATATTCTAAAGTAGGCACAGCACGTTGTCCAACTGTACTTCTCTTTGCCTTGAGTTCTAGCTTACATTGTACTTCTTCTCTTTGCCTTGAGTTCGGGCTTACATTGAACCCCACTCGACATATCGCAGTCAACCAGACCAATCGTGGTGCAGCAACATGCGATCCTAGATATAATCGGCTCGTACAAAGAAGGATTGAACACTGGGTATTCCCTATCTTGGAGCTCGGATCCTGTTGCGCATTAAATACCGGTACTGAGCAATCTGCACATCAACGATCGCATACCTTACGTCCGTAACTACTGCTGGCCCTGCAGCTGACCCAGCAGTCCATAGGCTTGGGCATTGCCGCTTTGGGGTAACAGCAATGCTACCAACCACTGAGAACGCGTCCTCCTCCTACGAGGCGACCCGTGCTTCACCACCTACCGCAGAGAGTAGGCCACAGCATGCACCACCCCGTGTCAGACGCCGCAATCGTCAGATCAACTCATGTCTCGAGTGTCGGCGGTGAGTCGTGTCGCGTCGAAGAAAGATTGACATCTGTCTAACAGGTGATTTTGCTACCATAGCCGAAAATTAAAGTGTGACAAAGGCTCTCCTTGTACGATACTTCAAGTACAGACTTTTGAGCTGGCCAGTGCGGACGTCTGCCACTGTCAGACCTCGTTGAGGCTGACATCGTTAGCCAAGCGTAGTTAAGCAAGCTCATCCACTCTGTACATCCTCCCTATCTTTAGACTATGCTAACGGTTGTCAGGTACGTTTAGATCCTTTCGAATAAGTATTGCACTCTACTTTGGACCTATAACTAACTCCGCAACTGTACCTTGGCAGGCGCGAATTGTACCAAAAGTGCACGTCCGTGCGTCTTTATTGCGTCTAGCCTAGATGCTGATGCTCAGAAAAAGCTTGCTGAAGTCAAGGAAAAGATGGCTAGTTTAGAAGACGATGTTGTTCGGCTCTCCAAGACTGGAAACTCTGCTGATGAAAAACGGCCCATCGCACTCCCTGGTCAAGATCAGACCCATAGTGACGAGGAGGATGACGAAGATGCCAGAAACTTGGACTTGTCGAGATTTGTGACAGACGATGCTGCATACTACGATGACGACGTGAACAACGATGACGACCTTGTTGACCTTGGAATCGCAATGGGCAGGATGCGAATAACGGAAAGAATCGGTGGTCTCGTGCGTCCCAGATTCGCCGAGGAGGTGAGTACACTCCCATTGACATATCTAATCTATCTCACAAGCATTATTGTAGTTGACTCAAACACTCCGAGCGCTACCGTCGAGCGATCGTCCCGCACCAGAATTTGTTCCGGAGCAAGATCCCCAGATCTGGCTCGGACCGAGCCGAGATTATGTTGCTCCTTCCTCAAGCTTTCTATTTGGACCAGGTATCGAAAAGACATCTGCGATGGCATATATGCCTGCGAAATCCACAGTGGATAAATTGCTTATCCACTACTGGGATGCAGTGCATGTCATCGCAAGAATGGTACATCGACCTTCCTTTGAGCGCCAGCTGGAGAAATTCTGGGTCGATGTCGCTGCTGGAATCGAGCCTCGTGCCTCATTTCAGGCAATTGTCTTCGCAATGCTGCTGAGCTCAGTCGTCTCCATGCATGAAAATGCAGTTCTCGTGGAGTTTGGGGTGACCAAACAGCACTTTGTGGGCACCTTCCGGCATTGTTGTGAAGCAGCTCTTTCCCAAGCAAACTTTCTTCGAAGCATAAGACTTGAACCACTACAAGCATTCGTCATGTATCTTGTGAGTCGAATTTGGCTTCATCAAGCTGCGCAGTTGACTTGAAACATCTCGAAAGCTGACCTTACCAACCAGATTCCCCTCTGTCGTGGTGAAGTGTCCCGTGGACATTCCGCTTTGACAGGCACAGCCATTCGACTTGCAGAATGCATGGGTCTGTATCGGGACCCTACGACTTATAGCAACTCGCCCATCGAAATACAAGTTCGTCGTCTCGTCTGGCACCAGATTTGCTTTCTTGACAGCAGAACGTCAGAAGCCACTGGGCCTCGGCATCAGATACGCCATGGTGATTACGATACTTGTTTTCCACTCAATATTGACGATGAAGATCTCGACCGAGCCGAGAATGGCGAAAGTGGAGTGGATGTCAAGCGTGACAGCAAACACTTTACTACCATGACGGTCACACGTATGCGGTTCGAATGCTATGAAATGTCAAAGTTAATGTACAACGAGAGACCGAAGCTCGAGCAGAAACGTGCGAACGGAGAGCGCAAAGTCACTCTTGTGGCCCTGCTATCACGAATACAATCTTTCAAGGCGTCAGTCAAGTCCCGGGTACGGAGTGGTTGATTTGGCTTAAAAAGGTTGCTTGAAGTCGTCAGTCGCCTATGCAAAAGTCGAAACAATCACTTGGTCACCCACTTCCGCATACATGACGCGTGTAACTGACTTCGCCTAGGGCCATGGAAAGGACATATCTTCCAATGTTGAGCAGAAGTGATCCGCTGCACGCACTAGCATCTGAAATCTACGGCGTTCTTTCGAACAGATTATATGTACTAGTTCTGCAGAAATACCTCAGCTCCGATCGTTCCAGAATGCCGACCCGGTTACGACAGCTGGTCATGAGTGCCGCTGTCTCCATTCTCGAGCACTCCATAAACATCGATCAGCAGCCAGCACTAGCGACTTGGTCCTGGTATCTCGGCGCCTTGTCTCAACATCACCCGGCCCTGCTCCTACTCAATGAAGTATACGTGGGCCATAATGATCCAGAAGTGGAGCAAAGAATCTGGCGATGCATGGACTATGCTTTCGACCTGGAGCCTGGCGGTTCCAACGATGACAAATTCAGGTATATATTAGAGGAGCTTGTGAGAAAAAGCACGATTTACACGACCATGAAGGGCATCAGAGCGCCTACGCACATGCCGCATGTTGGCTCGCGGACGCTTACGAAGAGCAAGTCGGGACAGCAAGAGGAACAACCGCAGAGTCCCACATCACGAGCCACATCAAATACGTCCGTTGGAGTACCAAATACCAGATTTCCAACACAACAGACTTCACCGCCGCCACCACAGTCCCAACATGCCTCGCCAGGGACATCAGCACAGCCATACAACCAGCAAGCCTCAAGACCACCAATGTCCTTCCCTGGAGCAGTACCCAATGTCGACTGGGGCACTATAGACTTTACATCTTCTATCCCGAACCTGCAGGGCTCTTTCCCCAGTTCCGAACCCTTCAATTTCAACGACTACACGGCGTCCATGTCCATGGGTTCAATGGTTCCTTCAGGTACACTAGCTGGCTTGAGTGACCGCCACGGCAGCGACACGACAAGTATTTCAGGTCTTGCGCCGTATGGGTCGACAGGTAGCAGTCCGATGGATGCGCTGAATGACATTGACTGGGTAAGCCGAAAATATGTCGTGCATGAGCGAAGCTAACAAAATCAGAATGAGATTGACAAGATGTTTGGAAGTGCGGAGAACGATGTGTCTGGAATCATGGTGCCGCCGTTCAGTTTTCCGCAGTTTCAGCCGAGTGATCTGAATATGTGAAGTAGTGGCAATGTTCAAAGTTATGGTAAGGATGGGTCACGATTTGTCATGTTTTGATGCTACTACGAAATAAAGACTATACTGGGCGTTGGAAAGTCTGAAGTTCGAAGTCCGAGTGCCTTATCTACGTAGCTTCCTGACACTGGACCATCACGTGCACCAGGGGCGACTTTTCTACTTCTACTCAAATGTTCCACAGCGTGCGTCTTATATAGCTCGCATCGGTATTCCTACACATGCCATGTGTCTTGCTCGTGTTCCATAAACTGCTCAACTTTTGCACGTCCCCATAAACATTGCTTCCGCTAGGCAATGAGGGTAGGCTGAAATCATTGGTTGGCCAAGTTATCGATACGGTAGGCATCTGCCTTACTTTCAGCTAACAACCGCAACGACTTACCAAGGCAGCCTCACAATCTGCACCTTATTTCACTCCAGCGAGAATAAGAAACTGGGTCATTATGTCTCAAAAGCCCCACTTGCGCTATCTGCAGAGGTTCCAGTTGCTCTCGCGCAAGGCTCCGAGCGAACATACGCCACATCAGTATGAAAGTCCTCAGCTCAGCATTTACATGTACTCGCATTTGTCTACGAATCCACCGGAAATCAGAATTGCCATTATTGAGCCCGCTATTGAATACAACGCACCCATTCGCTTTAGGTTCCATACCGCTTACCTCAAAGATCTCGAAGGACATTACGAAGCCTTGTCATACGTTTGGGGCATAGCAAACTTGATCTTCCCAGTCTACCTTGCAAACGATGAATCTCAGTTACTAGTTACAGAGAATCTCGATCGTGCTCTTCGAAGGTTGCGGCACAAACTTGAACCGCGATGGATATGGGCCGATGCTTTATGCATCAACCAAAGTGACGACATGGAAAAAGCATCACAGATTCCTCTCATGGTTAACATCTTCAGGAGCGCGAAAAGAGTTATCGCTTGGCTCCATGAAGATGATGAGAGCATCGAAGAAGGCATGCGCTGTGCTGAGCGTTTGTCTCGTCGACCGCTCAGACATAGGACCGGAGCTAGTAAGTATCGACATAGTCTAGACGATAATGAGATCGGGCACTTGTCAGCGTTCCTTTCTCTGCCCTACTTTCGGCGACTTTGGATGTAAGTATTGGTGTCCTCTCACGGCAATATACCTGCTAATCTTGTGCTTGTGACATGACAGTGTACAAGAGATTGTTTCAAGCCTCGATGTCGTTCTCATTTGCGGTCAAGTAGAGCTCAGCTGGCTGAGACTGATTACGGTTCTTCAAGACGTCGGGACTTCTACTTTATCAACGGCACTCCTCCCTTTGCGTCACAGCATTGTATCTTTGGAGCAGACTGCAGATATTTGGAGAAGACACTGTATCGATCAGCACCCATTACGGACGCACATCCTCGACCTGGTCTCAGGGTTCTCTACATACGGCTGCACAGACGCTCGTGACAGAATCTTTGCTGTCCATGCTTTGTCTCAGGACGAGAATGCTCACACGGAGATCAACTATACTCTGGGCGTGCATACCACATATCGAAATTTTGCCGTGGCCTGCATGAATGATGGACGGACGCTGGACGTTCTAATAGCAGCATCAGCACGTGTGGATATACTCTCTACAGAGCCACAGTCATGGGTACCCGATTGGCGCATACAACCAATCATCGAAGATAGCTTCAGGCCTGAATATCATTACTACACCCACCAAGGCGAACCCATGGTAAATTTGTCGGGAGATGTCCGTGGGCGCGTTGTTCAATTCGCATTCAAATCGTTCTGGAGTTATACACATAGTGCTCAATATCCACTAAGGGTTGCCGAGAGAGAGCACTTGAGCATGAATCAACCGCTGCTTGAATACATCCGCGCGATAGACAGCCTTTACGTCAGATGCAGTCGGCCATCTGAGATGCACCAGAAGTCCTTGTGGACTCTGCTCTGCTTCTTCTGGGGTGTAGGGCCCTCCAGCCTCAACCGAGCACAACTCACAGCGTTGCTGGAGTGCCTGACTGCCAGGCGGTCCACGAACGAATCGGACTACGCCAATTGTATAGCCCAGCACGAGAAATTACTCGCTGAGCCTATCACTGCCGCCAGCAAAGGCCGTTGTTTCTTCGAAGCAAGGTTCGCAGACAGCGAGGCCCCTGTATTGTGCTATGGAAGTGTCGGTATACAAGGTGGTGATATTCTCCTACCTCTGACAGAAGTGGCGCCAAAGTTCGCTGTAGACGTTCCCCTCACTCCGTGTGTATATCGCATGTGCGTGCTCAGGCCTTGGAACTGTAGCAGTGAGCAGAATAACACCGCCGTGTCGAAAGCTTCATGGACGGACTGGCAATATCGAGTTGTCGGAGAGGCCTGGTTGTCATACCCTTTTTATGATGCCAGTCTGACACGGAACCCCATTTCTCCCACATCTAAAGTGACTCTATGCTGACACCGATCACATATCTATGTTCAGATACACTATTCATGGACGCCTTTCCGGAACTTCCAAATATTTCCATGGGTAGTCAACACGAGGAATCTTCAGTTACAATCACGCGAGCAATTGCTTGCATTCAGCACATCGCTGAAAGCATCTCTGGAATATACTCCCAGTCACCAGACAAAGCGTCGCAATTTGCTTTCTCGCCTTTCTTTCTCGTGCAAGTAGAAAGTTCAAACAAGCACAACCCCTTCCAGCATCAATGATAATCCACCAGATCCTCTGCCAACTTCCAACTTCCAACCAAGAACACGCTCCTGCTTTCTCACCATGTTGAAAACGCAGTACCTCAACTACGTCAAACTCAGAGACGACATCATAGGTAAGTTGTTCCACTAGCCAGATCTTACATGATCACGGCTAACCGAGCCTTTACAGCACATGCCTGCTTCAACAACCCCATGCAGGCCACTGACATTGACGTCCTCACCTACCCTCTCCCGTCTCGCACGCGACGCAAATACAGAGCAGTCCTTGTTGGCGCCACTTCAGAAGGTCGCAGGTGGTATCTGTCTCACGCTGATCATCAGGATGGTGAGATGGCTGCCATGAAAGCCTTGTTGGAAAACTTGCAGATCGCTAGTGACGTACTGGTGCCAGGAAACGGCCAAATGAACAGTGATACGACAATGAGCTCAAGAGACTCGTATCTTACACCGAAGACGAGTCTGACGCGCCACCTGATGAAGTGTCTGCGCTTCTTGCCGTGTGTGGATATGGTTTTGGGGTGCATGAGGGGAATATGTGAAGATCAGGAGCATGAGCACAAGTATAGGTACAGTGAGCCCTCAAACGGTTCACTCGCAGAGAATGGCTCAGTGGAGTATGGCATGGTGCCGCCAAACACACCCTCTGATGACCATGCTCACCGCGATTCGGGACGACTAGCTGGCAACGCGGAGTTCGAGCACTTCATCAGAAGAACAGATGGACTTGGAGAGTACAAGAGCGAAGTCAGGCCTACAACGCTCCCGTTGATCCACAGAGTTATGTCGACGGCAACTACACCATACAAGCCCCCAGTGGCATCTACTCTAATGCGCCACTTCCCTTCCTCATGCTGCAGCCAGAACACTACACTGAGCCATCAAATTCATTCGCGGAACATGCCGGCTTCATACCACGACGCAGACGCACTGCCTCCAGCGTATAGTCCGCCCTTCGACAGTGCGGAGCTGATTCTGAGTATCCTGGCGCTAAGAGAGGATATGCGAAGACAGGGCAGTGGACATGTTGGGAGGGCAAAACTGGACGGATGAGTTGGGATGGATGGGGTTTGCTGGTAGGGTTGAGGAACAAAGGGGATGAACTGGTCAAGAATGGTAGGGATGATGTATAGAAGACCAAAGTCGCATGAGTATGCAAACATAACCTACTTGTCAAAATGTTAGGATGCGTTATATGAAGAGTCTTACTAAAGTTGAGTGTGAGTAACAGTTAGGGTCACACGAAAAGAAGGTCAAAGAAGGATGTGTCCAAGAAAAGGTCAAGGAAATCGTGGGTATCTCATTGCAGTTCACGTACTACAGAATACAGACTATATGGTACATTTCGCATGAAAAAGAAGTGGCTTGGATGCAGAACGACAACGTGATTGCCATATACTAGAGCGTAGAAAGGAACTTTATGCGTTCGAAAAGACACGTTTCCCATAATAGACAGCTCGCCAAAGCACTTGCAAGTTGATTGTGACCGCGGAACGGTGTCGTATCGGAACGCGCTGCATCTAATAGAATGCGTCAGGACCGTCGTTGCTCGGTTGGCCGTGGCTTGGATCGTCCAGACTTCTGTACTGTGACTGTCCGCCCCCACCGCCACCGCGGCCTCGTCCACGACCGCCTCCGCCGCGATCGCCGCGATGACCTCCACGGTGTCCACCTCCGCGATTGCCGTATGATGGATTCCTGTTGCCTCCACGGCCGCGATCACGATTGCCGCCACGGTAGCCTGTAGGTCGATTATCGTCCCGTCCTCTACCATTTCCGTTGTGCGAACGATAGTCTCCGTGTCGGTCGTTTGGTTCGTGTGACCGTCGCTCCTTACGATTCGACTTGTTGGGGAAGTAGCTCTCATACTCGCTTTCACCGGCTTGTTCCTCCTCGATGCGCAGCATCTGCTTCTCGCCAACGACGCTGTCAAACTCATATGCTTGGCTTTCGGGCACGGGATGCCAATTGTTGATGCGTGCGGCCTCTGCTGGGCGGCCGTTCTTGCGTGTCGCCAGTACTACCGTGGGAATGGGGTTCTCCGAGTAGAACTTGGCGGATTTTGGCACTGGCTCAACGCGCGCCGCCCAGAGCTTGTTCTCGAAGCAAGAAACACCCGTCACCTTCCACCTCATCTTTGCTCCAATGCCACCAACCTTGTCCAATATGCTCTTCGGGCATGGTTTGGGGGTAATGAGGATGCTGTTGGCGAGATATCTCATGTCGTCCCTTGGCGCATTCGCTGGCAGGTTGACCAGCGACGCCAGCTTATCGGTCATGTTCGATGCGATCATGTAGCCTGTATAGAAGACAGTCTTCTTAATCTGGTAGGGAATGGTACCGGGTGGGGCGCTACCGGTTTTGATCTGGATGTTATGTGCGTTGATCAGCTTCTGGATTTCTGCGATTTCGGCAACGGGGTCCAGTTGCGTCGCATTCTCAGCGACTTGTATGACTTCGGCAACGATAGGCTTTCGCGAAGCATTGCTTTTGCCCGCCATGAGGTCTTTATTGAATTCAAAGAAGAAGTCCCTGAAGCCTTTGGTGTGCTTGACGCGATCCTCGTATATGCGAAGCTCTTCAGCGTCCTTGTAGGTGTAGACGATGTCCTTCAGCAGCTCTTGCTTGAATTCCATTGTGTTCCTGAACCTCTGACCAGCGGGCCCAGTTGCCGGCTTCAAGCAGACCATATCAAAATCCAGCTTCTTACTCCGCACGATGCGCTTGATCAGCTCGGAGAAGTTAGACTCCCCGCGCCCAGTCAGGAGCACGCTGATGGCGTCCTTTTGCTGCATTGACAGCTCAACAAGAGTGACAATGTGCTCGTTCCACCAGCCCTCCCATCCGCGCTTCTCTTCCTTCTCGATGCCTTCGCCGGTCGCAGAGAGAATGCCAGCATCATGCCACCAGCCTCCATTCACAAACATGTCGGGTGATCCCAGCTGTCCAAGGGTCGCGCTGTTCCATAGTTGCTTATTCGGGAGGGGACTTGCGAACACTGTGGATATGTTAGCTTAAACATGATGCGCGCAGGTCATTATACGTACGGGTGTTATCAAAGTCGAAGACGTGAATAGACTTGACGTCGGATACGGGAGGCAGCTCTTTATCGTCGCACGACCACCTCTTCAGCGCAGTGACAGTGTGGTAGGTGGCCTTCCCATTGGGTCCCGCGACATGGGGCCTGGTGGATGTTGCTAACATGGTGGAAAGCGAGTGTCTGGTCGAGGCTGAACGGAAGCGTCTCGTTGCTGCGAGCAGCATATAAGGAAGGGAACGTTTACGCAGGAACTAAGTGTGAGAGCGCTTCTGGTCGCGACACGTGCTCTTTGCGACGACAGTGGCCCTTGGTGGTGGCGCTCAATGTTTGCGAATGTTCGACAAGGCAGGTGCGACCGAGATGATTCGCGCCGTGGTAGTCGCGCCGCGAACTTTTGGTGCAGGGACCCTGCCGCTAGCACTTCCGACATGATCTCATCATGGGCATCACAGTTTATACACCATTTTCGGCGCATGGGAAGCACAGCTGCATCAAGCCAGGACCCGTCCAAGGACACTTGCGTGATATGTCTATCGGCTGTCACTGAGAGGGCTATCACCAGTCCTTGTAGCCACTACTCTTTCGACTTCGTTTGCCTCGTTAGCTGGCTGCAGGAGCGTTCGACTTGCCCATTATGTAAGTTGAATCTCATGCAGGCTATTGCAAAGTCTTGCTCATTCGAGACCAGGTAAGGCAGAGGTTACGGCTGTTCAATATGACTGGCGGTCGCCGACGGATTTCAAGAGCTATGAGGTGCAACGAAGCCCAGCCAAGAACCTGGCATCTGGTCCCGTTGATAGTAATTCCTCGTTGTTTGCTCCTTACGGATTACCAAGGAGACACCGAGGTGCACGCCGTGCCTATTCGCCTCCCGTCGAAGATGTAGCGCTTCAGAGACGCCGCGAAGTGTACCGGAAGAAACTCTACTCATTACACGTTGGGAGCAACCAACACTCCGGATACCGTGACCTGAGTCCACTTACGCTATCATCGTCTCCGGACCTGTTATCTAAAGCTCGTGCGTGGATCCGGCGGGAATTGCGTGTCTTTTCTTTCCTGCATTCCGACTCACCTGCCTCATCCTCCCATATGGCTACAACGAGCAGCAACGCAGAGTTCCTCCTCGCATATATCATTTCTATAATCCGCATGGTTGATCTAAAAGCAAGCAATGGTCATGCTGAAAATCTCTTAGCAGAGTTCCTAGGTCGGGAGAACAGCCGCTTGTTTCTGCATGAGCTCCAGGCATGGCTCAGGAGCCCCTACACCAAATTAGAAGAATGGGACCAAGAAGTGCAATACAACCAAGAGCTTGAGCAGAATCAGCAAGGCATTGGAGAGTCTTGTGATCAAGCACTCAGACGTGCTAGTACTTGAGGTCTGTTTCGATTCGACGACTAAAGCTGTCAAAGATTCGCCAAGCAAGCGATAGAGTTCCCACTGGATTCAGCAAAATCGCGCTTTACTTTTTCGTATGTTCGACTGTCCCGGAAAACGCGCAGCGGGCGTTGTCGTCGTTCCAAATCTGGTTAGCGACCCGGTTGAAGTTTAGCGAACCATGGTGTTTCGCATCAGTTTCGAGGGTTATCCTCGCTATGCACCGATGGCACCATCCAAGCACGCACGCACCATCCTCGATCAAGTACTAGATTTTACAAGGGAAGGAGTTGAATCGTTGCTTTTGCTGCAAAGAGTTGTGCTCCCTGTGTCTCCTCTATGCTCACACTCATAGTCCTCCACCGCTAAATGCACAAGCGAAGCAATAGCCATTTCCTGCATGAGGGCGAACACTTGTCAATATCGGTTACGCGGTACGTTTCGCATCTCGAGCATGAAGTACGTGGGAACTCCTGTTTCCATGATGGAGACATGTGGTTACAGGCTAGGTATAACAGCTTCTCTAAGCATTGCCCCTCCTTCACGATGCATGCGACGGTTTCTCAAAAGAACCGACCGGGCCACATCTTTTCTCCAGGCCAGTGTTCCCCTGTATTGAACACGACCGGCGATCACTCTTCCCCCACCACGGTCCTCAGCGGTGCCGTGATGATTTCGATATTATCTTGACTTCAGTCCTTTCCATTCTACTCTTCTTTCGTAGCGCTGGCTCGCCTTTACCATAATCTATAATTTCTACTTCCTGTGGAAGCAAGACCTTCGCACAAAAGCCTCTCAGATCCACTCCTCTTAACTTCGAGCCCACTGGAGTGAAGGACCACCTCGCGAGCATGCATTCCTCGATATTGCTCTTCGGCGCATACTGCGGCCTATCGGTTGCTGCAGGTCCATTTCCATGGATGTATGGAGTACCAGATTATCCCGATCTCGACCTGGATGAGATCATGACCGATGCCGATGTAGACCTCATGCTAGCCGCGGCAGACGACATTGTCTCTACCGCGCAATCCAACAACGTGGCTGTCAAAGATGGTCAGGAGCCCTGCGCAGTCATCAGTAGCGCATTAGCCGCAATGCCTTCAGGTGCTCGGCCGATTGTACCAGCAGAGCTCGGAGTGCGATGCTTACAGTCAGTGCCGCTGGATAAAGAGGGCGATCTGAGCTTGATTGAGGACATAAAGCTGTTTGCGAAGTGGCAGTCCAATATCGCGTATCTGAAGAAGCCGCCAGCGGACTACCCAGAAAAGCCAATCGACATTATGGGTGAATTGGACAGGCTCGCAAGCGGGCTTTCGGCAGACAGCTTCAAGAGCGAGTATGATTTTCAGATGCAATTGATGAATGTATTCGACCGCGCATACGACAATCACTTTGTATGGCAACCGGACGTCCTCGCATCAGCCATGCAATTTCAGAGGCCACCAGGCACGGAACTGGTTGCTGTGTCGACGGATGGCACAGCTGTGCCGGACATCTTCACCTACAGGGACATTCTCAAAGCCAACAATGATTCTTCATTTCGACCTTCAGCAGTTAAGATGATCGATGGGATAGCTGCTCGCAACTACCTCGCCAACGCCTCGACATTCGGCGATTTTCACGATGCGGATACAAGATGGAATGCCATGTTTCCATCGCAAGCGCTGATTGCTTCTGGATTAACGTTCCTAGGAGCCTTTAGAACTGGAATGTATACTGGACAACCCAATACCACTCTGCAATTCGCGAACGGTACCACGTTCTCTATGCCAAACATTGCTGTTGTATTTGGGAACTTCTCCAATGTCAACAGTGGGCAGGCCTTCTTCGATAGATTTTGCAATGGCCCTCGTCAAGCTGCACAAGCTGCAGCAGCCCCTACTCCTACGAACGAGACTGCCGTAGCTGCGCCAGTAGCATCGCACATCGGCTATCCAAAAGCTGTGATGATTAACCCAAGTCTTGCTGTGGGAGGATATTACATCGATGTGAATGGTTACGAGGTTCGTCTCTCAAGCTATCTACACCTTACTGCAATACTGACAGTGATTAGGATGTTGCAATTTTGAGCATCCCTTCTTACGACTCGCCCGACGTACAAAGCTTTCAGAACACTATGCGCGACTTCATTAGAAAGTCAAGAGCTGATGGGAAGACAAAGATGATTTTCGACCTTCGTGGCAATGGTGGAGGCAATGCGATTCTCGGCTATGACACCTTTAAGCAAGTATATCCGCAAGCCGAACAGGATCCCTTTGGCGGCACAAGGTTTCGCGCGAACGATGCCCTCAATCAGGCTGGTAAGATTACGCAAGACTTTCTCGCCGGGAAAACGTTTGCACAGTCAAACCGCACAGCTTTTACGGAGGCTTTCGGACAAGGGGTCACTGAAGCTGATATCTTCGGATTCACATCGATTTTCAATTATCAACACACCCTCGATGCCAGCAACCAAGAATTCAGTAGCTGGGAGAAGCTCTTTGGCCCGGAAACCTTTAACAACGACAGCTTCACGACCACTCTCCGCTACAACTACAGCGACGGCATAAGCACAACCTATACTGGATTTTCAGTCATCGGCTTCGGCGCGAATCTCAACGAGACGCGTACGCCTCAGCCCTTTCAAGCCGAAGACATGGTCATGCTCCACGACGGCATGTGCTCCTCCACCTGCGCCATAGCCTCTGAACTGCTAAAGAACCAGGGCGGAGTCCGCACCATCGCCATCGGCGGACGTCCACAGCCCGGTCCAATGCAAGGAATCGGCGGTACGAAAGGCGCACAGGTCTTCTCATGGGACGACATTCAAGTGCGCATGCAAGCTGCCTTCTTCCTTGGCTCGCCCGCCCAACGCGCAGAATGGAACAATACCGACCTCGGTCGCACAGCATTCGCCACACAGCTCTTCAAGCGCTCTGCCTACCAAGGCGGCAGGATTGCGGGTGGAGTCAACCTCAAAGATAACCTACGCCAAGGAGACGCAAGCAAAACGCCGTTGGAGTTTATATACGAAGCAGCAGATTGCAGGATGTTCTTTACGGCTGCCATGGTCAGCGATGTCACGCAGGTGTGGAAGGGAGTGGCGGATCGCATGTTCAGGACCGGAGGTGGAAAGGGGCTGGCGATGTGTGTGGAGGGTAGCACGATGGATAAGACGAGCGTCATGGGCGGAGGGCAGTTTAGAGGCGGAGATGGGAAACTTAATGCTGCTCCTGCGGGGGCTAAGAATGGGACGGGGAGTGGGTCGACGCCAACGCAGCAGTTTACGGGGGATGCTGTCGGGAGGTCGAAAGGGGCGTCATTTGGATTAAGTATGTTGGCAGTTTTGCTGTCGGCGGCTTTGATATAGATATATCGGGATGGCTCTTTAGTTCTCTAACGGCCATGGCATATGCATATTGCATTTTTCCTTTTCTGCATACAGGCGCATTAGTGTATTTGGTAATATATTATCGTTGTGACACAGTGGTCAACATCTCGATGAAGTTGTGGTTGATTGTTGTGTATCTGCTGATTCGTCTGTGCCCTCACCCAACCAATAAAGATGCTGATAACCATCTTGCATCATGTCCTACTATCATGTAGATACATGGCGTCCTCCTTGATGTTATGTGGTGAATGTCTTCTAGTGCCTTAATAAGCGCGCCGAAATGCTTCTTGGTAGGTCATCCCTACAAAGCCGGACAGGCTGAGCTCAGTGGGAACTATTGACGGACCCCAGCAGAGACCAGCTTGATATTTCCTTGCTTGAATCCATGGCTGGCTGTATTGAGCATGTTGGGTGGGCGTCGCGGTTGGACGATGTCTTGGCTCTTTACCCAATCCATGGGCATCCTCACACGCCACTGTCCCCGCCAGCGTTTGCAGCATTCACCAGTCTCTCCTTAAGACTCTCTTTCCACGCCTTGTCGAGGGCCTCAAGCTTGCCACCAAGGATTTGCACGTTGCCTGGCTCGAGCATGACGACGGCACGCCGGACGTCGACATTCCGCAGTAGAAGCTTCGCACCAATCGCCATGCTTGTGTTGAGCCCATCGATACCTCTGATGTCAAATGCATAGATTTTCAGGCCCTTTGCATCCTGGAGCAGTAGCTTAAATGGGCCTCTGCTGTGGGTGGGTGCAGCTACCGCAGACGGATCGTCGTTCTCTTGCTCGACAACACGCACAACTTCTCGTCCCTTGGTCATCTCACCACGCTCTTTCGCCTCAATGGCCTCTACCTGTGACCATCGAGAATTGCCAATGTCCTCGATATCGAGCACTTGACACACGACTGGACCGATTACGATGCGTGACTGGACGGTGCCTCGCAAAATGTCTTGAGGGAACGACGAGTCGGTGGGCGGATCTAATGACGCTGTAATGTCTGTGGCGAGAAGGCGGAAGCCGGCTGTCTGTTTGACTGCAGGTAGTGGTGTGTTAGGACGTGTCGTCGTGAGGAAGCTCTGAATCCAAGCCGCTGTCGGGTACAGGTGCCGCGCATTGAGGTGCTGTGTTAGTTCAGCTGCGAGATTAGCTGCCATCGCATATATGAGCTTCTTGTGCTGGAGTGATCAACTTTTCTTTGCACAATTGTGATGGTGTAGAAAGATTGTGGCAGACGCGTCGCGTCGAGGATGCGGGGAGCTCTTTCCTCCGTGACCCACTCGAGCTTCACCACCATTCAACAACTACATTGCCGGTACAGCACGACCACCAAACAAATTTCTGCTCAACCTTCGCTACACACACTAGGTATTGCGTCCCAGCCATGTCGACTATAGCCTCCCCTCGAGCCAGCGTCTCGGTGCGCAGCCCCTCGTCCACTCGCACCTCGCTGGAGAGCTCTCGCGCTCCTCAGCCCGCACGCCGCAACAGAGCAGCATTGCGCGAGTTCTATGGCCTAAAGAATGCACCCAAAGATTCAGGGGCGAAGATATCTGAAGAGTCAACAAGGACTGAACTAGGCCCTGAGGAAGACGAGACGTTGACGGAATTGGATGCCGTTGACTTCGATGCGGACACATTTGTTCAAAACCTCCTGGCCAGGGAGGGTCTACAAGGTGTCCTCAGAGTGGAAGCCGATCTGATATCACGTTCGTACAAGTAGTTGCTGCCTATACCCAAATTTACTGATTGTGCAAAGAAATACGCAACCTTGACAGCGACAGAAAGTCGCTCGTTTACGATAACTACTCGAAGCTGCTATCAGCGACCAGCACCATCCGACGTATGCGAGGGAACATGGACCCTCTCGCGCCCACGACACATACACTCGGCCCAGCCATATCACACATAGCTGAGACGGCAACTTCTCTATCCTCCTCCATGCAGAGCCTACAGAAGCAGCCCGAAGGACTCGGTATCAGCGTGCACATTGAAGAAGACAACACCGAAAAGGTGATCGAGGCACAGAAACAGAAGCAGAGAGATACCGTCAGATGGGTTCTTGACACACCTCGCCGACTGCGCGAGCTTATCGATCAAGAGCACGACGAAGAGGCAGAGCAAGATTGGGAGTCAGTTAGCAATATCCTTATCCGGTGGAAGGATGTGGCTGGCGTGGCAGAGCTCCGAGCAGAGTGCGAAAACATCATGCAGGAAGAAGAGGAGGAAGATTCAGATTGATCGTATCCCGAGGTCTAATTCAGCTGTCCATTCCAAGTATCGAGGCCTTTCCCGGCGACCTCCCAAGCTGCAGCAGCTTTGAAGATACTCATCTCATCAAATCTCTTCGCCACAAGTTGCATCCCGACAGGCAACATGCCAGGGCCTTCAGGTGCCTTACCCCAGCCGGCAGGCATGGCAAGAGCAGGATCTGTTCACAATCAGCGTTGGTCAAGAGCAGTGATGGGCAGCACTCACGGCCAGTCACGTTGAATTGGCAGGTGTTCAAGGTAGCTCCTATGGCTGGATCCATCTTTGCACCAACATCTGCCGACAAGTCAGGGTGCTTACTTCCAACTCGCGGGTTGACTGGCGTCAACAAAACATCAAAATCCTCCAGTACCGCGTCGTACGCGTCGCGCAGCTGCTGCACGTGACCCATAGCCTTCGCTAAGGTAGCATTGGCATCTTCTTTCTCGTTCATGAAGACCGAGTTGAAGAACATGTTTACCACTGCTGGGTTGTGCTTGTTCAAAACATCAAATGACTTTTGATCGAATGTCGGAGGCGTGACATCTGGCATCGCGTACTGCAGCATTGGCGTAACTCGATTCTGGAGACCACTGCTTACAATCGATGGTCTCGATACCACAGTCCAGATGGCCGGTCCAAGACTGTGCATGGGGATCGATACCGTCTCGACACTGGCGCCTATCGCTTGAAATTGCTTGACGGCGGCGTCGAAAACGTTCTTGACTTCGTCTGACAATCCAAGCACTTCGAGACTTTCCTTGATCACGGCCACCCGTAGACCTTTGCCAGCGCAATGCGGTGTCCTGTTGCCCTGCATTTCCTGACTCGTTCTCCAGTCCTCCATCAATGCCAGATAGTTGGGTACATTCTGGTATAAAGGTGTCTCTGGTGTGCATCTGGGGTCGATGCCATCGTAGCCAGCAAGAACTGACAGTAACAATGCGTTGTCTTCAAGAGTCGTGGTCATCGGCCCAGTATGGTCCACTAATGGCAGAAGACTGATGATACCGGTGTATGGAATCAGTCCATGCGTTGGCTTGAGTCCGTATATACCAGCATATGCGGCAGGAATCCGAATTGACCCACCTTGATCACCACCAATCGCCATGTCTACGCCTTCTCCAAGTTCCGCATCGATCACATCAAGGCCGTGCCTCTTTCTCCAATCTCGTACTTGGCTGGCAGCGACGATGGCACCACAGCCACTAGAGGATCCTCCAGTCGTGTAGCCTCGCAGCCAAGCATTATGTACAGGCCCGGAGGCAGATGTGAAGGAGAGCGGGCTCATGGAAAAATGTTCGCAATTTGCGCTACCTCGGATTGTGCCACCGCTCTCTAGCACACGTTTAACCACTATAGCATCAATCTCTGGAATAGGATATTTGGCCTTCCCTGTGAGAAGCTCGGGAAATGTACCACCAGTGAGAGGCACACCAGCAATCGAAACATTGTCTTTCACGGCAACTGTTCTGCCTGCGAGTCGTGTGTTAAGCAACTTCTCTGAAGTGATTGCCGTCTGATGACTCCATGTATTCAGCGGGTTCCTCTCTGCATCTCCTGCGAGTTTCTGGTATGTACGCGGTAGTGTCGATGGTTCAGGGAGCAGCCGAGGATCCGTATAAGCTGGAAGTGCATCTATGACTGCTGAGGTCGCATCCAAACCATTCAAGAGATGGCGATAATGCTCTTCCTCCCTTTCATCTACGACAATGCCATACGTTTTTGCGACTGATCGCAATTTATCGACGTCCACTATCATTGTCTAGTCAGACGTTTGCAATATCAAAAGTGGGGGCTTCATTACCCGTTGGCGGTCCTGTGCTTAGAAAGACGACCGACATCTTCAGTTGAGCAGTTCTTTCGAAGGCAGGATAAAGGATAGTACTGGGGGTTTCATTTGGACTCTATCCACCACAGCGACTTTGATATAACTACTTTGCCTTACGCGATAAGCTGCGATTCGGCAACAAGGAGCCGCGGTGGAGCTATTGATAACAGCAGCTTATCGATGACATGTCTCTACACTTCAACCTCGGAAACATATTACGTCTACGCTTGAAGCATGCAGACGTGTACTCTTCGAGCCAGAGCTTCGCGCGTACTTGGCACCTTTTGGTGGCGCATGTCAAAACCGGGTTTCTCGCTTTCTCGCTGGATGCATCCGTGCGCGGAAGACGGAACCGGGCGCTTGGAGTCGGTCGTTAGATGAGCCTCGTGCAACTATAACTTAACGTCGGGTAGCGGCGACAATGTATGCTTGCAGCTGAGCATGCATGGTGGCGTTGGGCGCGTACTCAGGTCTGGGACAGCGTGTTGTGGGACGTGGTGGGTGCACCATGACCTGGACGGTGTGCAGCTTTCCGAAAGATTACTCTTGTCTCTGACCTACTCAGAGATTGTCGCTGTGAATAGGCAAAGTCGACGGAAAACTGTTGAGAAGGTGAGACTGGGCGAATCGGTTGCCAACTTGCTGCGACTTCTCTTGCACGCCAGAAGAAGATATAACCCTGTTCAAGTGCGTCAATCGGGGGACCGAAATTGTGATAATGAACTTCTAGACGGCTTGGTTTACGTCTCAAATTGATATAACGAGCTGAAGTTGCCAATCATCTCAGAGTTTATACCACCGGTAAATGTCCTTACACGTGTTTCGAAGAACAGCGTTGGTTGCCACACAAGCGTCTGTGCGACCTCCAAGTCATGCACAAGCTTCCCATCAATGCTATCACTCTTGTCCATTGGCATTCATAGCAGCATGGCCTCATCAGCGCTGATCGACCTTGAATCGAAATAATTGTACTACAACGCCAATGATGTCTGCGGTCGGATAAACGGTTCGATGTCGTGCAGGACCAGCCCGAAACAACGGCCAATCTCCACGTCCCACTTGAGCATCTCGCGAGGCGGTGGCGTACACGGGAAAACTTCCACTGCGAACATCGAGAACGTCGCACTGACTACCAAGACTCCACATGCACGGGACCGAGACGAGCTTCTTTCAGCGAAGCGTGGGGCGGCATGGCAACACATGGGACCCGCTTCACTAGCAGGCGGAGATTGACGTTTGACATTGAAGAGCCTCACGCTCATCACGCGTACCGCTGGCCATGCGATGCACATATGCTGTGCTTGGCTACACTTGATCTTGACATTTCAAGGCCGCACATTTGGTAACCATGTAGGCGCCAAGCCCGTAAAGAGTAGGCCAAGCAAAAATATCGTGGGAAGAAATGTACAAGGTTCGGCTTTGCCATTGTTTCAAATGAATGAACACCTCGACCTGGACTGGATCTCGCATTGACCAGCTACCCATGCGCCGCTCGCCGCTTCGTCGTTTCCGCCCGAGATATGTTTCGCTTGAACAAGCGCCAACCTTGTTTTGTACTCGATTGACTGGCCAAGAAAGCCTCAGCATGAGCTATTGTGCAAGAAGCATTGCGAAGGCATTGACACTTCCTAGTCGACCCACGCCAATACTGGTGGCTGCTGAGGTCATGGTGTCTTGTGGACCTGACCACCAAGCGAGATGGAAGCACCGCGGAGAGACGTAACGAAAGTAGGCAGAGTATAAAGTGTGAAGACTCCCCAACGCTGGACTATCACGCTTGACGCTCACTTTCTTCTTGACTTCATTCCTTCAAAGTCGTTTCGTTCTTTCATTTGATCGTTCTTGACGCTCTCTTCATACATCTACCTTCCGCAAGCCGACCTCTTTCGCGACCCAAAATGAAGACCTCTGCTATTGCTCTCGCCCTTGCTGGTGGTGCTCAGCTTGCCACTGCACACACTACTGTAAGGCTTGTGTACGCACTCCTTACAAACAGACACTGATGTCGCTTTCCAATAGCTGTGGAATGTTCTTGTGAACGGAAAGGACCAAGGAGTTGGCAACAAGCAGGGCGGATACATCGATTCTCCACCGAACAACAATCCTGTTCTCGATGTCACCTCCAAGAGCATAGAGTGCAATGTCGCCGGTGTCAAGGCCTCGAAGTCCATCAATGTTGCTGGAGGCGACGAGCTCACTTTCCAGTGGTACCACGACACTAATAGCGCAAGTGATGACATTATTGCTTCGGTATGTCAGATCATGCACATGTCTATGCATAGCACACTAGCTGACTTGACCAGTCGCACAAGGGACCCATTATGGTTTACGCCTCCAAAGCTGGTGGTTCGCTGTCCTGGACGAAGCTTTGGGAGGACAAGAGCTCCGGAACTTGGGCTGTGGACAAGCTCCTTGCTGGAAGCTACACTGGCAAAAAGGGCCAGCATTCCATGAAGCTGCCTGCGTAAGTTCCATTTGTACGGTCACAGTGGTTCATCACGCTGATACGGCAAGCAGACTCGCTCCTGGCGAGTACATTCTGCGCCCAGAGATCCTCGCTCTCCATGAGGGCAACAAACAAGGCGGCGCTCAATTCTACATGGAGTGCGTTCACGTTACCGTCGGTGGCTCAGGCACCAAGACTCTGCCCGCCGGAGTGAGCTTCCCCGGCGCGTACAAGGCCACTGACCCCGGTGTCTTGTTTAACATATACGGTGGCTCGTCCAGTTACCCTGGTGTCGGTCCTGCAGGTAAGGTCACATCCTAATCTGCTCGTTGAGAGGAATCTAACAAATCCCTTAGTCTGGGACGGCGCAAGCAGCGCCTCGACAGGTGGCTCCGCAGCCACCACCCCAAAACCCGTTGCTACCTCTGCCGTACCTGCTACGACCCTCGCGACTGTCGCTAAGCCTGCGGAGACGGCCGCTGCGGGCTCTGGATCTGCAACCGCTCAGAAGTACGCTCAATGTGGCGGTCAGGGATACTCCGGTGCTACAGCCTGCGCCAGTGGCTCGACATGCACCAAGATGAACGACTACTACTCGCAGTGCCAGTAGATATGACGAGATGCTGTTCCCGAAGACAGGCAGAGACGGGGAGAACAGATGAAAACGAGCGTCGAACGGCTGCTCCTATATTCTCAATGTATATATTTTAGAATCCACGACAAATAGACTTCGCTTGTGCTTTAGATTTTGGTGCTTTCTCGATCGATGTTTGCGTCGGAACTAATTGTGTCTCCGCGTGGTGCTGCAATTCACGTGGTTGACGTCACCCATCGCTGACTAAGATGGTTGGTCTTGCGCCTCCGCAGCCGCAGCCGGCACATTCTCGCCCCCTTACCGTCTAGACCCTGAATCTCCCTCAAAGCCGAAGCTCGGCATCTAATCACAAGTCTGCCGCAGATGACCTGCCAAACCTCAACACTTCACTTCTTCACTTGTCTTTCCTTCTGCGCGCAGGCCTCACGTATGCGAGCCCATCGACCGCCGCCATGATACCCACTACTTGCGCCTGGGCTCGCGTGGGCTTACGGCGCATACCAAATCACTCTCGGAGTCGCATGACCGGACAGTTTACACCATTCGAAAGCGCACACCTGCGGACCACACCCTCGAAAATCACTCGCCGGCTACATGCTTCGAAGGGCCCTGTAGGTCAGAAAGCGCCCGAGACTTCGAACACGATCCCTGGGCCGAGCTGGCTTTGGCTGGAACCCATTTACGAGCCGTTTCGCGCATATGGTCGCGTGCAGCAGAGGAAGCCATACATGACACAGTTCATATCTTCGCTGGTCATATACTTTGTTGGCGACTTGGTGGCTCAGAGCATTGCTGAGCCTGCGCCAAGCGAGACGGTGGTTGAAGAGGGCGAGGAGAAGGGTTGGGTACAGGAATGGAGCGACAACCGCGACTGGCATCGGACGGGTCGCTCCCTGATTATTGGAGGCTTGAGCTCTATACCGGCGTACAAGTGGTTCCTCTGGCTTGGGAACAACTTCAACTACGGTTCGAAGATACTGTCTCTCACAGTAAAGGTGTGTTTGAGTAGACGATTGCAGCTCTAGGTTCCTTGCTGACAAAAGATGTAGGTTGCCGTGAATCAGGCTCTTTTTACACCCCTCTTCAATTCCTACTTCTTCGGCATGCAATCCTTATTGTCGGGGGCATCAGCTTCGGAAATCATCGAGCGCATCAAGAACACCGTTCCAACGAGCTGGATCAACAGCTGCAAGGTGTGGCCGGCAGTCACGGCGTTTAGTTTTACATACATACCCATACAGTACAGGAGCATATTCGGCGGCGTTATTGCAATTGGATGGCAGACATATCTGAGTCTGCTGAACCAGAGAGCTGCTGCTCAAGAAGAGGTTGAGCACGAAGCTGAGCACTGTCAGGTACAGAAAGCGCCGGTTGAACAGCATACCCAAGTGCGCGGACATGAGCGGGAGAAGCAGAAGTGCGCTGTTTGAATGTCGCTTCGTGCCTCACACTAATGCTCGAATTCAGCTGCATGCAGGCTAGCAACACATTCATTTCTGTCGAACGCGATAGGTCTCTACGACCAGGTATTTCTTTTGTTGCATAACACTGGGCGCAATACGGGATAGATCGCATTAGACGGGTGTTTTGGGTGCGCCTACGGGCTTTTGCCATTTTCGTGTGGTATCCAGTCAAGCATCGATCAGGCTTCTTGTCATTTCCAGATCTCTAAATTCATCTATCTATCATCAATTTCTTTTTGGTATTCCTTTTCTACTTCCGCAGTTCGCTCCCCCACCGAACCCCGCCAATCAGTCAACTCGTTTCGGCCCGAGAAACTCCGCACTTCACGATACTCCACGCACTTGCCGGAAGAACGTCATGCAGGCGAAATCATGTTCCTTTCAAGCGAATCGTCCGGGATTGCATCCACTGGTACCTGAAGAAGCAACGACTACCGCAAAAAGTGGAGGTGATGTCGTTGAAATGGCGATCAAAGTAGTATTGACCAAGAATTGTGTCGATTGAAAACATGGCGAAACAGCAGAAGTTTAGGTCTGAGTAAATAATTGTATTTCACAATCGCTTAAACTGATCCTCCTTACAATGGCATCCTCAGCACAACAGAACATCGACGTCGAGGCCAACATTTCATGGCGACAACGATCTGAGCTTGACAAACTAGCTGATCTACCCCCAGACCTCGACGATGAGCTCACAAAGCTCGATAAGCAGTTCTGGGTCTCAGGTGCACAACTCAAAAAGGTAGTAAGACGTTTCAGCGAAGAGCTTGATGAAGGGTTATCGAGTAATAACCAGAACATTCCAATGAACCTGGCTTGGACCTCACTGCCCACTGGGAAAGAGAAGGGAGTAATCCTGACGATAGATCTTGGTGGAACGAATTTACGAGTATGCAAGGTAGTTTTGCATGGTGATGGAGGCGGCGAGCAAGGAAAGAGTGAGCTGGAGCAGGAGCAATACAAGCTGCCTGAGGATCTGAAGACAGGTGATGCAGACAGCTTGTGGACTTTTATCGCAGACAAGCTGGAGGATTTTGTGCGTGACAAGAAGCTCGACAAGGAATACAGCACAGATCACCCCATGCCGCTTGGCTTCACATTTAGCTACCCAGCAAGGCAAGAACGTATCGATCACGCTGTCCTTCAGACATGGACCAAAGGCTTCGACATCAACGGTGTAGAAGGCGAAGATGTGGCACAGCATCTGCGAGAGAAGATAGAGGCTAAGAAGCTTCCGTTCGAGCTCATCTGTGTAGTCAACGACACAGTAGGTGCTATGATAGCATCTGCATACAACGACCCCGAAACTATCATCGGCGCGATATTCGGCACTGGCTGTAATGCGGCATACATGGCGAGCGTTGTGGATATCAAGAAGCTGCGCTGGGGTGACGTCCGCGTGAAGAGTTCGTTGCGTGGAACGAAAGACGGTAAACAGCAGAAGATGGCAGTCAACTGCGAATACGGCGCCTTTGATAACGCGCATCGCGTACTTCCACGCACAACTTATGACGAGCAGATTGACGAAGAAAGCCCTCGACCAGGCGAACAGACCTTCGAGAAGCTGTCAGCGGGTCTCTATCTTGGCGAGATTTTCCGTCTTATTTTGCTTGACCTCGCAAAACGCAAGCTCGTTTTCGAGGGCCAGGACATATCCAAACTCCACGACAGCTACTCCATGGACACCGGCTTCCTTTCACAAATCGAAGATGACGAGTCACCCAGATTCGAGACCACGCGCCAGCTCTTCCACGATACGCTGAACCTCAAGCCCACAGATGTAGACATCGAAATGTCACGTCGACTGGCAGAAATGATTGCCGTCCGCGGCGCACGACTATGTGCATGTGGCGTTGCTGCGATATGTACAAAGGAAGGGATAGACAAGGGCAATGTTGCTGCAGATGGAAGTGTAGCCAATAAGCATCCCAAGTTCAAGCGAAGATGGGCGAAAGCATTGGGCGAGATATTGGACTGGAGGGAAGAGTGGATGGAAGGGACGGACGGGGCAAGTGGGCCGATTAAGATCACGAGTGCGGAAGATGGGAGTGGAGTCGGTTGTGCGATCATTGCGGTTATGGAGCTGGAGAAGCGCCAGTAAGGAGGAGGTGGAGTTCCGATTTATTGAATATTGATCGGTGTGAATGGGAGCATATCAGGCCAGTGATAGGGTGTCCTAGTGTTGATTATATGATTCAGCTTATGGGGATGAGACAGAGCCTACTGCTGCCTGGTATTGTGTCTCCACAACTGCTGACTAATTGCACCTTCACCAACTTCGCATTGTCAATACACGTTTCAGTCATATATGCTTTCATAGAATGCTTGACATGTAGCTTAAGAACGATAATAGTTTCAAACGAGTTGTGCTAGTCGTTCCATACACCGCAATTGATCTCGCAATCATTCGCAACACTATACTAACCAACCCAATATGTCTTCAACACCAGCACCGTACCTACCATCCCAACCCTTTCCAAACTTTTCAGGAGCTCTAACAGACATTAGACACTGCACGCCCACACTTCGCTCCATAAATACGTACCCTCTCCATGGCGGCTGTCCCTGCACTTTCGTTCGCTACACCCTGTCCTCTTCCCCCTTGATCGTCCACGCCTGCCACTGCACCCACTGTCAACGCGAAACCGGCACCGCCTTTGCCCTCAACGCCTTCTACGAGCCTGACCGCCTCACCCCCACACTCTCCACCGGTGCCACCGGTGTCGACGCCGATTCCGAGCTCCTGCACGTCCCCGTCCCTAGCTTGAAAGGCGGTAGTGAAGGCCAGGTCATGACGCGGTGTCCAAAGTGCTTTACGGTATTGTGGAGCGTGTATGCTCCGGGACGAGCGCTGAGGATTGTCAGGGTGGGGACGGTGGATGGTGTGCAAGGGCCAGATGGGAGGTACGTGGCGTGTGGTGGATTGAGGCCCGATGCGCACTTGTTCGCGGGAGAAAGCGGGAATAGGCACTCGTGGATTGGGTTGGAGGGGGAGAGGGTATTTGAGAGCATGGGGGCCAAGGAGGAATATTGGAGCGAAGAGAGTCTGGAAAGGTGGAGGGTATTTAGGGAGGGGAAATGAGGTCGTTGGAGGGGATCTTTGTTGAAAAGGGTGGAAAGAATTGGGGCAGGATTTCAGAGGAAGGTATCTCATGACGGGCGTGACAAGTGCCAAAGTTCGGGATCGGACAACAAAGGTGTATTCATTTTTCTTGTATCAGGAACTCGAAAGCCGTAAAGGCATGCACATACGCTACTTGTTGCAGCTCCTCAACCAGGCAGTATTCATCCGGACCTCCCATGTTATACGGCGTCAAGCCAACCACGACCGTAGGGATACCTCGTTGCCGATAGAGTCTTGCGTCAGAGGCTCCGACTCGCATATTGATCACTGCCTTGGAATGAACGAATTCCTGTGCTGCAGCTAGAGTCCACTTGACTAAGTCTTCCGATGCAGAAGTCCACGTGGGATCGTACTGCCGTATTGGATGGAACGAGACTCCCTGAAGATCGTCAAGGCGGTTGCGAATGTATTCAAGAACGTTCTCCGTCGTGGTTCCGTAAGGCACACGGATGTCAAGTTTCGCTGTTGCAGAATCCGGTATGAGATTCATACTCGTTCCTCCAGATATCGTTCCCACGTTAACAGTATTTCGGCGAAGCACATCGGCCTCACCTACTCCAGCATATTGACTGGAAACGGGGATTGCTGCTTCAATCGCTTCGATAACGTCCTTGGGTGCTTGCAAATTTAGTTTCTCCAGCTCTTTGACGCGTGATATGGCTTCCATGAGCATCTCAATCGCATTGACTCCGTGGTGAACATGAGCACCATGTGCAGCTTTTCCAGTGGCATTGAGCTCCAACCATAACAGCCCTTTTTCACCTGTGCGCACAACGAGTGGTGATCCAGCATCGCCCACAATAACGGCATCGGCAACTCTTACCTCATCTACATTGTCGAGTAGCCATTCGGTACCTAGGATTCCCATTGTTTCCTCATCTCCAGCCAACGCCAGTACAATCTGGCCATCCCATACAAATTCCTGCGCGGCGACAGCCTGAATCGCAATTATACTCGCAGCGATACCTCCTTTCATGTCTGCCGCGCCTCGACCGTAGAGTCGCGACCCATCTTCGGAAACATACCCCTCCAAGGGAGGGAAGTCCCAGTGCGCAACATCGCCGACCGGGTAGGTGTCCAGATGCCCACTGAAGACCAATGTCTTGCCGGGTCGAGATCCTCTGATGACGGCGACGACATTGACGATTTCCGGTGACGTTGCGTGCAAAGTAATCTCGGCTTTTGGTAAGTATTGTCTTATCATCTGAACAGCAGCTGCGGCTGCTGCATCGACATCGCCTGGAGGATTGGGCGAAGCGGCTTTAACGAGCTTCTGAGTTATGTCGATGAGGTCATCCCGGCTGCTGTCGAGAATCCGTCTCATGGACAGCTTTGGATCGTGCATATCTGCCATGGCAAGATAGGAAGCATGTATGAGTAGGTAGCGCGCCAATATTTAGGTTTATGATCGTTATGTCTCTCGTGGAAATATACCGTCTCTATCCGCCAATGATGCACATTACTAAGAGACGGCTATTTCTAGGCGAAAGCGCCAGGATTGGATAAACGCCTCGAGCGACAAATACTATTGTAATAAACCCTGAAAATCACGAAAGTGGCTGTGTTCCTCTCAGCAAATTCTCTCAATTCAACATTGCCATAGTCCAATCGTCCATCTTCCACATTTTCCCAGATGCAGACTTCAAAAAGCGATTTGCCGTATGTTTTCGATAAGCTTCCGTCAACAGGGTTGAATGCGCGATTCCTCTACACGTCTTGTTTTTCTGCGCTAGGCTGAACAGACTACAAGCCTCTACGCATTGTTGCAGAGTGTATGCCATTAAAGAAGTGATGTCATTGTTGGGATAATTGCTCAACGGCGCGCGTGTGTACGAATTGATATTTCCGTCTCGATAGCTGATCTGGATAGGATCAGAGGACGGACAGGAGCTGTTCACACGAAAGTCGTTCGTAATGTCTGGTGGTGTGTAAATGGTGCCATTGGTGGGAATGTGGCAGATGGTGTCGGAAGACACCTGACAGATGGATCTACAGAAGTGGGAACAATTCTTGCGAGGACTGGTGAAGAGCTAGGTTCGAATTTTGATCTGTGGTGTACTGTTAGCCTTGGCCTACATGTATTGTGCTTCATTTCGAAATATGGATGATCGCACACTGACTTTGCTTTCTGAACCGCAAGAGAACCTCCAACACCATCACCTATACTAGCACCAATAATGACTATTACAACCAAGAGCAGCCAGAGCTTGGGATGTCGCCAGAATGTCTGCTGTCGTGGACGCGCCACTTGCTGTGCCCTTCCGGGCTCGATAGGCCTTATTGGACCGATATGATTCGATTCCAGTCGAGCCGTAGACGACTGACATACTTGGAATGCAGCTGTGGGTGGTTGGCATACTTCTGGACCATACCCATATTCTGTACAAAATGGTGAAATCCAGCCATGAATCACGTGAGGCAGTTCGGAAGACAGGGAAGAAGCCATGTTGCATAATTGCTACCATCTGAAGTCGCGACCATCAAACGAGAGCGGAAATGAGGAGTGACTGCACACACAGGACTAAATACGAGACTAAGAATGGGGCCAGCCCGCGAAAGAGGGCTTAGCCATGCTGTGCCACCATATGATTTGGGAGCATTGTTGTGAGTAGCCAGCCAAAAGAAAGCTGGCTCGGCCTATAGCCATTGAGCACAGGGTGAATGTGGGGCCTGCTAAGATCTGGAGAAGCGGACGTGATGTGCAACGCATTTCAGGGCCGTGAAGATTCGAGATTGTCATCAGATGCTTTCCTAATTGAATTCTTTCAAGCTTTGTCAGGTGACTTCGCAATCAGAGCCTACCGTTATTGAATTTCGACAGGGTGAATGAAGGCATGACTGGCTATCGAATCGTATGAGAATTTCCCTTGCAGATTGCGCCTTGCCGTCTCTGGGCGTCAAAGGTGATAACTGTGGGCTAGTCGGTGGCCATTTCTCCTTCTTTGAGAAATATCCCAGTACAAGGTCTCAGCCAGCTGTTGCTCACATATCCTCCAGCTTGTATACTTCATAGGCCGGCTCCTCATACGGATGTGCCCTATCTTTGTTGATCCCGACTCGTTTCATGCTCGAGCATACAACTTACTTCTTCAATTCTTCGACCGCCTTCAGAGTAGTGTCTTTACCTATACAAATGGCCTCAACTCTGTACTCGTCTACCTCCTCCAGCTCTCCAACCTTCCCGATCTACCCATTTGCATTAGCCGTACCGTCACATAACTTACAGTTTGCATCATACATGGGGGTTCGCTGCATCGCCAGGCCTGAATTGGCCAGTGCCTCTGCTAGTGAAGCAGCATTCTGTGTAGCCACCTGGGCCCGGAAACCGCCCCGCGCCTGCTTTGAAGATGGCGGATTTGCAGGCTGTTAGTGCAGATGGCGGAACAAAAAACACGATCTTGTATTTGACAAGTGTACTAGCCATGAAGATGCAGGGTTGCGATATTCAGTTTCTCGTGAGTAAGGACATGAGAGTGTGTGTGCTGGTAGGGAAGGCTGAGGTAGGGACGGGTCGGCTAGCGCTGGTGTGAGAGTGGATCTGTGGGGTAGCTGCAGGGGGGCGCGCTCCCTACTTGGACATGTTCAGACCTCATCGACAGTATGGTCCTCACAGCTCACTTTGTCAATCATATAAATGAGGAGGTCGCCCCGATATGCCTCGCAAGCAATACCTTCTCGTTGGCGTTCATGGCCGTGGAAGGCGACGACTGCTTCTTGTAGTCGATGTGGAAGTATGTATCGAACAGCCATGTCTAGGTATACTGAGGTCTTGGGCACATGGAAAAGGACATCGCTGCAACGATAGTTACGGTTAGTCCACTATACTCTGTGCTAAATGCTGAAGTTGATAGACAGAGACAGATCGATGGTCAAGTCTGTTTCTGTCTTGTGCGCTTTGAGAGCGGTTTCACTAGGTGTGGCTGAAGTCGTCTGTGACCGGCTCTCGTATCGTGAAGGCGGTATCTTGTCGACATCGCTAAGTTTGGTGTTCATTAGATGTGTTATCAAGAGCATGAAGAGCACACTCGAGAGCGACGTTAAATTCCACAGCCATGTGGTGCAATATCGAAGTCTCTGAGGAGAGGCTGGGGAGTCAGCAGGTTAGAGCAATGCATCGAGAGGACCTGCAACAATGATCGAAAGACTTACGCGTGAGCCCAGACAAATTTAAACGGTCTCTCTCGGATGGCCTGCATACTTTCGGATGATGCCGAAGGCTGAGCATCTCATCGGCGATGAGTCTCCACAACTTGGATGCTTTACACCAACCACCACACCACCCGGCCACATCAGCCGTTGCACAAAATACGATAACGACTCGCCATGACCAGTACAAGAATACTTTTGGACGATGCAAAGCACAAGCCTTCACCGGTCTCGAAGCTGACAGCCGCTCCGATACCTTTCTCGGTTGCATGACCCGTACCAAAGTGCATCGGCGATCGCGCTGCAGCTGGGATCAAATCTGGACTGAAAACGCCCAATGTGCCCCAGGGTCAAGGCTTAGTCATTGGAGGGGCAGTCCCGACAGATGTTCGTGTGAAAAGTTCGAGGATAGGCCATGATTGTTTCGGACCCTGATCGTCGCTGGCGTGGTGTTGAATAGCTGGCTTCGTGGACTACCGAATCGAGAACATCTCGTGCTTGTTGCTCATCCAGACTTTTCTTGTTCCACTCAGCAACCTCTACGTCCATACGCCGGGCGTGTTCACCAAGAACTGGGCCCGAGAGCGTCTTTTCTCGAGCCTGGTTCAGCTCGAGTGTTCTTGCAAGGGCACATTCGGTGGCAGACTCATGAGACGCAGTCAGTGCTAGGATTACACGATTGGCAGCTCAGCAAGAAGTTGTAGAGCCTCTTTACAGCACCTACGCCATATTTGACCTGACCTGTCGGCAGTATCGAAGCAGCCAGGCCTACCCGGCGGCCGCTGCATTGAAGATTGGAAAACATGTCCTTGTGATCGACATTTCTAAACCTCACTCTGCGTCCCTTAATTACAAGTTCAAGGCACAGCAAAGCATACTAGAGAAGGATAAGAGGCTGGTCAGTCGTTATTAGACGACTCCTCACCGACCACCCGACCCGCTATGAGGAGCGTGAACATGTGCACCAAGGTCACTCTCAAACGTAAGTCCCAACACAGCCCGCATAGCATACTCTTACTGCATCGCTAATACTCGGCATACGGTTTTGACAGATACAACTTGTCGGCACATCTTCTGGGTAAAACGTAGCTGCCATCGTCACCCTGGCTGCGAACTACAAACCGAAGTTGAACGTGAAAGAGGAGGAGAATGCTGGGACTGTGATCCAGGACAAGGGCCACCCGAAGCTCTATTCTCGAAGGTCTATGCGTGGGGCAGGGTCAAGAAAAGCCCCAAGGGCGCTGTCTCGATTGAGCCTGCGATGTGATGTGGATCGTTAATAGAGACATGTAGTGCACTTCGTAACTACGACTTCATACGTTGTAAAGCTCACCTACATTGAGCTATCCCCTTGTGACCGAAATCTAGTGTTTGAGATCGCGTGGATGTGACGTTCAACGTCAATCATCCTCAACATCACATTCGCCAGATTGAAACTAGATTTCACCACCTACCCCCTTCAAATCTACGGTCTATAAGACAGCTACACCACACTATGCTCCTACTCTGATCTTCAGGCTTCGCCAACATCACAACTATATCCCAAGGTTCTCGCACCTCAACTTACCCTTCCCACCACCAACATGTATATCAGCCAAACCGACATCTGCAACTGCGGCCACGCCCTAGACTTTATCATCGACAACCACGATACCCCGCACTCCCCTCCAGAAGTCCAGTCTATTCTCAATCCCGTCCCCGGCCATTGCGGCTGCTACAATCCAGACCACTGTCCCGAGTGTGACTGTCCCTCACCAGCTCCGTTTTCGGGTGCGCGTCCACCGCACATATCTGGACGTCACTGTCTCCGTCACGAGCACGATGTCGATGGAGACGCCGCTGAGTGGTTCAATTCAGGGAATCTATCGCTAGAAGACCTTCCACGGGAACCCTCACCATCGCATGCACTAAGATGTACGGCTTATTGTTCTTCGCTGCCGGATAGCTTCGATGAGTCGGCATCACCCGACCGTACAACTGTTTCTTACCACTCGCCTGACAGCGGCGATGGATTGCCACCGATACAGTATGTGACTCCTCATCCTTCGTCGCCTGTGACTACACACAGTGGAAAGGGGACGCCTCTGTTTCATTCGACTCCACCATGGCTTTCTACCCGCTTTACTGATGCCACCGCAGGAAATTGCAAGGCCAAAGGCAAGGGAAGGGCACAGAGTATCGACATGGACCGCGCCTCGTCGCGAGTTCCTTCGCCACGCACGCGGAGTATGTGTGGAACCGAGTGTGAGCATGGAGCCCATTGGAATCGTCTCTGTGATCATTTCCCTGGCCCGGCATTCACGTTAACCAGGTCTCCACCGCCAGTATCGCCGCACGACGCCGGACAAGCTAAGAGGGAACCTTTGTAAAAGGACGTGGAACGGGTATGGATCCAACTCACCCACTCTCTCAGCACCACATTCAAAAGACAAGACCTGTGGCCAAAGCCTCGACACGGAGGAGTCCCCATCATCCCAAGACCTAACCAACCCACTTTCCGGGCTCCCTCCCGACGTAGAGAATATCCTCACAGAAGCAGAGCTGGTAGAACATTATATGAAGATTACTAAAAATCTCATTGGCGCCGCCGAAAGGGCAGAGAAGCAATGGGACCTTTTGAACAAGAGGTACAGCGATGTCGTGGAATATCTCGCAGCAGTGGACGCGAACCAAGGCTTCGCTTCACAAATCAAGCATGTACACCGCATACTGAACCTTGACGAGCATGTGAGGAAGACGCTTGATGAGCTTGAGTTGCTGGAGGATGTTAGGAAGCTTTACAATGTGGATGAAATGAAGACGCACCTAAGGCGCTTGCAGGAGAAGCACAGAGGATTCAGGGAGGAGATGAAAGCTTTGTTGCGCGCTGAGCACAAGAACAGGGTTTTGAGGCTGAGAGCTGAGGGTCGCGTGAAGAGATAGCTGGGGTGCAGGTATGGCTCGGGACGGTGTTGGAGTGAGGGATGGGTCAATTGAACAGCGGGTGCAAATGTCTTTGCAAATCATGTAACTTTCTTCAACGAGGTCATAGTACTGTCAAATCTCCTCTGTTCATGTCGCAATGAGTATGAAACTGCTTCCCTCAGTCGATGCGGGTGAAGCAGGCAATATATCATACTTGTCGCTTTCGGGTTGAGATGTTGCTTTGGACAATGCTTTCTTGTAAAGCTTGTAATCGCAGCCGCTCGTAAGTCAGCTTCCATATTGAAATCTATTCCCTGGCGAAAAACGCATATGCAAACATGACGATACAAGAGCGAAGTCTCCAGATTTACCACATCACCGAACGCCAAAACGACCATGCCTTCTTACCCAATAAACAAATAGCTGGTGCTAGTGAGGGTGCCTCTACGCTCGTCTCAATGTGAAGTGTTGGATATCTAAGTGAAAGTCCTTTGCGACCCGACGCAAGGAGAAATGGGCCCATGCAAATTGATTTGATCAAAATGCTCCATACTCCTTGTTTGGCTCGAGCTGGTATTGCTCGGAATGTAGTCCTTTCAACGCTGCTTCGCCGTCTGGAGTGAGATCCGGTCGACCAACGGGCGTGACAGCACCGGTGAAGAATCTTGGTTTCCACTCCTTGTCGCTGGCCTTCCTCTCTGCGGCCTTTTGTCTTTGCTTCTCTTCAATATCGGTCTTGAGATTTGTCGCGAGCGAATATTGCCTTCCAACGATGGCTTGGGTGACACCGTCCCAGAACTTCAAAGACTCGTTGGGGAGTTGCTCTTCGAGGGGCGGAACGACTTTAGGAATAGGGTCCAAGGGGTTGAGATCGATGATGAGGATCTTCTCCTAGTCAAAATTAGCAGGGCCATGCAGTTGGGCATTGCATAAGTGCTTACAGGAACTTTGGCGAATGGCTTGTTGCCAAGCGTGTAGTAGACCTTGTCTTGCCAATTGCCTTCTACTCGCCCAAGAATATCCTTTTCTGCTACGTCCTTTATCTTAGTCGTGTTGTCGGTTTTAGGGTCGTACTTGAAGATGACGCCCTGAACCTTGTTCTGTGTTCGTCCGAGCCATCCTTCTTCAATGTACTCGAGAATGACCTTAAGGCCGGTCTTTGGGCATGTGATGTAGCATGTGTCGGCCACAGATACGCTCAGTGATCCTATATATTGTGAGCAGCGTGCGCCGGACATCAGCTGGAGCACTCACCTCGAAGGAGACCGCCAAGATATGCCGCCGGGTGTGTCAGCTGGTATTCCTCGTTGTCTCTGTTCTTGAGCGTAACGAAGATGCCGAGATTGTGTGCTCCAGCCACAACGCGCACACTGGTTCCGGTGAACTTGGCGCTAAGCTGGTCGTATCCTCTCGCGCTCACGCCTTTCTCTGGACAGTCGACGTAGAAGGCAGAGACAGGAGGGTGGTGGGAAGTTTGTTCGGTAAGGTAGGAGACGGTCACAGGCTTGCTGTCGCCAGTAATGCTGTTGGCGCTGCTCGAGGGCGCTGAGGTGGGTGTTTTCAGAGTTGGGTGGGTATCCTCAATTTTCCAATTACACTGGGCGGGTTAGTGAGAAACGGAGGCATGCCGAGGGTGTTACATACCCGGAAAAACTCGCCGAGCGTCGAGTTGTATGGCTTGCATGGCTTGCCCTTGACGTATTTCTGGCCCGACGTCAGTATCGCTAGCCTCGTGTGCAGCGTATGCAGCTTACCAGATCCTTGGTGAACCAAAAGCGCAGGCAACCCAGCATGCGACCCAAATCTTCGTCCGAGTCTCCGATGCTATGCCAGTTAGCACCAGCCTCTCCAACCCAGCGCCACCTTGGATTTGCGCTAACCTGATAAATGTGTCTGGTCTGTCCAGGTAATGCCAGTATTCTGCCTTCTGTCAGACCACGACTGTTCCACCTGCTACCTCCTACACCGCTAGCAAAGGGTTCATGCAGCAGCGAACATACCCAGGTTTGGTCTCGGCTCGAGGAGTTGTGCGGGGAGGGAGAAGCGGACGGCAGCGAGGTCGGAGACGCCGATGAATCTGGAGGGCCGTCAGGTTAGCTTTTGGCGCACCAAACACCAGCTGGAGGCAGCGTCGGGGCTGCATACTTCCTCAGGATGCCCAGCAGTGTCTTAAACTTGGAGCTATCCTCTGGCGCCTTCTCCACGGGCGCGTTCGAAGGCGTGCCGGCCCTGGAGGGGTCCTTTGAGTTGAGGGCCGAAGCTGTGGTGGAGCTTGGTTGGGCTTTCTCTGCGGGCAGATCCGCCATGGCTGCTGTGGGCCTTGTGCGTCTCTTATGGGGTGGTGAGGAGGTGGAAATCTGTCTACGATAAGGCGGCGAGGTCGAAAGCGGTGATGTCGTGGTCCAAGTGTGGCTGCGCGGCTGGCCACGGTCTGAAAAAGCGCGCTGACGTCGTCGTTTGAGGCTTGACTGATCGGCCAGGCGAGGCGGGGTTCACACGATGGACGAGACGATGGGGAACACAGCACCGACATCAAGTTGGAGGAAAGAAGCAAGCAGCAGTGCGTCGCTATACTGGAAGCTATCGACTCTCTTTCTATCTCTAGTGCGCCGTTATCGTCCTTAGAAGCTCAACATGCCTGTCGCAAGCGCGTACCATGCAATGCAATCGCATCACTTCATCCAAGGTGCTGCTGTCTTGATAGGCTATAATGCGTCCGCCTAACCACCCTGCCCGTCGCACCGCATACCTGGGTATGCTGAATACGCTGCTAGAGATAGTCACGTCGCTGCGTCGGCCTTAACAGGCAATACTATCTGTTCATGTGAACATTTTCTGGTCGTTCGCACTGCTGCCCTGACGCAACGCCAAACTTGCCCGAAACACCGTGACCGTGCTCAAGAGGGATTGCCCGACGCATGACCTTGCTGTTCGTCATCTGGGTGTTATCCAAGCTCAGTCGTCCCAGTTCCGCCAGACACCAATAGAACACGCTTGGGGTGCGTCCGTGAAGATCTCCACTTCGTACCATTCCTCCACTGGGCCGCCTGGTCCAGACAATCTGTCAAGGACGAGGTATAGATCGCCATGCTGCACCAATGTCGGATCCATGTTCACACTCTCGGATCGAACGGTTGCAGCATCTGTGTATTCACCCTGCTCGCTGGCAATCACAAACTTCCGCTCCGGTCCCCTGCCCAGCTCTACGCTAAATCGCAGAGGGCTCCGAGCCAGCATTCCTAAATCAGTCGACCGTGGGCTTGTTGCCTTCAAAAACCTCGTCACAATCGTATACGAGGCAAGCCGGTGCGGTAGAATGGGTGCAGCAATCTTGTGCACATGCGCTCCGAAGCATGCAGGCGAGAGTTTGGTCGAAAGCAGCCCTGCTCCATCCCGAGGAATCTGCTTCAGCGTTACATTACTCGTACTGTCGACCCTGAGATTGTAGTCGCCTGTTTGTCCAGCTTCGAAGAGTGAGCAGATGATTGTATACATCCCGGGCTGTAGGTCTTTGATTTCCGCAAAGACACATCCGACACGATGGTTACCAGAATCTGCAAGTACATCGCGACTCTGGAGGCGGTATATCCTCTTGCCGTAGCCTAGAGCGAGCTTGACATGCAGCGGATGATCATGGCTGCTCGTAAGGAGTATAGCCAGCGCACCTCGATCGCGTACTTCGAGCGAGTATTGAGGGTTTTCAAAGTAGCGCGAAGAGCTTGTGCTCCCTCCAGCAGATTGTTTCGTCCACGCCCCTTGTTCGATTTTCTGCTGAGGATACTGTCGTACCGCTGGCTCTAGAGTGATCGATGAGTTCGAGAAAGCTGAGAGGGTGAACGTGTAAAGGGATGGCGGCAAGTCGTCCTGGTCAATCACAACCGTATGGCTCGTATTTGCCTCTGCATCCCAGCGCAGAAGACATTGCGGGGTCGTAACATAGTCACTAGACTCGAGATACGTCTCTTTCATGTAGAGTCGATGACCCTGTCCGCTGCAAACATAAATGCTCATGTAGCCCATTGGGTGCTCACCAGATGAATCAACCTGGGACTCTGGCCGGACACTCCCGTCATTGAAAGTATCTGATTCTTCTTTGGTGTCAGTGGGAGCGTCTCGGAAGTGTCGACTCAAGAGGAACCAAACCGGGCCGGCGTTCTTTGCAGAGAAAGCAAACTGGGGATGGTTGACAATGCATCCACCTGGCGGCTTTGTCGAGTCGATAGTCCACTCAAAGTGAATGTCTTGGCGGTACTTGAACAGGCCGGGATTCCAGTTGAGATACAAGCTCTCGAAATGTTGTATGACTTGCTCAAGACCGATCCAGAATGTTGTGGGGTGCGGGCGATCACGTGTGGGAACGCTGTCGCGGTGATAAGACTCCAAGCTGCTCTTAGTATCGCCACTTGCAGTCGACGCGTCAAGCGCAGCAATGGAAGATGGCCGGGGCCCTCTCCAGCCTTTACCCTCCACCCAAGGATTCTTGACAAGTAGAAGCCGATCGTGATCCGTCTCCCTCATGTCAAGCACCACATAGCTATGCTGACCTTCCAGACCAAGCTCCCGCTCTTGGCGGCTGGACATTCTACCAGTACCTGCAGTCACAAGCACATCACCATACATGAATGCCTTATAGATTCGTTGCCATAATTGGCCTGGAATGGTGTCGGTCCTTTTCTTGGTTAGCTTGACAGTTCAACGAGCATCGAGTATAACGTACTCTTGCAAAAATACCTGCTCTGGTACCCAGCCGGTTAAGGTCCAGAGGTCACTACACGAATTGCTACCAGGAAAGTCGTAACCTCCGCGCACCTTCAGATATGCTTTCTCAAGCAGCGCAGGCCAGAGTAGTGCGGGATTGCGCCGATCGATCACATGGAGCAAGCGATGTGTGCTGGAGACAGGCAAACGATCATCGATGACGACCTTCCTCCAGCATCCGTTGAAATTGAGTCGGACGACATATTTGCCGTTTGTAGACGTCACAGGCTTGCCAAGATGCTTGTCGAAGGGGTAAATCTTGTTCGTAAGCATCTGAACATGTTAGCAGATTTCGGTGGTGTAACTAAACCTGCCTACCTGGTCGTGGCCACGTTCAGCTCGAGCGATGGCGGCACACAAGCTTGTGACTACTGAACAATCCGTTGCCGCATCCTGTACGAGATCAATCGTGCGTGAACTGGACATTAGTGGCCCTATGCCTTGCCTATCCGTGGATAACGTATTCGATGGTGGTATTGCATCTGCGGCGCGAATCCAGCCCCGGAAGAACTGCTGTTGGTATGGCGAAAGGCTCAGGTCATGTGTATCTCTGTCAAACATTAGACTTGGATACTTACACGTACAAGAACGTGGTTGCATACGTGAATAGCTCCGTGTTACGAATTGCCACGAATTCATCGGGCGATGGATTTCTGTCCC
The DNA here is from genome assembly GCA_001644525.1 of Phaeosphaeriaceae sp. SRC1lsM3a. Lineage (NCBI taxonomy): Eukaryota > Fungi > Ascomycota > Dothideomycetes > Pleosporales > Phaeosphaeriaceae > Phaeosphaeriaceae sp. SRC1lsM3a. The sequence continues at coordinate 823,429 of KV441723.1, forward strand.
AAGGTGGACACTTGAAGCCATTGACCATCGAAGCCTTGAGGAGGATTATATCTTCCCTCTTTGCACGTCTTCGGGTGGAAATAGGTTCGGTTAGTCGATGAACGTGTGAATAGACGGTCTTTGATGGTGAAGAAGAATGCGCTTTGTCTCGCATGGTGCTTGTTTGATCTTGAAGTGCGTCTGCGGGCTCTGATAGTGCGCTAAATTTTGCAACAGGCGGTAGATACTTTTCGAATATCGGTTCAGATACGGGCTGCGGTCTGTCTTCGTGTCGGATATCAGCTGTTGAACTTGGGATGAACTCTTCTAATATAGGAAAGTGGTTATTGGAGGGCTCAATCAGTGGCACGTCAGAGTAGTGCATGAGCTTTTCCAAAATACCTTTCCTTCGAATAGGACCTTCGTGGCTAGTAAGAGAAGTGCGGAATGAAATGTATTTACCTGAAGAACTGCTAGCGTTGTCAGGTGTTGCCGTTGTGGACGAAAGACCAAGTCGCAAAGAGCTTGCTTGCTCTGTAGCGTATTCGGAACCGACTGAAGGGGACTGCGCAGAGACTAGATCTGCCGCCCACTGGTTGATATTCATGCCTTGAGAGCTTTCTTGACGAAGCGCAGCTGTTGGCCGCCAATCTACATCGTTCTTGATGCGATCTGCAGCATTCATAATGTCGCGGCATTCTGCCTTTAAACGCTGCTTTTCGGTGGGATCCGAAGACAGCCTTAGGGCGCCCATCAGGCTCTCAGCAGCGCTGATGGCCAGGGAGAGAGCTTCATCTTTGTTTGCCGCGGACTGCAACTGCGAGCGATACTTCTGCGCCGAGATGTAAGCGCAATTGTTTGACAGACAGTTGTTTTGAGACAGGCGAGGGTTGTTTCACATACTTGAGCCTCAGCTTTGCATGTCTCAAGCTGCTTCGCAGAATCCGCCATGCTGCGCAGGTGTAGCGCACAGGTGCGAGAAGCAGGATGGCAGGGTTACGGGTAGTGGCTTAGCCGCCAAGCGCGCCAGCACGTGACTGAGAGCGTTCTAGGTGCAGAGATGGAGTGCTCAAGAAGATGCTGGAAATGACACCAACGTTGAAAGAGAGAGTGTAACGTGCTGACGCTGATATTCAAAATTAGGGTAGCAATTCCGGAGCACTTGCAACGCGAGTGCCAATGGAAATCGTGACCTGCTGAATCAAGCTGCCCAGGTGGTAAGTAGAAGGGAGCAGTCAGTGTGATGCAACATCCTTGAAACCAACAAGGCTTGCAGAAACTTTCTACATTAGTTGAGAGCATGAGATGTTGTACCATTACATACTCCACATGATCTATCGCTTCATGTTGACTTCCTCCCACTGAACACCAACCCATTCCTCCACATACCCTACATCCCCTTCAGGAACGTCTCTGGGCTTGCAATCTTTGCTGCAGACGCCGACAATGATCGTGCCCCATTCCATACCATCAAGACTCATGTCCTGCGATTCCAGCTCGGTAATAGCGTGAGGCGTCATCTGTACCTCAAACACCCTGTCGGCGCCACAAGTTTGGCATCGAGGCAAGCCAGACCCTGTTTTCGAGGATGTTGTTGTCACCTTGACATTGGATGATGAGGCGTTTTCTGAATGTGATGCGAGCAGCTTGCCCACAGCGTCTGCATCGCTGTACAGTAACGGCTTACCCTTGAACTCATACCGCAACACTTGTTCCGGGTTCTGTCCAAGACGATCCGCGAATTTCTGGAACGTCTTGTCGATGGAGCTTTCGAACACCTCTTTGTCCTCTTTACCGCCGCTAGCCCCGCTGCTCTCAGTATCTAGATCCATGCGCGCATTATCGGGTATTTGTGGTTCTGACGGCGCATCAAGCGTTTCGTACTCAGCGTCCAGGTGGTAACGTGGAAATCCTTCTGGGAAGGCTGACTGTGCTGGCCATGGCTCGTGTGGTCGAGGAGGTTGCTCGGCCGGTGGTGATGAGACCCGCACTTTTGAAGCGAAAGACTCAGAAAGTGTTGTTGAAGCGTCGCTGGCCTTGTCTTCTGTTGTTACTTGGACAGATGGTACCGGCGCAGAGGCCGGAGCAATACTCGCTGAAGCCGACGAGAAGGGATTCGCGGGTGCATTACCGGCTGCATTCGAAGAGAAGGGGTTGGAGAAAGGGTTCGCTGGCGTTGCCGTGGTCGGTCCACTGCTGACACCAAACAGCGATGCTCCAATCTGAGGCTGGGACTTCTCCTCTTGTTCAATCTTGGGCTTCTCTGTCTTCACCTGGACTTTGCCTGCGCCCTTCGATATTCGTACACCTCGCAAGGCACGTATGCTGCCATCCTTTCGTCTACATGCTTTTCTTCGACAAGTCCATAGGTATAGCCTGCGTTCGTGCCCGGGGAAGTGTTGGGGAAGATCGCCGTTCAGTTGTAGGAGCAGACTTAATAGGCCGTTGCAGACTTTGCACTTGGCAGCCGCGCCCGAGGGAGCTGTCTGATCGTCCAGCCATGACTGCGCCGCTGTCAGTTTCCTTGGAGCAAATGCTACCCTGGCCATCCTACCGGTGTACCACCAAGATGCGACACAGTATCGCCCGTGGCGTCTTCCGTCGCGTAACCCAAGAGCACATTCGTTTCGGTATAGTTTTCGCCTTCGTCAGAAGACTCGCTATCGTAAGGAGGCATCGTAGCGCTGGCTCGAAAGGTATACTTTGCTGGCGTTGTGGTCATCTGTCAAGAAATGCTGTCACTGGCCCTCGCGACACTTTTTTAAGTGGGGCCAATGGAGGGGCAGCGACAGCCAATCAACACTTCACTTCTCCGAGGTGCATCTCATGTGGACTAGACCGACAAGTGGTACGAAAACAAGCTTCGGTGAAAGTCACTTCATCCTTTCGACACCACTTGTGTCTGAGATTGGTTACGACCGCCTTTCGCTGGACCACGTCGGGTTCAAAGGATACCGATCATCGCCTGCGCATTCTCCACCACAAGCATCTCGAGTCAGTCCGGCACAATCTGGACATCTGGGTGCCGTGAGAAAGGGTCACGAGGGTCCAATCGATTGCCATACCTCTGAAAATATAACCGACCTCGAGGAATTGCAGTTCGTGTGTTCTACGTCTCTTGGGGCCTTTCTCTCAGCAGACAAGTACCGTACTCCAACCGAGGTACAACAAAGCATCGTCTGTCAGCCTCCATGGCATGGTACCTGGTCTACTATGATAGTCATGACCCGTTTGAACTTAAAAGTATGACGGCCCAGCCCGGCTGATGTTAATCAGCCACTCTATGTGTCGTCGAGATGCAATGGCAGCACCATTGTAGACCAAGAAACCTAGCATTCTCACATAATGTATGGCTTCGATAATTTCGCGCAAGCACCATCGAAAATCCCTCAAATGCCCTCGAGACGCGTAATCGTTCTAACAGAGGGATGTAAGGTAAGCGCAAAACTTGCCTACTAGCTTGAAATACCAGAGACGAACGCTTGCAGCGGTCTTTGGTACGACAGTTCGTATCGAATATGGCATGAAAGATATCAAGGATGATCGAATATGATCATTCGCGCCATGAGGCGAAGTCAAACTCGTCGATGTGGCTGTTCACAGTCTCCCAACCATCCATTCCAGGCCGCGCATGCCCATATCAGCTCCACTGATCCCGTCACCCAATATTCCAACTCATGTCTCACAGATAGTACCAATTCCTTCTCCAACTCTTCCATCTGGACGCAATTAGCAACGAAACGTGGTACAGCGCGTTGTCCAGCCGCAACCCAGCAGCTACCCAGCCTCTATCTCCGGTCACGCATTACCGAGACCCGTTTCCGCTTCAGGCGAAACCGACTCAGGAATGACAGTGAACCCGTGCGTCGAGCTTGCGAAAACGCTTCTGGGCGGAATGACACCTGCAGGGACCCAAGGGATGCGAGACCACGAGCTCCCAAGGGAGAGGTTGGCGGAGCCTTTAAGATGAGAAGAAGGTCGCATGGAACGGAGAGATCGTGGGTTGGTAGGAGCCGATCGCTGTAACGTCACTCGTTTTTCTTTTGCTTTGCATAGTCGCGTTCCTGAGAAGTCGATAAGATGTTGGTGAGTCGCGGCAAACATGGAGACGAAAGGCACGCAAAGCGCTAACGAGCAGCTAGTGCGCCTACCGAACATACTGGTTCTACTTCACACTCGTTCTTCTTGCTCCGATTGTTCTGGCACAGGCTCAGACTACTACAGCAAAATGCAATTGGTACTGTTGGATGGACTGGAGGATGACTGCTATGGCGAAGCAGATTGACAAGCTCTCGAGATTGCTGGTAAGTTCTCACATTTGCTGTAATAGTCATCTGTTGGCACCAATATCGAAGCTTAAGTATATCTATTATTTACTGACTTGGGATAGGGAGCAGGTGGTTACACAGATGTGCCCAAGCCGATCCTGGCAGATTCGACATCTAATCCAACCCGGTACGCAAGTACCTTTGGTACACCATACGTGACTCCTGTAAGATGCATCATTAGAAAGGTTCATGCAAGCTGGACTGACTCAATTTACAGGCGTACAACGCTCATGAATCTGACGCAAAGGCGTCCCCAACCTCGACAAACACAGCAAGACCTCAATCGGTCTCAACCGCGACTGGAGCACCGTATCCCAAGCCCGATGTCGAGGACCGAACCGGCTACAGGGCAGTGGGCTACTTTGGCAACTGGGTACATGTCTCAATTTCGCCACTCAACCCTATCTAACCACCTCGCAACAGGACGTCTACTCCCGCAAATACTTCCCCCAAAATGTCCCCGCCTCACGACTTACCCACCTCCTCTACGCCTTCGCCGATAATACACCCGACGGCAACATCACACTAAGCGACAGCTATGCCGACGTTGAAATGCACTACCCGGGCGACTCGTGGTCCGACTCTGGCAACAACGTTTACGGCGCCTTCAAGCAACTCGGGCTCCTCAAGCAAAAGAACCGCAATCTCAAAGTCCTGCTCAGCATTGGTGGCTGGACGTACACCAACACGAAAAAGGATTTGGATCCTGTAGGAGCTAGTGATACAGCACGGAAGAACTTTGCAGCGAGCTGTGTGAATATGATTAAGAACTACGGTTTTGATGGCATTGATGTGGATTGGGAGTATCCGCAGAGTAAAGAGCAGGGCAACCTGTTTCTCTTGTTATTGAGGGAGATTCGGAGGGCATTGGACGACTATGCTGATTATCTGGGGCAAGACAAGGGGTATGCGAAAGAGGCTCGTCCACATTTCCTGTTGTCGATTGCTGCGCCGGCCGGAGCAGACAATTATGGGAACCTTCCGCTCAGGGACATGGCCGAGACGTTGGACATGATCAATCTCATGGTAGGTGGAATTTCTCGTTCCTATATACAATTTTTCCAAGGCTGACACGGTCCCAGGCGTACGACTACGCCGGTTCATGGGATAATGTCACGGGCCACGCATCCAACCTTGCTCCCAGCAGGTCGAACCCCAAATCCACACCGTACAACACTGACTCGGTGATCAAACACTACATCGACGCAGGCGTGCCTAGCACTATGATAAACCTTGGTATGCCTTTATATGGTCGAGCCTTCACCAACACCGCTGGGCTGGGCGAATCCTATGAGGGAGTTGGACAAGGAACCTGGGAAAAAGGCGTGTACGACTTCAAAGATCTCCCACTTCCTGGTGCTCGCGAGTACTTCGACAGCGAAGCGTACGCGACATACAGCTACGACAATGCAACCAACATGCTCATCAGCTACGACACGGTCAACATGGCGCTAACAAAGGTCGGGTACATCAAGCAAAAGCAGCTCGGCGGAGCCATGTGGTGGGAAGTCAGCGGCGACCGGAACGATTCCGGAAGCATCATCACCAATGTAAGCAATCCCTATGACCCCATCTCATATTCCTCTGGACTTTCGGAACCGATCACTGAAATTTTCCGCAAAAAGGTCGTCAACCAAATGTCCGGCACCGACGGCAGGGGCATCGAGTCAAGACCCAACTGGATCTACTACCCCGACTCCCAGTTTTCAAACGTCAAGAATGGATTCTCGGGCTAAGCGCCGAGCAAGAATAAGAGCGAGGCGGGCTTGTTTTTCTTGTTCTTTTTTACTTCCGAAAGATCCTCAACGACTTTACAGGGAGGGTAAAGAGATGAAAATTGGTACAGGGCATATTAGGGCGTCGTGGCGTTCATGCATCACACTTGTTATTCATGTAATAAATGTTGCGACATATACAGTTCATGAATCGTTCTGGTGCCAAGCTGAAACGACACGGACGCGAGCGAACTACGGCTCGCAGGAGCGCAGATCCACTTTTTGATTGTGCCATATGGTGACACGCGAGCAGGCAGAAAACGTCAAAGGTTTGAGATCCCACGTCTGAATGCCTGAGGTGTTTTCTGTTGCGTGGGGCCGCGCAACGAACATGCGTGCCCGTTGTGCGTCCTGCATGTAGCATTCTGGAAGCATGCGAGTACGCGAGTGCATGTGTTGGCATGGGCGCCGACGTGAAGCCGCTGGCATTTCTCTGCACAGCCACATCACCCTAGTTAGATTTTGATCTACCAGCTCAGCGTCATACTGATAGTATCGGATCTCTAAAAAGATCCACGTGAGATGTCGTTGAATTTGCGTAGCGTCTGAGCGCATAAAGAATCCGGGATGTCCTCGCCATATGCCATATGTATATACACCCCCCGAAGCATAATCGGTAGTCAACAAAACCATGCGCCCAAGCGCCGCTGACGAACCCAGAAATAATCGCACGTACTATGCCCCGAAATGTGCTCGTCTTTTATTGCCTTCGCGTTGCGTCGGGAGCACAGGTTTCTGCCGGTGGGAGCAGACGCTGGTAGGACGCCTCTCCCGCGAGCTGGGCTTCCCTGTGGTCTAAAAATGTACGTATCCGCTCGTCCCGGTCTCCGCTCATGGAAGCATTATGGCTGCGCTGCAGCGTGGTGCTTGCTTCCCTGTGTATTTGGTCCCGCCGCTCGATGACGGAGCTGTTGAATGTGGTGAAGCGCGTGCCCTGCACAACGCCGCCTATGCTGACGAACGCAAAGATGAGAGACATGAAGGCAAAGTTGGACAGCTGCATGGTCCTGGCATTGGGATCGGTGCCGCCCTCGTTGTCGTGACGCCATCGCTCCCAGTCTTCCCATGTGGCATTATTGCGGGGATCAGTGGCCCAGCGCGTGCGGTCAAAGTCCCACTCGTAGGCAGCGGGAGAGGAGGGCGTGCGGTGATGGCCGGCCCAGCCGTGGCCCCAGACGTCGTAGGCCTTGCGCTTCTCGATATCTGAGAGGATATCGTGGGCCGCAACAAGCATGCGATAGCGCTCCAGACGGACGTGCAGCGGCAGGTCGGCTATGGGCGAGGCAGTATGACTACGGTCCGGGTGGTATAGCTTCACGAGGGCATAGAAGCGCTGCTTCGTGTACAGCTCGCCCTTGCGACAGCGCAGGATCTGATACGGCGTTGGGGTCTTGTGGGGTTTGACGGCTTCCGGCCATTGCAGCAGCTCTGGGTCCTGTTCCTGGTGGTGGGGGAGGGGGTTGATGTGCTGGGCGTAGGCGCGTCGCTGTGTCGGTCGTGCGACACCATGTCGCGAGACTCTATGACGGCATGACTTCTGGCACGGGTTGCGCGGGTGCTGCGCGGCGGCGTGGTTATAGCAGAAGGGCGTGAGGTTAGTATACGAGGCCAGCAGCAGCGACGACTTCTTGGACAGCATGGTCGCACAAAGGCTGCCATGTGAAGGCGTGCATGTTGGAGATGCGGGCCCGTGAGTGAAGGAGTCCGGCGGGTAGGACGGGTGGGGTCCGCCATGCAGCCGTGGGCTGTGGCGGGGGTGCTCCAAGGGAGATGCCGCCGCTGCATGGATCGCCGCTGCACGGTGTCCTCGATCGTACCTGCCCTGCCCAACGTGCTAGGCCGTTTGCAGCAGTGCGCGCGGTCGGTGCAGGGCCAAACACGCCGCGGGCGCTGCGAGTGGGAACACTGTCACGAAGACACACCGTCGTGTCAGACTTCAGCCACTTCTGCACACGCGCAGCGCTCTCCGCGGGCCCCTCTGCGCGCGTTTGCCCGTCCCGCGCTCGCTGGGTGGGGACGCGACGCAGACACATGTTCCAAGCTGTTTGAACTCAATCCTTAGCCTTCGGTTGCGCATCCCTGCCGCTGGGAGTACTCACCCCTGCCGCGAACACGAACTCTAGTGAATGCATGAACTGCTCGCTCGAAGCAGCTACGCCTGCTCCCATCTTGTCTTTTCACTTTGTTCTGCTCCAGTCGGTAGGGATCCTGACTCTTATAGTATCGCCCGTTATCTTCTTCGTGGGCTGCTCCCGCTCGTTTGCAGTGCGCCACTTTCTTGACAGTCCCTCCCGTGCTCAATTTCGACCTTTTATATCTCCCCGCCCCCATGTTGACTGCAACCTATCACAACCCCACCATGCGAGACTTGGAGCAAGAGCTGAGAGGCACGCTCGCTGCTCTTCACGACAGTAGTGGAGAGCCACTTGATGGCCTCCATGTTCTGACTCGCCGCATGGAGAACGAGGAAGAGGAGCAGTTCGATGTTGATCTCACCATATTGGACTTTCTGGTCTACAAGGCTATAGGCCTCGTCTTTGAGTGGAAGTCAAGTGCTGATCCGTTCCACTCCGACTTGCCTAGCGCCTTGGTCACCATGACTGGAGGTATGAGAGATATACCCCGTCCAACTCTTGCCTGCTGACCAAGTCAAAGAATGGAGAAATTTCCTCTCGCATAGACACAGCGGGCGTCGACTCACCCCTTCTGCAGCTTTCCGCTCGCGACTGCTTCAATTTCTGCTCATATTCACTCACCGACTCCATCATGATGAGACTTGGACCAATGAGAGCTCGCTGAGTGAACTGCGCGACCAGAACAAGAGCCGCGGCGAGTACTGGGTGCAGCGAACAGATCATTCACCCGCTGTGTCCCCAGCATTCGATCCCCAAAAAGAGTTCCCGTTGTCCGACGGTGCCCTGTTCGAGAACAGAAACGATTTGGCGTCTGCACTGAACATGCCTCGCGACCAGCGAAGATGGGTGACAGACGTGGCGGGGACCCCTTCCTTACATTGCCTACTTCCGCTCTTCATCGAACTCACAGCTGCACGTGTCAATCTCGGCGACGACTGGGTCCCTACTTCAGAGTGGCTAGATCTGGCCGGTCAGTTCATGATGCAAGCTGCAATTGACGACTACCTTCGAAATGGAGCATACGGCCAAGAAACCTTGAACACAATTTTTGCTTTTGGAAAACCTGGACCGCGGTGGGCAGAAGAGGGTGCAGACGTCACAGCCATGCGCAGATTATTTTGCGACGGCAGCAATCCACAAGAAGAGATCCGCGATTGGTCGGGTATACGGCGGCGGTATGTCAGCGAGGTACGTCTCTTTACTATGACCATATAGCACGAGGCTGAAAGAGAGTAGCTTTTGCCGGCATCCTCATCCCGATCATCTCTGCAGGCTATTCAAGACGCACAAGCTCGGCATCCTTATGGTGCTTTCGAGATGCGTGTCCTATCGTTCCTGGAGCATCTCCACCACGGTGTGATCAAGCCGGATCTCGCACAGGTCGAAGAGGGGCGCTTCAACATCGATGGGCAACAGCTTTCCGAAGCCGATTCGCGAGATATGATTAGGAGAATGGGATTGTGATGATTGTGCATGTGTTTCCGCCTGCTTTACCCTGTTTGGGCATCCCTTTCTCAACATGCGTCTTAGCGAATTCGAGGCTGGCCATCATCTGACCTTACACCTCACCTCAGCGATCGCCCTTCTTGTTCATAGTTGTGTTTCTTGTCTTCCCATTCGTTTAATGATATCAACGGACTATCATATTCAGTTTTGTTTCTTTGCGCCACTTGTCTCGATCGAGCCCTGCATGCGCACCTGCTGTGTAACGACTTCAGCAACATCAAGTATCGCTTGACTCTCAGTTGGCGATCACCTCTGCCACCGCGCCACTTGGATCATTGCGCAATTGATAGATTTCACAGCCACCAGATCTCGACATGCGTTACACAAGCCACCCTGAACCTCACTCGGCGAGGTCCTCCTCCAGGCAGCTTCCAAGCTCACCTCATCCGGTGGTGTTGTACCCGGTTGGTGGCTTGCTACCAAGGTGGTGCAGCGCCACAAACTGCGATCGAGCATGCCCGGACAGCGTGAAGAGTGTATTGATTCCACTTTTCGCGTCATTTCATGTACTTCTCCAAGCGAGAATATCGAAAAGACAACGCGAAAGAGTCTTTTTGGACCACATTTCAGCCTGCGACTGTGGCCTCAATGGCAAAGTAAGGAGCGCCCCTTAGCATGCAAACGCAGTGCAAAAGTTGACTTAGGCAAAGTGAGCTGTCAAGCCAGGCCACTGTTCACTTCAACCGGCTCACCAGGATTTCTTATACTATAAAGTCTCACTGTCTTTCCTCTTCTCTTCTACACCCCGCACCTGTACCTCCATTGGATTCCAAACCTGCGATCTGTACTCCTATATTCATAAAAGCAGCAACCATGGCTTCTTCATTCTTCTTGACAATGCTCTTCTGCTATTTGCTCTCGTTGCTCAGTGAGGTAGCTGCAGAGGCTGTTGGCCACGCCCAGAAGCCTGCGGTGATTCTCGTGCCTGCAGCATTCTCTAAGGTCGCAGTTTACGACCAAGTTGGACGTATCCTGTCTATCCACGGCTACGATGTCGTTGCCGTCGATCTGCCTTCTGTTGGCAGAGATGCAGCAAAGGTGGACCGTACACCTGACATTAAGGTCGTGCAGAAAGCTCTCAAGGAGAAACTAAACCAGGGCAAGGACGTCATTTTGGTCGGCAACAGCTACGGAGGAACAGTCATCTGCGACGCAGTCGGAGACTTCGACGCCAAGTCGTCCATCAAATTCAATGGCAAGGGCAAGATCCTGGGTCTGATCTTCGTACGTGCTGTACTTTCCACGTCAACTGACAAATAACACAACCCTCAACCTCTCCAACCGAACAGAAAAGTGTTCCATCCACTAACTCATATCCCCAGTTCTCTGGCTTCCTCCCCTACATGTCCGAACTCTCCAACCTACGCCCCGACATTCGCACCCTCTCACCCCCTTGGTTCCGCTTCGAAGGCACCTCGCGCGTCTTCTGGGACGGCGACCTCAGCACCCTGCCCCCTTCACGCACACTCTACAACCTCCTTCCCCCAGCCCTCGCAGCACACTACTCCTCGCAGCTGCAACCCTCCTCCTTCGCCGCGCTTAACGCAACAGCCAAATACATTCCCTACGACGGCAAGTTCAGGTCGCTGTACGTGGTGGGCAGCAAGGATAATGCGGTGCCCCCCGCGCTGGCGCAGACGTATATCGAGCAGCAGGGCGCGAAGTGGGAAACGCAGACGATTGAGGGAGATCATAGCCCGATGCTGAGTCGGGTGGGGGAGTTTGTGCGAATTGTGAGGAGGTTCGCGGGGGAGGAGGTTTGATTACTTATAAGCGCCGATATCCATGGTGTACTACTGAACTGGACTGGGCTGGAACAACCGGGCCCATCGGGCAAGCTGGATGAAAGCGAGCTGGGAAGATGAGATGGCATGGCTGGATGGAAGGTGATCGGATAGCACGATGCCAGTGGGGGGCACAGAAATATGTAGCGTAGTATATGATGATAGAATGCACAAGAAGAGGTGTGTACAATATCTTGTCAGCACGACCACCGCATACTCCGGCAAAGCGAATGGTGTATGGACCGCTTCGTCATTGAACTAAGTGCCCATGACCCACCATAATCGCGTGTTCGAGGACATGCCAGGGATGAGCCTTGCGGCTGTGATATCCGACTAAGGTCTGGGTTAGCCATGCAGAATCATACATTAGCATGCGTCGTGTAGGTGACTGAAAATACGAGCTATGCGTAGTAGAACTCGGGGAACTTGGCATGAATGCAAGCACTATGATGCATTGTAATCAGAGTCACCAAGAGTACGTAACATCACATTGCAAGCAAGGAACAAATATTAAGTATCAAGACCGGAACTCCATTGCAGCTATGTCGCTATCCCAAGCCGATCCCAAGGAAAAAGGAGATAAAAAATCCAGCCACATCATCCCATTGTAGTCGTCTCTCTTTTACTCATATAACCACGAGGCATATATGAATGTGGCACATGTCAAATGCTGGTTGGGTACTGGTACATTACGCCATAACAAGATTCAAAAAGACCAACAAAGAAGCGAGAGCATATTTACAACTCGTCGTGGTCCTCGTCGTTGACAGCGCTCTTGGCGGCCTTGGTGGCCTCTGATGCTACTGACGATGCGGATGAAGCAGCGTCTTCTGCGGCGTCCTTTGCGGCGTCGGTGGCCTTCTCAGCACCAGACTTGGCGGACTTGGTGGCCTCGTCGGCAACGGAGGCAGCCTTCTCAGCGGCATCCTCAGCGACCTCCTCGACCTTCTCCTTGACCTCCTCGTAGACAGCGGCAACCTTGTGCGAGCCATTGTCCTTGATGAATTGGACGAGGTCCTCAACAGTTCGCGAGCCAGTGTAGTCAACGGGTGAGTCCTTCTTGCCAGCGGGGAAGAGCTTGATGGTGGGGAAGCCCTGAATCTCATCGGGAACGTCGTTGGCGGTGGCGTCAACCTTGGCGATGGTCACAAGCTTGGAGAACTCCTCAGAAGCGTAAAGCTCACCGAGCTCCTCGTACTTGGGGGCCAGAGCCTTGCAGTGACCGCACCAGGGGGCATAAAACTCGAGGAGAACATCCTTGTCGTTATCAATGACGAGCTCCTTGTAGTTCTTGGCAACGACGACGTTGACGGGGCCCTGGGTCTCGGGAATGGGCTCAGACTTGATGCTGGGCTCGACCTTGCCTGCGAGGAAGTCCTCGACGAATGTGCCAATGTCCTTCTCGGTGATCTTGTTGTCCTGGTCGTAGGGGTACTTCTCGTTCTTGTCGGTGCGCTGGATGGCGAAAGCGGGCCAGGTGCCGACCTTGAGGTTGAGGTTGCCAGCGTGCTGGCCAAAGGCCTTTGCGTCAATGGTGGCGAAGTTGATGGCGCCCTTGTGCTTGAGGGCGAGGGGCTTCAGCTCCTTGGCAAACTCCTCACGCTCCTCGGGAGTCTCAGCGAAGATATATGCGAGAGGAATGCCAGCAGCCATGTAGCCGCTGTAGGTCTCGGGGCCGACCTCGCCAATGAGGGGAGTGGAGGCGACCTTGGCAAACTCCTTGATGTTGTCGGCGTCGAACTTCTCGGTGAAGACATCCTTGCCGTCGTCGAAAGACTTGTAGAGAACGAGGCCTGGCTGCTCGACACCCTCAGCCTTTGCAAGGGCAGCGTCGTTGGTGGCGCCGAAGAGGAAGTTGTCGCGGAGGCCGTTGGCGACCGAGGTGAAGGTCTCGTTGGAGGCCTTGTCGTCGGCGGCAAAGTAGGCGACGAGGACGACCTTGTCGGCTGTCTTGAACTCCTCGAGGGTGTCCTTGGTGACGTCGGAGACGGCGGGTAGGGCCTGCTTGGTCATGTACGAGATCAAGCTGTCGGCCTTGCGCTGGCCGCCATAGGGCGAGATGTTCTCAGGGCCGCGGAAGACCTTGAGGGTGGGGTAGCCCTCGACGCCGTACTCCTGGCACAGGTCCTGCTCCTCTGTGCAGTCGACCTTGACGAGCGCAATGTCCTTCTCCTTGAGAGTGGTCGCGGCCGTCTCGTACTCGGGAGCGAGCGCCTTGCAGTGGCCGCACCATGGTGCGAAGACTAGACTGCAATCAGAATGCAGTTCGGACTATCTTGTAGTGTGCCGGGTGATTCAAAACTTACACTCTGCAAGAACGAGGTCGTTCTCCTCGACAAAGGCCTTGAAGGTATCTTTGTTCAGCTGCTTGACATCCGAAGCGGCGACGGCAGCCGCAAAGAAGGCGGCGCAGATGGTTGAGTACCGCATTGTGATTTAGTTTCTGTGTATGTGGGAGGGTGAAGAGGGTATGAGTAGAGGTCCTCTGCGCGGTGTAGAAAACGTGCAGAGAGATTGGCGGGGAGGCTTTTTATTTGGTTGGAACTTGTGGCGTGGAGCTCTTAGTGAATACCGTGTTCACTTTCGACCACCACGCACGCCAAGACCAGGGTCTATGCACGAGCCCCGGTCTTACTCGCCCACCTTCACCACTACTGGCCACGTTAATACCAAACCCATACAATCAACCACCCACTGCTCGTTTCACCCCAGCATGCGGCCCTTCCTGCGCGACTACTGCCTCTCTTCTAGGTTAGCCTCCCGTACCTGCAGCCTCCATGGTGCATATTAATAATATACGGATTCTGCCCTGGACGCCTTTGACTACGCGCGATGGCATTACCTGTGCGAGGCCAGGTGTTCTCATTGTTGGTTGCTGACGGTTCGCTTTCCACGGTTTCGCAGCGTAGTTCACTAAACATCGCATCGGATACCGGGGCTCACATCATGTCGGTAACCGAACTTGGCGCGACCTCGGGCAACTCCATCCATGGACAGCCAGCTGTACCTTGCCAGAGTTCGGACAGGCATTAATATCTGCAAGTCTGCTGTATTTCCAACGACCATCCTTTTAGTCTGTGGAATCAGTCATTTCGGCAATCCAGCTGCATTTTGCACGACGTCAACCTTCGCTGACAAATGGCACTGGTGAGATGAGACATGCTCATACTGATATTCCGCACTACTCTAAGCAGCTGTCTTTACTTGCGCCGACGCCCCGAGCCCACTGTTACCTTGTTGCAGTTTCCGCAGCCTCTCCTCTTCCTTCTTCTTCATCTCTTCCTGTATCCTCACTCTCTCAGGGATAACTTTTTGCCTTGCTGCTGCAATCTTCCAGCCATCGAGTCTGTCCTTTCCGAGCGCCGCCAGTGTCTTCTGCTCCACGGCACTGTAATTCCCATCTTCCCGGTCAAACACAAAAGGCTCCTTGACTGATACTGGTGGGTTTGTAATGACGCGGACATTGCGAAGTTGGTTGTTCGATGCCGAGTGCAGCATCAGAGGATGGAGGAGGTAGACGTCTCCCACGACACCAGTCGCTTCAACGAATGCCTCATCCGGGAACGTCGCAGCTAGATCATTGAACCACTTCAGACCCTTCTCCTGCACGAACTCTGGATTTTGAGCCCGCGGCGTCATTCTTGGACTAACACCTTCGGGGTTGTCGTGCAGCCATTTCGCTACCGTCTCAATCGCTGGTGGGCAAATGTACGTGCCTCCGCCACCAGGGGCAATGTCAGACCACAATGGAATAACCAATAAACCTTGCTCTGGCGAATCGAGGTAGTGCACAAAGAAGTCGCCGTCGACGTGCCAGCCTGGTAATTGTTGCGGCTTGATAACTTTGTTGTGGCCTTCGGGTGTGCCGAGGTTGACGATGAAGCCATCTTTCCACGTCGACGCGTTCGAGTCTACCCGTTCCGATCCGCCCAGCAACTGACAGATTCCACCCCAAGCTTTTGGTGCAAATTCAGCAACGGAGAATTCGTTGAAGAAAGGCATGTTGGTGCGTTCAGTGTGCCTATGAGATGTTAGTGGGGAGCCCCCAAAGCCAAGTGGTGTTTGAACTCCTCGAAACAAGGGTATAGCATAGAGAAAGAGCCACTCACCACGTCGACCGATCACTCGGATCCATCCCCAACCTTGTCCATAAATTCTTCTGCAAATCATCCGCCTGTTCCTTCGTGAAGCAATTCGACAACTTAATCCACCCATGCTTCAAGAAATGCTCAAGTTCTCCCTCCGAAAGCTTATACTGCTGTTCTGCATCTGCCATATTGTTGGTGCTGTGTCGAACGATACCTATGTAGTCTAGCCTTAATGAGACTCTAAAAAAAGTTATGAACTCAAGCGAAACCAGTATCAAAGTGCAGGTCTTCGGTCAAACTCTTATTTATCTCCAATCCCCACGCCACCACCGAACATCCCGTCCCCATCAGCACCATTCGCTGACGTTACACCTTTTGCCTATTTATCCGGTGGGTCGCGAGTCACACACGTGGTTTGGCGGAATCTTGGTGTTAGTGTTCATCGCGGGGTAGGCGATTTGGGGAAGCCGGCGGGGTCAGCGTGTTGTGCTCCGCGGATGAGTGCGGAGGTGGTGCGCGCTCCATGGGAGCGGCGGTTTCTTGTAGCATAGGGCTTTGGAGCTACGGCTCGACGGATGAATTGAACTCGGGAAGTTTTGGCTTCTCGATATATACATGTTTATTTCTCTATAGACTATGGAACATAATGTTGCGATTGCTTGTTGCCGGTCATGACTCGTCAGGACATTACAGACGAAGAGTGTCTTGCTCTCTGTCCCTCGTGGTGCGCGTCCTCTTCCACATACACCGTGAATTGTCTAGTTTCCTGACCACCAGACATAGTTGTTGGTTTCCTCTGGCGTGTCAAAGACAAGCTGGCTGCTCGAATTGCGTGGTCGATCAGGCCACACATTGACATCCGACATATCCCAGACCGAAATATCCGAATAAGATACAACTGTGGCTTCACTTACCCACAGCCCGTATCCAACACTGTCGAGACGAGCTGGGTAGATTCGGGTCGTCATCCAGAAGCGGTCCTACAACGCTGTTAGTGATCCTGATGGTCATGTGAGAGGAAATACGCACGTTAATGTAGATCTCGACAAGAGAGCCATCGATGAAGACGTCCATGTTCAACGACTCTTGCGTGCCATTCGAGAAAGTGTAAGGGTAGAAGTATCCCAGCATGGTGTAGTTGGCAAACTCCACGATACCCGAAGACATGGAACGGTCGATGTTGACCGTGTTGTTTTTGTACGAGTACCAGATCACCGTCTTCTCCTCACCGCCTGGACTTGCGGCAATCTGTATGCCCGCATCGCCTGTCGCGTCGTTCATGGTGACCTTAATCTCCATGTGGCTGCTGCCATTGCCGAGGAGTTGACTGCTCGTAGCCCGGTCAATGTCTTTATGGTCCTTCTGTTTGGCCTTACTCCGAAGACCTTCAACGACTTCTGGAACAGGGCGGGCTCCAAGGGTGTAGCCAGTGAAATTGCCATCGCTCTGCTCGACAATTCGTGTGTTACCCTTTGAGGTTAAATGGTCCTCAAAGTTGACCAGGTTTGTTGTCTTGATGACGTACATCTCTCGTGGGAGAGTGATGGCACCTTGGTATCCGGCCTGATTGAGGGCAAAGTTGTTGTTCTCTTCGTTGGCCCAGCCCCATTGGATACGGCGGTTAGCATCGTCCTTGGTATCCAGGAAGCTAGTTACGGCGTACGATAGACCGGAATCGATAACGCCGCCTGCAACAGGGGTGAACTGAGCGGACCCGTTCTCACGTCGAGTCACCATGCCCTCATTCCACAGGCCCCACTGTGCTCGAGGGTGCCATGTCAAATTTCCTCCCTCCGTTCCCATCAACGTATAGTAATGTACGTCGTCATCCTCGTCAACTAGCGAGAAAAAGTTAGAGACTTCAAAGTTGAAGCCATATGTTCCAGTTTCCAGTAGAGATCCCAAGGTCTCGTTGGGTTTCGGCTCCCATAAAGCTCCGAGGAAGGTCCAATCCGTCAAATTCGATGCCGGAGCACTGTAGAAGGGGATGCGGCCACCCCCATCAGCGCCCTTGATGCCTGAACCAAGTACCATGTACCAGTGTGGCTCATCTTGGCCCAGGAGTGCGTCCATTTCCGGCCAGGGCTCCACAAAAGGATCACGCCAGCCCGTGACATTCCAGCCATCAGGCGGACTAGAAATGATGGGATTGCCCGCATATTGATCCCAAGTCTTACCTCCGTCTTTTGAGATAACAATTGACTGCTTCTCGGTACCTTTTGTGTAAGGAATAGCCCAGCTGGTGGGTAGGTACTGGACCGAGGTATAAAAGTTGATCAAGGTGCCGTCTTGCTCTCCCTGAAGATTGTACGGTTGACCGGATCCGCTGAAGATTCCCAACCCGTAGTATGAGCTGTTTCTCGATGTTGGGTTGGGACCGGTGCCGACAGACTGGGCCTTGGCATCCTCCCAACCTCCAACATCTGTCCATGTAATCAAATCGTCAGACACAGCGTGACCCCAAGAAATGTTGCCCCAGTTCACGTGGTTGGGATGGAATTGATAGTGGAGACTAAAAATCGTCGTATAGAGTCAGTGTTTGCCCTCAAGTGAGTGCAAGGTAGTTGACAACAAGATTAACGTACTGCCGAATGTTAGTCACATATTCCACGTTGAGGACAGGTACTAGTGAAATGCGACTCGTGTGAAGCTTTCAGATGAAACCACGCAACGAGGCATTCCACAATTTATGCCGGGACTTCGTACCTGGTAGCGGTCCTCTTTGGGGTCATACATCATGCCACAAGGGTCATTCATCCATCCAGCAGGGGAGATGAAATGGTACGAAGGACGCCATCTCAGAAATAGACTGTTATTTCCGAGAGTCTGAATAAAGCTCGAGTTGAGGACAGCAGGCAGCTGAAGGTCTTGAGAGCCTGAATTGTATTGTGCGTTGGCGCGGGGAAGAGTCCCCAGCAAGGCACCCACAAGTGACAAGGACCGGATCATGGCGACGATATACAGTCGATGCTAGCAATGCTGATCGGAGCAAGAGATGTGGATGAGGCCATCTTATGTACCATTTTCTTTGGCTCGGAGCAAGATCTTCCAAATCGGGTGCCGATGCCATCATACCCGTGAACCCAAGCTCTGGGCCTTCGTAAATGGTCATGGCTACGACCAGGATGTCCTAGCTTGTATTAATCCCCGCAAAACTCCTCGTGGATCCTCCCGACGGGCGCAAGCGTTTGGCCGTAGCATGATGGCTAGAAAAACTACCAGAAGCCGCTTGTATGATCAGATTGAAGTGTCCCAGCCATGTGGCGCACGCGAGCCAATGTCGTTCTGCGGAGGTGAGGCTCCGGACCTAGACCTTTGTAAAGGTATTGACAACGCAAGCAAACAGCGTTTTTCTGCGCCTCCACTACGAGCCACCGCCCTTGCGATGAGGCTGGTCTAACAAGTCCGGAGAAGGCCCATTGGTGTGGAGTTGTATAGCGTGAGGGTCCGAGTATTCCTCCGAGCTGAAAACTTTACTACGGGTCCACCATGACAACGCGCCTAGATAGCGTGGCGTAAAGCTTGCTAGGAGGCTACACAATGTAGACGCTCTATACTTTTCGAATCACGAAGACCAAGACGCCGCGAGCCTCATATGCCATTGCAGGAGGTGTGAAACACAAACACGTGAGCATGATGTAGATTCGAAGAGGCTTGGCAGGTGTCAAGGTTGCAATTTCCCCGCTCACGCTAGTTGTGCTGCGCATCACGTGCCTTGGCCCTAGAACGCGTCACCTGGGCAACCATTGACTATCAGACACAGCTTTCTATATCAACGTCCTTTTGACTCTCAACAACCACGGAAGACTTGGCGATACCCTTGAGCTACTGGGCACAAGCATCGTCCCAGCGATGCACATCGATGACGCGTGTAATGTTCTTGTTGTACACAGATTGATATCCATCAACGCCTCCATGATTGGTTTCACGTAGGAGAGCTCAGCAAAGACATGAGAGTATTGAGTCGATAACAGCCTTCAGACTCCTCGACGATGACCTGGCGCCACATCCCATCGCCGTTTTAATAGAATCTGGCACGGAACATCGATTGCAGCGTCACGATTTAGTACGACGCTTTCTGATGCGTCACCAGAGGGAAGGACCGGGACAGTGTGAGTAAGAAGCTTTGGTTGAATCGCTTGGTTCTGCATACCGATCGCCTCGGCATGGAATCTGAGTTGGCGGAAGATCAAACGGGGTAACGAAAACTTCGATATGCTGCTTCCAGCTGCTTCCAGAAGACCCTGCAATCAATGCCCATCCCGAGATGCTCTTGACGTGTAGAAACTACTTCATCTCGAGAGTGACGCCTTGCACCCTCCCCTACGCGACCGCGTGCATGGCCGTGATAGCGTCACAGCCTAGTTTGACAAATGAATGACCAATTGCAAGAGATACCCTGGTTGATTAGATATTGAGAACGTGAATGCTGATATCAAATACATGGGCCACGAACTGAAAGGAGGGTGTTGCTACACTTCAGTATAGAGCCTCAACCCGGTATGCTAGCGCTGATGGCCGCATGTTCGAGAATAATGCCCTTTGGTGTGCCAGTCGATCCTGAGGTATACAGCAAGAAAGCTGCATATGTTAGAAGGATTTCGCTAGATGGCCTCACAGAGTCGTTGCGAGCGACAAAACTGTCAAAGAAGCGGTCGTCCACTGTAAGCGCATGAGCAATTAGATTTTGGACCGTGTCAAATTGCTTCATGCCTATAAGAAGTACGGTGGCTTCTTTCTGCTCACAATGTGCTCGAGTCTTGCGTGTGAGTGCGTTAGGTTGAGGGGCAAGCACACTTCACCAGCCTTCAGGATAGCCATTGTCGCGACGCTGACCCACTTTGAGTTTTCGCACCAGAAAGGCGCCGCAACTTCCGGTACCACCCCAAGATCTCGAAGGTGATTTGCCAATCTTGTGGAAAGGATATCTGACTCTGCGTAAGAGAGCCGTCCGTCCCAGGCCCATCGCCGAGCTCAAGACGCTGTCCATAGAGCTTCACTTGCGAGTCTTTTCGACCAACATATTGCAGGGAACCCTATTCCATTTGTCGTACTAGATCACTGGTCTTGTGCATTTGGCGGTCCTTGGCCGTTCGACTCATGGTCCATTGTAAGTTTAAATTGAAGGATGACGCAGTCTTCTCATCATCGTTGAGAGTAACCTAGGACTAGCAAAGGTGTCCTTCGATAAGTGCTTCTCCGACAGTACAAGCTGGCGTCAAATCATGGTGGTCGGACACCTTTACCATCCATAGCTGACTTGTCAGACCGAAATCAATATTGCTAGGGCTCCTCGGTATGAAAACTCTGTTCCTTGTAGCATAGATAGAACAATCTGCTAATCATAACAACTGTTTAGGTACCTAATTATCTTCCATATGTCGACATTTCGCTGCGTCAAAGCCTCACCAGCCAGTGTCAGCGACTGACTGTAGGAACTTTTGCCAGTGCAAGCAGCCGAGCTACCGTAGATGTTAAGCAAGCTGTTGTAGCTTGCGATTGGTTGATCGCACCGGCGATATCGTTGGGACTTTGATCATCAGAGGGTATGCGGACCGTCCCTCCGTGAGTCCACGTTGCGAAAATGTCAGAGATGCTGATTTCGAAGACATATATAACTAGTTGCACCGACAATCCGCTCTTGGTCAATCTCCAGACCAGACAACTCGATACCCCGCCTGCATGCGACATAGCTCCCTCCACTGACGCTGGGCATCCTCATCAGGGTAACTTTAGTCATCTTGTGTGTCCTGCCCAAGAGTCAATACGCGATTAATGATGCCTCATCACTCCTTGAACTAGCTAGTCACTAGCAGCTCTGCAGGATAAAGCGGCAAGGTTTCTTCTTTATCTGAAGCGCTTAATGTTGCGTGCTGTCATAGTAGGGCGTATTCTGACATAGTCAACGAATAGACGCAAAGATGAAGCTACTGTATTAGCGTGATGGATCGCGCTAGTCTCAGATCGCTAGGGAACAGCGAAGAGAGAGCCAGTAGACGTTAAAGCGGTAACTCTCTACCGAAGGTCCCGGGTTCCCGCACGCGACGGTCAATTCCACACCACCAACATTTCTCCGTGCATCTTACAATTTCTGAAACGAGTGGTTCAGTTGAGCATCATTGTGCCAGTGACTCGGCGAGTGCTTCATCCGGTCTACGTGTAGCTTGCACTGTCTTAGCTTCGGCCCCTGTATAGCTCTTACACCTTCGATCTTGTATCTGTATGGTTTACGCTGTGGCTTAGCCAACTGCTCAATGCATAGTAAGTGGAGCAGTGTTACATCAGCCATCTTAGTTCCGGTTGATCAGGAATCTTATCGGGCCATATACTTCCGAATACCGACTACAGTGTCTTACTGCATACACAGAGCTGCAGAAGAACTTCGGTGATAGGATAGGCCAGGATTCGCTGTACCCGAAATTCAGGTAATCAAACTGCTCATGCACAGGACGTTCAGGCCCCCAATTCTTGGCTTAATCGAACCTGGTTGACGAGCTTCCTGCAGAAGCAGACGGCACGAAATCCTAATGCTCCAATCGTGCCCGCGGCATCGAACAAAATCCTATTTCGAGAGCGCGGCACAGTCCTTTGCACAGCATATTCGCTCACAATGATTCGTATCCCCCCTCGCCCACTAACTTGTCCTTTGGCGGGGCTCAAATCTGGACATCGCAGAGCCTTTGCTCAAGTCTCACCTGCCAGTACGAACACATCACAGCCAAAGACGCAAGAATGGCTCGTCATTATTCCCGACAAGGCCGATGTCGTGAGTAATATGCTTCCATTGCTCACATACCTAGCATTGAACAGTATATCAGCTTGCCCACAGAATAAAAGTCCGACCCTCGCACTCCCCCAACTTTGTGCGCTTGCATAAGGAAGGCTACGTCTCTTGGGCAGGGCCTGTTTTCAGGGAGGCTTGCATCCGCACTACTCCGGGCGAGAAGGAAGACCGCAAATTCATGGGCAGTGTTATGATTGTGAATGATACCTCAAGGGAAAATATCTATGATAAGCTGAAGTCAGATCCGTTTATCGTAGAAGGTATATGGGATTGGGAGAAGGCGGAGGTTCTGGCGTTCAGGACAGTCGAGAGGACGCCATAAGTGACGGACGAAAGGTCAACGACGTTGGACACTTGAACTGAGAGATGATGTGATGTTGTGTGACAGTGAGGTTTTATCACGAGACGAAAGTGGTAATATAGTAGAGATAGCGATAAATGCAATGCTATAAGATGGACCTGTTCATCCGCGAATCTCATTTCATTAGCTGCCGGTCTAAGAAAATGGCTCTTCCGCTGGCCACTGAAAGCCACACTCCTCTACTGCTGTACCTCGGCAGGAAACGGGCTCGTATGTACAGTATCCAATGGCCAAATAGTCATGCTTTTCATATCCCATATATCCTGCTTATTTAATCCACTCGTCAGCTCATCTACTCAAGAAATGACATCGCTACAACCTTCCATCAAGCCACATACATGCCGAGAACAAAGGGAGTGTAGGACGGTCCGTCATAGACACCCGGTCCCAAATTCACGCGTTTCAAAACGAAAAAGTGAAACTCACCTTAGAGTAAGGATGCTTCCTCAACTGACCCTCCACCTCCTCTACACTCGCCGCCCTACACGCCAACACATTCCCTCGCGCGCTGTACGCAGGTAACCGGTTCGATTCCTCGCCGAGCACATTCACCGAGTGTAGAATCTCGCCAGTGAACGTCTGACTCGACAAGACGTGCTGGCCTGTCGCGGGCGGCAGATTTTGGCGGCTTGCGGTGGGCAGGTCGCGGACGATGACGAGGCTGGTTTATAGCGTGTGAGTGCACGAACGCATACCATTACATGGGTGAATATACAATTCATATTGTGGTACGCTTCTGCTATTTGTTGCAGAAGAAGAGGCGGTGGAGGTGGCGTGTGCTCGTGTATTGCGCAAAGAGGTACGGGCGAGGGTGGCGAGGCGTAGGAGAGCCATGGTGGTAAAAGAGCGTTAATCGAGGTCCAGGATTCTCGGTGCTGAAGGGTTCAATTGGCTATTATAGAGAAAGAACGGAGCAAAAACACTCGATCAGAAAGCAAGGAGGAATGTAAGCATGTGTTGTTGTGTATCGCTTACCCGGAAGAATATCGCTGGGCCTATGAGCGTGCGAGGGCTTGCACGTAGGAGTCTGACTGCGTCAAAGTCAGACACGACGTATCATTTGTTGGAAGGGCAGAGAATCCGACGTACTCAGTACCTATGTGATAGGAATTTCTCGCTGCATCAACCTTGTGAGTAACCTGCTTTATTGCCGAATCCTACTTGATGATTATTGTTTCAATAATGAGTCCTCTATGATAAACACCCGCAACATCTTAACTCGTTGCTCTGCTTTTCAAAGTAAATTGCTTTTTATTATATTGCATCTAGCCTAGTTAAGTTTCGAATTCATGGCTCTTCAATAAGTGGGAGCGAAAGACTTCTTACTCTCAAGCTTGTTGCAAGCTTGGTTGAGAAGCAAAGTGACCTTATCAAGTCTTCTGTCAAAACTCGAGCAGGGCGAAACCAAGCATTAGGTCATGTTAGACGATTCCATTGGAAAGGACCTTCCGAACGCCAGATAACTGTCATCGCAGCTTTGAAGGGATGCAGATCAGACGCTCAAGATCAGCTACACTTGGTGGATCCACAACACAAGCAAGACACGGTCACCCAGGTATCCCTTCTGCGAAAAGCTCTCTCTGATCGACTACCTCGATACATGGTACCAAATGTGTGGACGGTTGACGAGAGCATGCCTAAGAAATCGTCGTGTAAGATAGACCGGGCTAGAGTCTTACAATGGATCCAGAACCTCAACGACGAGACGCATCTCAAGATCAAGGCATCAACAACGGACGACGACACATCGCTAACTTTAGATGAAGATACGGATGTTTGTTTACAGAATATCATAAGTCAAGTGCTTGTCATACCAGTACAAAAGGTACCGCTCAGCAAGTCCTTTTTAGCTTAGGGGGTGACTCTATCGCAGCGATGCAACTAAGCTCACGGGTACGTGTGCAGGGGATTATGGTCCGCGCATAGGATATCGGACAAATTAATTCAGTATCTCAGCTGGCGTTTACGGCGACAATGGTCAGCAAATCATCGTTCGCGGTGAAAGACGACACCAACAAATCATTCAGCTTGTCGCTGGCTAGCCGCGTCTGCTTTGAACTCTCTGACAGCTACGTGGAATGTGTAATCAGAGCTTCTTCTTGCGCCTTACTAGATCAATCTCTGGAAGCAGTCTATCTCAAGCTATTGACACAATCGTTCGACAACACAGCATGCTTCATCCTAGGTTCAGTCAGGATGAACTTGGGCAGTGGACGCAAGCGAATACTAATGATACATCTTCGTCCTACAGCTTCACTGAGCATAGGTTTCCTTTGTATGGGACGGAAGTTGCGGCGCTTGTCGAGCATGGTCACGCCACTGTCAATGCTGAGGGAGGCCCGATATGTGCGGCCAGGCTCATCAATGTGCTAGGAAATCATTTATTTCTTTACGTCGCCACACACCATTTAGTCATAGATCTGGTGTCCTGGCGCATCACTATTATGATTTGGAAGAGCTGCTGGTGTCAGGATCTATCACGAGCCCGCCATCTCTAGTTGGGGCTTGGAGCAAGTTGCAGATCGAATACGCCTCTGACATACTTGCACTACCTTCCGAGTGCTTGCCATGCCATGCGTATTCCGCTGATACAGAGTACTGAGTTATGTCGACCGGGAAGAATATCTACGCCAATGTCGTGTGTGTGTGAGGGTTCCGCAGTCTCCCAAGCTGTCACGACTCGACTCATGAATGATGTGAACGACAGGTGGTGTGCACGGTCCAGTTGACATCTTCAAGGCTGCTACGCTGCACTCTTATGCAGAAGCCTTCCACGACCGTGAGCTTTCCACAATGTGGAGGGAAGGGCACGGCAGAGAGCCATGGGATGTAGACACCGAGATGAACAGCACTGTTGGCTGATTAACAACTACCTCGCCGGTGAGTATGTCAAGAAAATCTGGTGCTAATATCATTAACATTTTTTGACATGTCAAGGATAGAAGAAGGCAAATAACACAATAACGGATTCTTGTACATGACATCACGCTACCTCAATGAGGAGGGAAGGCCAAGTTTTGCCACACATTCTCACATGTAAGTCTTCTTCAATTATGTGGGGATATTTCAACAATTGGAAAGAACACTTATGGTTCAACTGGAAGACCCAAAGGCGTTGTGCTTGAGCGTCGGAAATTATGCATAAGTTTCGAGGCAAACGGTTGAGCTCTTATAGTAGGACCTCATCCCTATATGCCGCGTTTCTTCGCCTACGTGTTCGGCATCAGTTCCGAAAATATATGTCCACTACACTAACACGTGGTGGATGGTGTCTGTGTGCCCTCTGACGCAGGAAAGATGAATGACTTTGACGGTGCTAACCCACCGAATGAAGTCATCTCAGCAGTCAACACTCCAACAATAGCGTCGCTTTTCACATCAGCGCAGGTCCCAATGCTTCCTTTTATGGTTTCGAGGAAGAATGCAATAGCTACAAAGCTTCAAGGAAGTGGAAGGACGTCGAGAGTCTGGAGAACTGTTAGGGCCCAGCTAAGTGCACAATCTATCGCTCAATCAACGCCACTGCTGGCGTGGGAGAGCGATCCAACATCGGCCGGCCAATTCGAGTCTGCTCTGGGTTATCGATGCAAACAATCATAATCTACTGGCTCCAGTAGGTAGCATTGGTGAGCTCTTCATCGGAGAACCCTTGTCATTGCGCGGACACCTCAACGACGCAGAAAAGACCGCCAAAGCTTTCATCACAGACCTCATCTGGAGTCGCAAGTTCCCCAACCCGACTGGAATCACTCGTCACATGTACAAGGCTAGAGATCTCGTGCGTTACCAGAGCGATGGTACACTACAGTGTATTGCGCGCAAGGTCGTTCAAGTCAAAGCTCGTGGCAATTGCGTCGAGCTCGGCAAGGTCAAATTCAGTGTCCGTAGCAAGGTGAACCGCGTCGCTCAAGTCGCTGTCAACCTTGTCCAAATACCCGCGCGACGAGACTGTGTTCTGGCGCCCTTGGTTTGCATTGCGGAAAACATCTATGTCGATCAGGACGCTGAGCTCCCTGCGCCCATGACCGCAGACGTAGAGACGGAACTCGCAGAGCTATCCGATGCACTCAAGATATCCATGCCATCGCACATGGTACCCGGCTTATCTTACTGCTGCTCAATATCCCGTTGAATGCCTCGGCTAGAACAGACCGTGGCAAGCTGCGCCGTCTCGTGGCCAAGCTTACTGACGAGCAATTTGCACAATACTCACTTGCGCACGCGCAGGTTGTTAACAAACGCGAGCCTGCCACAGACTCCGAGACGTATTTCGCAAGGCTGTGGGCTGAGATCTTGCGCGTGCCATTAGGGAGAAGTGGTGTCGAGAATGACTCCTTCAGGCTCGTTGGCGATTCGATAGCAGCCATGAGATTGACGGCTAGGACAAGGGCGGACAGTCTGGAATTAAATGTGCTAGACATCTTCCGCGTGCCGGTGCTAGAGAACATGGCGGTCATAGTGAAAGTGTTGGAGAGGAGGAGGAGCAGGCTTTTGTGCTGCTGGATGAGACGATTGGGGAGGATGGGCTCGATGAGACGAGCTACGAGTGAGCTAGATTATGACTGGGGGAGAGAAAAACGGTGCAGACATTGTTTATTTTGTTTATAAACTGCATGAGTATAATGTCTTTTGTTAGTCGTTTGTCAAGGTTGCCTATGTACACTTGTAATTGGCAACGAGGCTGAACATGATAATCTGGTTTATTTAGGAGTGCTCAATAAATTCATGATACCCTAAAGGATAGGATGATAACTAGACGGAGGAAGCGGCATTGTAGTTTGTATGTTTCCAGTCGAGATGCGTCACCAATCAGGGTACGCCCTTAGATCAGTGAGGCTTGGCATCGCTCATGGCTCACGTCACGTAAACGTGTCAACTGCGGCGTTGACTGACAGCTACAACCGTGATACGAGGTCCACCCACGTCCTAGATGGATAT
This sequence comes from Phaeosphaeriaceae sp. SRC1lsM3a, assembly GCA_001644525.1. Lineage (NCBI taxonomy): Eukaryota > Fungi > Ascomycota > Dothideomycetes > Pleosporales > Phaeosphaeriaceae > Phaeosphaeriaceae sp. SRC1lsM3a. Next base: position 851,107 of record KV441723.1, read on the forward strand.
CTACATTCTTTCCTGAGCTGCGACACACATAACACTGCGCCATGAGTCGGCTCCAGCTCTATGTCGCGGTAATGTTCCTTTATCCTCGCGCAATGCTCAATGCTAACAAGTTCCAGGGCTCGGCCGTGATGGCCAACGTGGTGCTGCTACGCGCATACTTCCAGCGGCCCAACTTCTACTCAGCAGCCGTTTACATATCTCAGAGCACCGGCTCTCTGATGTTCCTAGTCAATCTCATGCTCATCGTCGCCGCAAGCTTCGGATTCGGCCTCCAACGCCTCTTCTACGGCCGCTTGCGCCCCATCGAGACTGAGCAGCTATATGACAAGGCATGGTTCGCAGTGAGCGAGACGCTCTTGGCCATGACTATCTTTAGAGACGATATCGGGATGTGGTTCTTCACCATGTTCTTGTGCCTGCTTGCGGGGAAGGTGTGGCAGTGGATTGGCGAAGGCAGAGTAGAGTTTCTCGAGCAGCAACCGCCTGCTGACCCAAAGCTCTTCCACACTCGCCTCATGAGCTCTCTGCTCCTTTCTGTCGCCTTCGATATTGCTATGATGCAGTACTGCATCAACTCGATCCTCTCCGACACGCGACCAGGAGTCATGGTCATGTTCGGCTTCGAATATGTCCTCCTGGCCATAGCCTCGATATCTACCCTGCTCCGCTACACGCTGTCTCTCATTGAGCTCGTCATAACAACACGTCAAGAGAAAGCCCGAGAGGAGGCACGCAGACTCACAAGAGACCAGGCCGCGCAACGTGCTGCCGCAGAGGGCACAGACAATCCCGCAGAAGAGGAGGACGATGACGATGGCGATGTTCCGGGGTGGGAAGAGAAGGGCCGCTGGGTCTTCTACCTGGACCTCGCGACCGACTTCATCAAGTCAGTGGTGTATCTGGGATTTTTCATGATCCTCATGACATTCTACGGCATTCCCATCCACATCATGCGGGACCTGTTCATGACTATTCGCTCATTCATCAAGAGACTACATGACTTTGTCCAGTATCGCAACGCGACTCGCGATATGAACACCCGATACCCTGACGCGACGGCCGAGGAACTGGAAAGGGAGAGTACTTGTATCGTATGTCGCGAAGAGATGCGTCCGTGGGTGCCGCCCGAAGTGAATGGGGCCCAGGCTGGCCGAAGAATGGACGAACGACAACGCCCGAAGAAGCTGCCGTGTGGTCACATCTTGCATTTCGCTTGTCTGCGCAGCTGGCTTGAGCGACAGCAAGTCTGTCCTACCTGTCGCCGCCCAGTCCTTTCACAAGCCGGTGCTCAAGGCACGCAGCGCAACAACCAGGCCGGACCAAACCAACAAAATCAGCAAGGGCAACAAGGACCAAACAATTTCCTCAACGCTTTGCTTCGCGGTAATGCGCAGCAGGGCGCTGCGGCGCCTCAGGGTCAGCCAGGGCAGCAGGCACCGCAGCCGGGACAGCAGGCGGCACCGCAGCCGAATCTACGTGTTTTCAACCTGGGTCCTTTCCGCCTGGCTATGGGGAACATTCGCATTCCAGCAGGACAGCAGGGCAACCAGGACAACATCAGAGACGCTGTGGACCAATTACGTCAACAAGCGGCAGGACACAATCCTACTCCGAATCTGGCCACTCAAAACCAGAACCAACTTCCCCCCTTGTACACTGCACAAACTCAACCCATCAATGTACCTACTGGTCCGATTCCGGGCGCTGTTGCCCTGCATCCAGCAGATATCCAGTCCGACATTCTGCGCATGCAGCAAAACATCATGGAGTCACTCCGGCAGCTGAACGCCCAAAACGAGCAACTCGAAGTGGTACACCAGCTTTTGGCTGAGCTCAACCATATACAGCAGGCATCGGGTGTCATAGCAGGCACTGGTCAAGAACTACCGCCAATTGCACCACTGAATATGCAAAGCCTGAACCAGTTCACGCCTCAAGCCTATTTCGCACGCGGCTCAGTGTTGCGACAGGGTGATGATGGTGTGCCCACAGGCGTTACGCTCCCAGAGGGATGGACCTTGCGGCCCATGGCATTGGCTTCACGGCCCGAGCCAGAGCCTCGCTCTGTGGAAGCTCCTGCTTCAGGCTCGACTAACGCACCACAAGCATCACAGCTAGACGGAAGTACGCAGCCTTCTGCTTCTAGCCTACCAACAGCGTCAGATGCGCCAGCGGAAGCGTCGTCTTCTGGTCAGCGGTCAAGTCCTTCGCCAAAGGCTGGGGAGCCCAACTCGCTCGGCTCAAGTTGGAGCTTCAGCAATGTGCCCGATAGAAGTGAGGCAGAAGGGTCGAGCTCAGCAGTTGCTGAGGGTAGCTCACATGAACATAACTCAACAAAGAGGACCGTGACAGTGGAGGATGCAGAGGACAATGAGCAATGAAGCTTTTGACGATTATACATAGCATAGCGAGGGCGCCTGGGTAATTTTTACTTCTGACTCTATATTCGTGTAGAGTGTAACATCATACACAATTTCAAAGTTTTGTGCATAAGCAGGCTTTCGACCAATGGTTTTATTTCATGCGACCACCGGTGACAATCGACCTTGCGGTGTGAGAAGCTTTTGATAGTCGCGAGGGCTTGCTCGCGCTAGTCGCCATTGAGATTAATGCACCTGGTCTAGGACACGGCCGACCCTCCCGTAGGCACTCACGGCGCTGAGCGTATCAAGATCATGTTCAAGTTCGCTTACGCTTGTCCCAAGGCTATTGCTTTCACTCGCTTCATTCTGGCTGCATGTGCGCAATTGGGTGTCAAACCACGACTTACACTGGACAACTGTTTATGCAGTTTATATGCATGCCCAGAGTGCTCCAGCCGGAAGCTTGTATGTGGGGACTCTCGACCCGGTATGCTTTGCGCTAGCAAGGGTAGCGGAACACTACCCTCTGTGTCTGCCAGTCATACCTCTGTGTTGATCCAAGAGCTCATCGGGTGGCGGCTACGTGCAGCGAAGGTCGAAACGGTGCTCTTTAACGTGTGAGGCAGATGGGTAGCACCCAGTCAGAGATGCAGGAACACAGCAGGGCGCAGTGCATGGGTTGCTGGTGCATGTGTGATAAGGCCGGGCCTTCGCGCTGGCGATGGCCCTTGACCTGACTTGACCTCCAGTACGAGCTCCCACGCGAGGAGCGGCTTGAGAATGACTCTTCAATTCACCCTGTCTTCGCTAGCCAAGGTTTAGGAGCGCACTTTCTATTTTGTCATTTGAATTTCGTTCTCGTCTTTCTTCTTTAACTGTTTTCTTTGAGCAGCGTTTCAGCGATGGCGGTCAAGATCGATGGTAAGGCTCCCAAGGCAGAAGAAGCTGAGGTGTCGCATTGTGTCTCGAACCTTATACACGCATTTACCAATGGCTTGAACATCTTCAAGAAGTTGCGCGAGCGGAAAAAGAAGCGCAAAGCACGCAAAGACAATCAGGCACAAGATCCAGCAGAAAGTGATGAAGTGCAACTATCCAAGTCTCTAAAGAGAGGCCCTCAAGAGCTTGCGGAGAAATATGACGCTTGCTACTCACAGTCTGGTCACAACTTTGCGAAAGGTGACGGTAAGCTGCACCTCGGGACACACAGGGGAGGTGACACAAAGCTGATCAACCGGTGAACAGCGATTGCACACGCGTCTCTAGCAGAGACCTTAATAAAGCTGAACACTGGCCTGGTTGCCATTATCGCCAGCTTCCTCAATCATGATAAAAAGGACGCCAAAAGCCACTTGAACTTAGACTACAAATCTCTCACGAGCCTCTCGGAAGCGTCGCGGAGAGAGGCACTACAAAGCATGACCCAGCTATATCAGCGACTAAGTCAATCACAACTGCAGCTTCAGCAATTCAAAGACCCATCATGCACCAACTGTGGCAGCACGAAGCACTCCGACTGCTCAGTGAGGAGCAGCACCACCTCTGCGTCAAGCAAAGATAGAAAGAAACATGCAAGCACACGCCATCGCAACGCTGGACCTATAGTGACCCGCATGCCAATCAGATCATCAAGTCAACCTCAACTGGTGGTGGTCCGACCAAGACCTTCGCGAAAGCACAGCTCAAATAGTCCTTCGTCAGCAAAGTCACAGTCTCCGAAATCACAGTCCCCATCAAGCTCCGCATACACATCGCCGTTAGCCTCACCATTGCCACTCTATATTGCCGAAGAACCCTTTGAGATTGAGACCGATGGTGTTATAAAAGGTGTGCTTGGAGGACCGGTGCCCCTGGCAGGAAACGGGCGACGAAGAAAAGACTCATTCAACGTGCATGATCCACGACCTACAACATGGCCGGACCCACATCCAGCCTCTTACCAATACCCATATGTGATGCAAGAACATCTCCATCTTCCGGCCCCTAAGTTACCAAAGTTCACGTCGACGCCGCGCAAGCCAACGTCTCCGCCGCCAAAGACGTCGCCATCACCGTCCAAGAACGAGAAGCGCACGTCACCGCCTCCAGTATCGCTGCCTGTCAGACGGAGGGCTGACAAGTTGACACCGTCGTCTTATACATTCGCCTCGGACAGTACGAAACTTGGCGAGATCCCGCAACGCAACTGGACGACACCATGGGACTACGCCGAGGCTGAGCGCTTGAACAACGAAGCGGTGGCGACGTATCAGGCCGTCGCACCCGTGATCGTGGACGAGAAAGTGGGAAGAAAGAAGGGGATCTTCAAGTGGATGAAGAAGGGGAGTGGTGCAGCGGTTGCTGCATAAAGGGAGGTTTACTGTTGTTTGATTTTTGCTGTCTGTATATTTTTGTTTGAAATGGTAGCGTTGGCTTTGGGCAAGTTCGGTTTGGCTTTGTGGGTCACGGTTCACGGTTCTCTTCATGGTGGTAATGATTGATGATATATGAGTTAACGACGGCATGACTTTAGCTGGAGTTGGTAGGCACTGATACCCGGAGTAATATTATCTCATCTCACCCCAACGCATCTCATTGTTGATATCCGCAAGTATCGTGAGTCGAGTTTTGCGAAGCATGTCTGTACAACGTCATTGGATCCACGCTGTCTACACACACAAGCTGTCGTGTTAGTGTGGGCTTTTCGCCGTTCAGCCGTTGCGGTGAATTGATAGCGTTATCTCGGTCGGCAATAGCGCCTCGCCGGCACCGCGTCACGGATGCATCCCCAGACCTCGGCCCTCTGCCTCGGCTAACATGATGCGAGTGATGCTGGTCCATTGCGGAGCGCCTGCGCATCTTCGCGATGCCAGTGACGTTTCTTGCATTTGACTTTTCTCCGCTTTCCTCGTCTGCGAGGAATAGATAGACCTGCTTGGGCATATAGAGTACATCAGTATCTCGGTTCCCAGTCGCATCGACCGTCCTCACCACCTTCCCACGAGCGCTCTTGGCGCGACAACAACCACAGTCTTCACCATGGCTGGGCAATCAAAGGTCGAAACACTGCCGCCCTGGGGTAATGCTGTCGCAGGCGCTGCAGGTGCCGTGATTGCGAATACACTGGTCTACCCATTGGACTTGTAAGCTTCACTACGCCGGCGTAATATCAACGACGCCATGCTTATCTTAATCCATCGCTCACCTCCCACAGAATCAAAACCCGCCTACAAGTGCAAGTGAAGCGCTCTCCCACCTCCAACGACCCCAACCCCGCCGACCACGAGCACTACGATGGCGCCCTTGACGCGATACGGAAAGTCGTCGCACAAGAAGGCGTATCCGGGCTCTATGCTGGCATGGCCGGCTCGCTGCTCGGTGTTGCTTCGACCAACTTTGCCTATTTTTATTGGTACACCGTTGTACGAACAGTGTACATGTCGAGACGCACACTGCAAACCGCACCGGGCACGGCGGTCGAGTTGTCGCTCGGCGCCGTCGCTGGAGCGCTGGCCCAGCTCTTCACAATTCCGGTTGCCGTTGTGACGACGCGACAGCAGACGATGAGCAAACATGAGCGGAAAGGCATGATTGCGACGGCCATGGATGTCATTGAGAGCGAGGACGGCTGGACGGGGCTCTGGCGCGGGCTGAGGGCTAGCTTGGTTCTTGTGGTGAACCCTTCCATTACATATGGAGCTTATCAGCGGTTACGGGATGTCTTGTACCCGGGAAAGAAGACGTTGAAGGCTCATGAGGCTTTTAGTATGTGGATCGCTTTTCAGCTGATGGAGATGCACGCTAATCTTGTCTAGTTCTTGGGTCGATGTCCAAGATACTCGCTACAATTGCAACGCAGCCACTCATTGTTGCTAAAGTCGGTCTCCAATCGAAGCCACCGCCAGCAAGGAACGGCAAGCCTTTCAAGACCTTCACCGAAGTCATGCAGTACATCATACAACATGAGGGTCCCATGGCGCTCTTCAAGGGAATTGGGCCTCAGATCTTGAAGGGACTGTTGGTTCAGGGTTTCCTCATGATGACCAAGGAGAGGTATGAACTTCCTACACGATGCCGAGAAATGTGCTAACTCCAAACTTAGGATCGAACTCTCTTTCATTTTGTTATTCAGGTACTTCCGACAGATCCGCGCTGAGAAGTTGCAGAAGCTTGCAGACCTCGCCGCCGAAAAGGCTGGCAAGGTCGCCCCTGTCCTGGTCAAGTGAAGCTTGCAGATGGGCAACTCTGCCAATGGCACTATATGATTCAATCTAGTATATATTTTCGATGGATTAGCATGAAGCTGGCCAACTCGAAGCATTGTGTCCAGTGTTGGCGCTTAGGTTACTCTTGGTTACACTTGCGAGCATTGATATCAATATAACTGAAATTACTGTGCAGGATCGAGAGTTATTTTGCCGGTGCAGGTGTTCCAATGACAACTTACCATATTTGAGAGTACTTGTGACTTGACAGATCTCACATGCATATCTTAAGGCAGGTCGATATCGTCCGAGGAAACATTCCTTCGCTGAACTGATGGTAACTTTCCATCTTTGACAATTGTGACGTCATCGATACATTACGAATATCTTTAGCGGCGGATGCTGGACGAATATTTGATTATGTATAAGACATACTCTGCCTGGTCCTTTTCCGAATACACACAGCAGACACCCGCGGCGTGTACAGTTACAATGTCTTCCTCACATCCTGACTTACCATGGCATCCCATTCCACCATCGAAAGCAACATGCCGAGTACACCTCATGCAAGCTGGCGGCCTCTACATACCAACAGATTTAACATTACTCCATGGCCCCAATGAACCCAATGATTCCACCAAGGCACCTTCAACCCAGTCGGAATCCAAATCCTTCTACGCTCCCGACTACGTCTTCCTTATCGAGCACACGACCACCGGCACCAAATACATCTTCGACCTTGGCATGCGCAAAGACCTCGAAAACCTCCCTCCCCTACTCGTTGAAAAGGTCCTGCCTCAATTCAAATGCGAGCCCGAGTCGCCCGCTGAGATACTCAACAAGCATGGCTCACCAGACCAACAACCAGAACACATCAAAGCCGTAATCTTCTCACACATGCACTTTGACCACGTCGGCGACGGCGCAAAAGCCGGCTTCGCTGATGCTGAAATGTGGATCGGACCTACGTCCTGCACCTACGCGCGGCCTGGATATCCCATGGAGCCGCGGGCGCCTACGCTGGGTGATACGCTGCCTGTAGATGGGAGTCGGAAGATCATCGAGGCGTCTATTCCTGATGACGTGCTAAGCGCTGCTGGCGATGCTCGCGCAGGAAAGGTCATGGACGGGATGCGCAAGGGCCTTTACGCGGGCACTGATCTCAAGAAGCCGGAGTGGATACAACTCGGCGCTTTCGAACGCGCTTATGATGTTTTTGGAGACGGGGCTGCGTATATTATCGATGCTCCGGGTCACTCGGCGGGCCATCAGATGATGTTGGTGAGGACGAGCGAATCCGAGGAGGGTGGAGGTGAAGGGCAGAGCACGTTCGTGCTACTGGCTGGAGACTGCTATCATCATCCCCTGCTTCTGCAAGACCCGAGGATAACGGCAAGACCGCCGCTCTCAAAGGAAAGTATGCATGCGGAGCCAGATGTTGCTATTGACACAATGTGGCGGACGAGGAAAATGGCGGAGAAGGGAGACATTTGGGTTGTTGGGGCGCATGATTATAGTGTTGGAGAGGGAATCGAGCGGGCGAAGAAGGTGCTTGAGGGACTGATAGAGATTAATGGGTGGAAGGAGAAGGGATGGAAGAATGAGTTGGGGGACTATCATGCAGAGGCACGGAATAGATTATAGTCATGTGCTGTAGAGTTGTAAGCTTTTTATTTTGTGCTACCTGAGAGCGTGTACAATTTCGGTATCATCAGCAATCGAATTAATTCTTCTGGTGCTTCTTGTGCTGCGCAACGATCGTATGCAGCACTTCTACGATAATTGGGAGGTCCCTCGACACATCCGTCTGCCAATTCGAGACTGCGAAGCGACATGCAGGTTGGTTGTCCCATGCCGTGCCGCTTACATATATCTTCTTTGTGGCTTTGATGTCGTCCACCAATCGCTTGTTAAGCTCTGAGTCTTTTGCTCGGAAGAGGACAATGATGTAGATATGCTCGAGCTTCTCTTCTATCGCGGCAGTGGATCCAGGAAGCAAGACGTAATCGTCGCTTTCGGCAATGAACTTTGCAATTGCTCTTGACAGCTCAATCTGGCGTGCCAACATGTCTCTGTACCCCATCTTCCCGTATGCCAAGAGACTGGCGTAGACTGGAAGCGCTCGAAACCTGCGCGAGTTCTCGAGGCCGATATTGAGTGGTGAAACGATGCCGTTAGGCCCATTGGTGGTGGCCAAATAGGCGGCATTGGGGTTTTGGAAAACACGTTCTGCAATATTTCGATGACGCGAGAGGAAGAAGCCACAATCATATGGGACGTTGAGTAGCTTGTGCCCATCACCGGTGATGGAGTCGGCAAGCTCGAGGCCAGCACAAGCTTCGACAATGGATTTATGCTGATGCGCGTCAAGGACCCGCCCCATGATACCAAAAGCACCATCGACATGGATCCACGCTCCATACATGTCGCAAAGTTTCCTGAGCTCTTGCATCTCCTGCATTCCAGACGTGGCATATAGGCCAGTATTCACTTCTGAAGCGGACACTACTATTATGCTTCCCAGACTGGGCTGCTCCATCGTGCTCCTCAGTAAATCCATGTCGAACTTGTGTGGCGCACCTTCCCGTCCCACATGTTTGATAGATGCTCGTCCCAGACCAAGAATGGCGGCTGCTTTGCTCAACGACGAGTGTGGTACTGTAGTAAGTATCTGTATCTTGTCCAATCCAGCACGATGCATAGCCTCCACAATGCCGTCCTCCCCAACGCTGACTTCAGCATCGGTGCGATGCGCCGAAGCTTCTGCGATGACATATTCTCGGCCACAAGCGAGACCAAGCACATTGCTTGCTGTCGCACCTGTGGTGAAGGTGCGGTGCGGCCATGCCCTAGGTTCGAAGTCGAGCAACTCGCACAGGAGAGAAAGTGCTCGGTCTTCAACGTCAGTGGCAATGGTTTCGTTGGGAAGATGTACGGCGACGTTTTGGTCGAAAGCTGTGACATAATTGTCTGCAATGCTCGCAGCGGGGGTGCAACCACCTGTCACGAAGCCATAGTAATTTGGCGAGCGCGACGAGGCGTTGAGGCTAGGCGCAAGATCCTCTTCAAGGTGCTTGATGGTTTCTGACAGCCCCAAACCTTCTGATGGCAGCTTCAGTGCAAGTCGCTTTCGTGAATGTTCTATGGTCTCTGGTGACGGCAGAACCTCACTCGAGCTTTGCACCAATTGGAGCCTGGCAACTGCCGCGTTGACTGTTTCGATCGTCGAGTCTGTTGAATACATATTGTACTTGGTAGAGGCCTTACAAAAATGTGTGAGATTTTTTATGTTGTGTACCAATTGGAGGTGTTAATTCAAAGGTATGACTGTTGTTGACGGCACGGAGTTTAGCGCACGTACTTCCGGTAATGTCTACAAACAAGAGTCTAGATCAAGACCTTTACCGCAGGCCACCGTGCTTCGTCTGTTCCTTGACGCGAGACCATTGGCGAGGTTGGTCTAAACACTGGACGGCGCAGTGATGAAGGCTCCTGGAGTATCGTGAAGCCACACAAGCTGCTTTCCAGCAACAGGTGACGCGCTGGCAGCGATAGCAAATGCGGATCTCCTGGTACATCTGGAGCGTTCTCTAGTGCACAACGGTTACATGCACCCGTTTCGCCTACCTCCAGCTGGTTCGGAGCGTGTTCGAATATCTAGTGTTGTGGTGTTGTATTCATGGTTGATTCAGGAAGTCACGTGTGTTGGTGTGGGGAAACCGCGACCCTCAGACGCGTGCCGGAGTCAGAACGCGCCGCGCAGTTTGGAGCCATGACATCGCCACAACAATACACGTCCACACGACTGTAGCGGAGCCTGCCTTGACCATGCGACTCCCTAATGCCTCAGAATAACCTTAAGAAGCACCTCCAGTGGCTGTTATCCGAGAAGCCTTTCCTCCCGTCGGCGGCCTCGCTCATTGCCTACGACCCCGAGGCGCCGAACAGCTCAGCAACACTTTCACAACCTCTGTCCGTGTCGCTCGACGCCCCAGGAAACAATGCACCAGGACCAGAACCTGCGCCTGCACCACGTCCTGCACCGCCCGTTGCGCGACCACTACCACCACCAGCCATAGCGCGCACCAAGACAATCGACATACATCGCCCACCCCAGCTCGACGGGGACGACGCTGAGATGGCAAGATTACGCGCGACGCCAGGCAGCGGGAAACCACGGCTAGTGCTAGCAGGACTCCAACAACATACGACAATGGCAGCAGCAGCTGGCCCAGCTCCGCCCACTTCGGAGCATGCTGAGCGCACAAGACACAAGCCGAACACAATTGCGTCTGCTGCTAGACGAGATGAAAACCCGGCCATCGATGTTGAAGCTATAGATCTCACCGGAGACGACGATCGCCGCTCCTCACCTGTCCCAATGCCTGCCAACCGCGGCAAGAAGCGGAAGAGCGACGAGTATGCAGAGGATCTGATGCACAAGAAATCATCGAGACCTGTTCGTATGACTCCAACTATGAGCCCTGAGATCATGCAGGCAGAATTTGCCGATATTGACGACATGATCATGCCTCCGCACGATCCTCCACCGCCATATTCAACCGTGCTTGCCACCACAGGACAAGGTGCCAACCCTGGGCGTGCTGTCGAGAATATCCCTCCGACTCAGACTCGCAAGCGCAAATCACTCAGTCGTGCACCTTCGGATACCACAAATCCGGCCAGGAAGCTTGGAAAACCATCTCTCAGTCCTTTGCCCTCGAGACCGAAAACCAGCTTTGCAGAGGCCGATAATTCAAAGCACGTTTCGCGGACGCCTGTGACCCGTCGGACGGGCCAGGCAGTGCTAGACTCGGAAGATGAAGAGTACGACGAATTTGACGACATGGAGATCGAGTCTAGGATACAATGGCCGTCACCCACCAAGGGAAAACGAGGACAGAATTTGAGTCCAAGTCCAAGTAAGCAGCCGGCGGAAAAGCCCCAGCTAACATCACGTTCACCGACCAAGCCGCCACGAAGTCCCCGTACTCGCGAAGCCGATTCTACCTCTAACTCAGCATCAACGAAACTTCAATTTACGCGAAAACATGCCAATGCAATAGCAGCGAGCGCTCCCTTCCCCCCGACTCCGCAAAAGGAAGCCATACCCTCTTCTTCCGCAATTTCGAAAGAGAGGAAAGACGTAATGAAGCAGACTGTTCAGCGTTTCCTGGCATCCGATGGCCGTCGTCTACAGGATCATCTCAATGCCGCTACCTCGGCTTGGGCGACAGCTCGAGCTTCATTCCTCAGTCATGTTGAACAGTTCTTGACGCCTGGAGCTGCCGAGCAAGAGCGGATGCAGAGATCACGCTCACGAAAGGAGGCTGTCGAGCAGCTTATTGCCCTGAAGTTAACACATGACGATCTCGTAACACAGCGTCAGACGGTAAAGAAGAAATTAGAGTATGATTTGGACATCGGCCAGTTCGATGCAGCAGATGGCGAAACTCTCAACAAGCTGTATAAGATGTTGGAAGATAACCAAGTTCAGATGTACTTTCACCTGGACATGGCAGGATTTAAGTTGCAAGAGAACCCCAGTGTGAAAGCTGAGCCGTTGCGAGCTAGCAACGTGGTAGTGCAATCAACCCAAGCCAGCCCTGCACAAAAGAAACCAAAGGCTCCATTGGGACTGGTGTCGGATCGTATACAACAAACGCAATATGTCAAGCAAACGCAAATCGAGCCGCATGAATTGTGGTCGCCAAGTCATCGCATTCGGTTTGCTGAAGAGCCAGCATCCGCGAGCCCCACACGTTATTTGAACTTGAAGCCTTCCCGACAATCTGTCGACGACACGGCCAACAATCTCCACTCTCGAAGCAAAGAACGACCCAACAGAGTACCTGAAACACCAAAGCGACGCCGCTCACCGTATCGAAACATGTTGCCCCCAGCTGACTATGCTGTCGATGCTCCTGATGAGTTTGGAGAAATAGAGTTCGACGAGGACGAGAATGTCTTCACCAACAACATGGGCTCACCTCCTGGACCGATAGAATTTGACGACGACAAAGTCGATGAAGATTTTTGTGGCGACGATGAGGAAGACTTCATGCATGAAATCAGCAATATCGAGAATGAAGCTCCTGTCACATTCGATTGGAAAGGTGATAGGACAAATAGTCGGGCTTCAACAACCACACGAGAGGTACTCCGCGAAACTGCAGTCAACAAGGTCCAGCCTGGTACGCAGCAGACCTCGCCGAAGAAGTCTCAGTTGGTCATGCCAGGCAAGAATTTACCGGGGATGAATTTCCCGTGGTCCCAGGATCTTCGGAACACATTGATTCGTAGATTTGGTCTACGTGGGTTTCGACCAGGTCAGCTCGATGCTATCAATACTACTCTTGCTGGAGAACATTGCTTTGTGCTAATGCCAACGGGTGGTGGAAAGTCGTTGTGCTACCAGTTGCCATCCGTAATTACATCAGGCAAGACCAGGGGGGTCACTATTGTAGTCTCACCCTTATTGAGCTTGATGGAGGATCAGGTTGTGTCTGCTTCGGAGCGCTTCAATGTACAAGCCTTTCTGATTAATGGCGAGTCAACAGCAGCGCAGAAATCTCACATCATGGACGGCCTACGAGAGCGCGACCCGCAAAAGTTCATGCAGCTTCTCTATGTCACGCCAGAAATGCTCAGCAAGAATCAGAGAATGATCAGTGCGTTCCAGCAGCTGCATTCCCGTGGTTGTCTTGCTAGGATTGTTATTGATGAAGCGCACTGCGTCAGTCAATGGGGTCACGACTTCCGTCCAGACTATAAAGCGCTTGGAGATGTTGTCCGCCAATTCCCGGGTGTACCTGTCCTAGCTTTGACAGCGACGGCTACCCAACTCGTACGTACCGACGTGGTTGCAAACCTTGGCATCCAGGGGTGCCGTCAGTTCTCGCAGAGTTTCAATCGACCGAACCTATCGTACGAAGTTTTGGCCAAATCCAAGGGCATCATTAACAGTATTGCCGATTTGATAAAGGCTAAATATCGCGGAAAGTCTGGCATTATATATTGCCTGTCGCGGAAGAACTGCGAAGCAGTTGCTTCAAAGCTTTCAGAGCTCGGAATTCGTGCATACCACTATCATGCTGGCATGGAAGCCGCCGACCGGTCCGACGTCCAGCGCAAATGGCAAAAGAACGAGTACCATGTCATTGTCGCTACAATCGCCTTCGGCATGGGTATCGACAAGGCTGACGTGCGGTACGTCATCCATCACTCGTTACCCAAGAGCTTGGAAGGATACTATCAGGAGACTGGCCGAGCTGGTCGCGATGGGAAAAGATCAGACTGTATCCTGTATTACCAGTATGCCGACTCGAGGGTACTGCGCAAAATGATCGACGAGGGTGAGGGAAGCTGGGAGCAGAAACAACGCCTCCACGATATGTTGCGCAACGTGATACAGTTCTGTGAGAACAAGGCCGACTGTCGCCGTGCACAAGTTTTGGGCTACTTCAGCGAATCCTTCGATCCTGCCAAATGCCAAGGCACATGCGACAACTGCCAATCTGACACTACATTCATCACGAAAGATCTGACGGCATATGCAGCCAAGGCCATAGAGCTTGTGAGTCGCGTTCATGAGGACAACGTCACAATGCACCAATGTGTCGACGCTTTTCGCGGCGCGAAAGGTGCCAAGATTGCGAAAAAAGATCTGACTGACTTTGGTTGGGGCTACGGTGAAGATCTCGAGCGAGGCGACAATGAGCGCATCTTTCAGCATCTGCTCGACGCCGGGGCTTTGAAGGAGAAGAGCAAAGTGAATAAATCCGGGTTTGCGACCAACTACATCCATGTAAGCAAGATGTGCATCCTCGTGTAACAAGACTGACAAGTGCAGCCTGGGAGCAGGAGTAATGACTACGCGACCAAGCGCAAAACACTGAAGATGCAAGTCCGATCGTCTCCACGCAAACCCCGTGCCAAAGAGAAGACTGCAACAAAGACCAAGAAACCACGTACGGAGTACCCATCCACAAACGTATCCTCACCCGTCAAGGCGCCAAAACAGAAGATCCGGCAGTTTCTGTACAACCACGACGATGACGAAGAAGATGAAGCCTTCGATGCACCTCGACACCCCACGCGCAGGCAGAAGTCACGAGGATACGAAAATGATGGCTTTGCCGTTGATGAGGATGATGTCGATGATGACTTCGCACCAGCACCAGTGGCTAGACCGAAGAAACCCACAGGAGCGAAGGGCTTGGGGCGGCCAATTCTTACAGATGAGCGGGTGAGCGAGCTGAGCGACGCGCAGCAGTGCACCTTCATAGATTTTATGACTGGCGCGAAGAAACTTCGCAGAGACATCATGACCGAGAAAGGTCTTCAGACGCCGATATTCAATGACACTGTTCTGCGAGAAATGGGCCTGGAATTACCTCTGGATTCCGATGAAATGCTGGCCTTACCTGGAATCAGAGCCGATATGGTCGAACGCTACGGAAGGAGATTCCTTGCCCTGGTCAAGAACTGCAGGAATCTTTATCAGGGCGATGTACCGGAGCGCAGACATTTGTCGCATCTCCCACGTAACGCGCATGTGGCCTATGAGAACGAAGACGATGATGAGGTACTGGACCCTAACCACCAGAACATCATCGATTTGTGCAGCGACGAAGAGATGGTCCCGTTCGTCGAGGACTTTGAAAGTGACTATGTTGGTTCCGACGGTGATGAGCCCGAAGGCGAGGATGATGACGAGCTGCACACGAGCCACCACTTCACACAAAACGTCGACCCCGAGGTTGCAGCATGGAATGAACGCATGGCCCAATTAGGTCCCATGGTCCCTTCTCGACCTTCAACAACTATTCGAGCCTCGACGGCCAAGGGTCCCTCGAGAGGGTCAGGATCGAAGAAAGGAAGGCCTTACCGCCGCAGTGGATCTGGCACCTTTGGCAAGCCAGCGGGTGTGAAGAAGCGTGCAGCGAAACGACCTGCTGGCCGTGCGTCGGGAGGTGCAGTTGGTGCAAGCAGAGCTGCTGGCACTGGTCGAAAGGGACCCGGGGCCGGCGGAGGGAGTTCCTTCGGAGGCTCTATTACGGCAATGCCAACATAAGCAGTGGAGGTGAAGCCTGAAGCATGTTGCAAAACGATAGCAGTAATGTCTTAGCGATACCTCGATGTGCGGACATGTGGACTCGTATGACACACCATTTACGACGTGACGTATTTCTAGTATGCATATTATGAATTGCGCTCCAAGCCTTAGTTTTTGATCAGTATAATGCTATTGTTAGTCGGCGATGCTGTCTGAACTCATGGATAGGTGACCCACGCCCAACGGGCAAGTCGACCTCGCATAGGAAACCGTTTGTGCAGCTCGAGCCGCAGTGGAGAGAATTCCTCCTCAGCCCGCAAGTGCAACTTAGCGCACCCTTAGTGCGCGGCACATGCTACCTGCGCAGCCTGTTTGGGAAGCTAGCAGGGGGCGCTTGCCTTGTCGAGACGGCCTCAGGTAATTATCGCCGCAATGTCAGACTGCTCGGATGCAGAAAGAAAATGCATAAAGTATCATTGGACGCACGAATCTTTTGGCTCAATGCACGGCGCGGGACGAGGCGAACACATCTTCTGGAGAAACTGGGGTTGCACCCCATCTGGGGATCGCAGGTCAAATACCGCGGTGAATGACACTGGTGTCGCCATTGGTCCGCCAAAGGTGGGGAAAGGAGAGCTGCGTGGCAGACGTCACTGCCCCGACAGTTCGCTCATCATGAGAGTGAGAATTCCCAGAAGCTGGAATTGGCACGGCAAGCTTGAAGTTTGCCTATCAACTCAATTGTGCGGTAAAAGGTACGCGGGTACAGAGAGAGCTCGGGCGGAATCGGACAACGACCCACAAGAGCTTTTAGCAAATCTGCTATCCGACTCTTCCTGCCATCGACCAAGAGAACCGTGCATATTCGCCGCCTAGGTTATCTAAGTTCCGAGTGCTCTGCACTGTCAAACACTCTAACGGTCCGACCTCACGTAGGACAGCCACCTTAGCTCGCCGCGAATTGCCTGGCTTCACTCGGAAGATTTGAACATCACCTTGGGGTAACCTTCGATCCCTACTAGAGCGTAAACGACCGCGTCACGGAGCCACATCGACAATTTATACCGCCTAACAACGTTACGGAGGCTGATTATAAGAACGTCTCTGGTCCCTCGAGTCCAAACAACTTCTGTGAGCAGACCCTTGGTCAAAGTCCAAAGCAACCACAAATATACAGGAGTCACCATGTCGGACCATTCAGTGGAGAAGAAGGACGCAATTGACATCGCCCCAGCACAGTCGCACACACATCAAGAGGTAGCAGGCATGCACGATAAGGCTTTCGTGACGCGGGAGCCATACGGCAAACCTGGTAAGACTAGCACTAAACACATGTCACCCATTAAAGCTACATCAACTTACACATCTTCAAGGCTTTGCCGGCCTGTTCTCGAGCCCTTACGTAGCAACATGCGCCCTCTTCGCAACACTTGGGGGTCTCCTTTTTGGCTACGACCAGGGAGTCATCAGCGTCACGCTTGTAATGGACCAGTTCCTCGGTCGCTTCCCTCGCGTCTCTGCTGATGCCTCCGGAGCTGGATTCTGGAAAGGCCTCATGACTGCCATGCTCGAGCTTGGAGCTCTCATCGGAGCTCTCTTTGCAGGATATCTTGCAGATAAGCTGTCCAGGAAGTACTCGATCGTGGTTGCCGTGACTGTGTTCACCATCGGAAGCATACTGCAGACTGCGGCAGTCGAATATAGCATGCTCACGGTGGGAAGGTTGATTGGTGGCATGGGTATTGGAGCGTAAGGAACCATACAAAATCAAAAGACAAAAAGATGCTGACCGTCTCAAGACTAGCCACAATAGCACCACTCTACATCTCCGAGATCGCCCCTCCGGAGATTCGTGGCGCTCTTCTCGTCCTCCAAGAATTCAGTATAGTTTTCGGCATCGTCATCGCCTTCTGGACCACCTACGGTACACGATACATGAGTGGCGAATGGTCATGGCGCCTACCCTTCCTCATCCAGATGATCCCAGGCTTTGTCTTGGGAATTGGCATCTACTTCCTACCATTCTCTCCACGATGGCTCTCGTCCCAAGGCCGCCACGACGAGTCACTCCAGGTTTTATCTAAGCTCCGCAGACTGCCGCCCAGCGATCCCAGGGTGTTTCAGGAGTGGTGTGAGATCCGTGCTGAGGTAGCATTCAAACAGGAGATCAATCGCGAGAGGCACCCGCAATTGCAGGCACCCACCCGCTCGAACCGCTTTAAGCTTGAAGTGGCTTCGTGGGCGGATTGCTTTCGGCGCGGCTGCTGGAAGCGCACGCTGGTGGGAGTGGGCATCATGTTTTTCCAACAATTTGTCGGTACGTAAAATTCCTGGTTTGCACACCAAGCAAAATCATCTGCTTCCTATGTTCTCCATCTATCTGTTGAAGGACTCCGCTCACCTTCTCTACGAACTCTAGGTATCAACGCCCTCATCTACTACTCACCCTCCCTCTTTGAAACCCTAGGCCAAGACTACGAAATGCAACTCCTCTTGTCCGGCATCATCAACTGCACTCAACTTGTCGGTGTAGTCACCAGCCTGTGGACCATGGACCGCTTCGGCCGTCGTCCATTACTGCTCGTGGGTGCAGGCTTAATGTTTATCTGCCACCTGATCATCGCCGTGCTCGTTGGAAAGTTCGGTGGCCGATGGGCAAGCTATGCAGTGGAAGGATGGGTAGCTGTCGCGTTCCTGTTCTTCTACATGTTCTCTTTCGGGGCAACATGGGGTCCAGTTCCGTGGGCCATGCCTTCTGAAATATTCCCGAGTTCGTTGCGAGCAAAAGGTGTTGCGCTGTCGACTTGTTCGAACTGGTTCAACAACTTCATCATTGTCAGTGGAAGCTTTCTCGCTTCAGCATTATGCACTAACACGACTATTAGGGCCTCATCACTCCGCCTTTGATCCAGAACTCAGGTGCTGGTGCTTATACATTTTTCGCCGTCTTCTGTCTTTTGGCGTTTATCTTTACCTTCTTCTGCGTTCCCGAGACTGCGGGGAAAACACTCGAGGAGATGGATGAGGTTTTCAAAGATATTAGTAGCGAGGCAGAGGAACAGAAAAAGACACGAATCATGGCGAGTATTGTGAATGAGGATCGGAGTGCGTATGTGCATTCAGCGTAAACGGAGCAGATATCTGTGTATATATTCAACGAATAGCACGAGGTTGACAGTGCCAAGCCCGCTTTCATATTTGGTCGTTTCTACGAAGAATCTGGGTGTAAATGGTACACGGCTATGACCACTACCTAACATTACACGTTAACAGCCCTACGCAGGTTCGCCGCAGCTTGTCATTGATGTATGAAACTTTCCTGATCGGTTCAAAAGACACTACAGGATCTACGTGTTAAAACCAATGATCTTATTGATCTGTCGTACAGAGGGAAGACTTTGGTGGGTCAGCTTCTGCAGTAGTGCATCAACCAAAATCATCTCGTCGTAGGTGCAAAAAGCTTATGCTCCTCAATGTAAGCCATTACTGCGTGTGCTCAAACGACTTGGATGGTTCTTGAGCTTCGTCGTTCATTCAAATCAAGGTGACAAGATTGATCACGATGAATAATGTTGATGCATGGACAGAAATGAAAGCGCTCGCAACATATTTCTCTCTAAGGATCTTCGCCTGGTGATGCAATCGAAATCGGTCAGGTATGCCTCTTAAAAAAGCCCAGCAACCTTGATTCATTCCTATCCGCCTCCGCGGCACACAACCTCAGCCCATACCCCACTCCTGCTTAAGCGCGTTGATGATCCAGGTCGTCGGCCAGAGGTGATTCTGCTCGAAATCAATAAGCAACTGCACGATTTCATTACGCTCCGCCGTGGCGGACACAAGAGGTCCCCAAATGAATATCGAATGGCAGACCGTGATTGAAAGCGGGACAGTTTGTGGTGAGCATTTGCACGCGCCGCATATAATACGTGCATGCTCCAGTATTTCGTGCTGTATTTATTGTTAAGTATACGACCGCGTCTTGTTCGGGTACTCATTGACTCACATCTAAATCTGATAGACTCGCAGCGTTGTGAATTGCGAATTTCGGTCCGGGCTTGTACGTGAGAAGCATGAGGCATGCGAAGTGGTAGAAGACGAATGATATGACTATACGTTTCGATTAGCGGGAGAAGCAGACAGTAGGCTATCGATGTGTTGAACGCACCGTGCCAGTCACTCGTGAACCAAATTTCAGGAAAGGAACCTGTTTCACCCGCATTGCCCTGCCATATCGGATCAAATGCGTCGGGTCTCTCGTTCGCCCATTGCTGGACCTCGTCAGAGAGAGTCTGCCACCGCTGCTTTCGTACACTTCGCTCGCTCTGCATGTCGTTGTCGTCGAAACAGTAATTGACGACATTGGCGAGGTTCCAGGTCATGCGATTAGACCACGCAGTCTCGAGTCGTAATCGAGCCAGGGGATGAGAATCATGCATAGAAGCAGGAGTGGGATGGAGTTGCAGCGAGAAGTCTATATTTGGAGGTTGCTGATTGATAGTGGCCATGTACAGGCACTGTCGGACATACACCCAAAAAGCAGCCTCGCGTAGTGTGGGTGCCGATGGATCTACGAAATGGTGGCCCTGGGATGCTCGTAAGATGGCCGAGGTCCCAGCGAGATGATTCTGGTCGTCGGAGCCTGTATTAGAGGGCACTTAAAAATGTAAGCGAAGAAGTGTGCGTGGCGTAATGTCTATAAAACCACTGAATATAGATAGACTCCTTACCACTGAGCTGCTCGTAGAACCGTAAGATCACAATAGAACATAGCAGCGTCTCATCGTGGCTGGCAGCATCTTCGTTCAGACGGTCGATCAGTAGAGCAATACAACGTTGGTACGCTGCTTCGGCCGATGCCTCTTCTTTGCGATGGCGCGCGGCGAACGACAACACGGCGTGGCACAGTACTGGACACATTTTGACCTTGCGTGGTACGCCCAGGGTGAATTGGCGGGTCGCATCAGTGCAATCGAGCCATCTGCCAAGGTACTCCGTGTAATGATGGACCAACACTGCTTCATCGTGTGTCAAAGGTACTGGTGATTTAGAGTATGGCCGAGTGCCTTGCGGCACTGGCGGCCGCGACAGAAGAGCAGCTGAGTGACTGCTGCCACTAGATTGTCTGGTCGGTGCTTGAAAGGAGAATCTTCGATCCGAGCCAGACGCTGGAGATATCGGCGTCGTATGGGCAGCATCTGATAGACTTCGTGACCGGCTTTTTGCATTCTCGTTCGCACTGTGATCTTTTGGTGAGACGGTCCCGCTGGCTTGGCTCTCTCTTTCTTCAACGTCCATTGCGTCGCTCCCAGTATCGGCTTCGTTGAATGTGTTCTTGCTAGAGGATCCTTCCGGTTGGTAGACCTTGAATCTGTTCTGGGGCGTCTCCCACTGGCACGGCCTATTCTTTTTGCTACAGGCTTTGCAGACTGGACGTATCTCGTCGCCTGTATATTTTAGAAGCTGCTAACGAGTGCGGAGCATGATAGGCTCTACTTACACTTGACCCGACGAGCTCTGCAGGTCAGACTGAACACTGGGTCAGCACATCACAGGAGCAAACGTGCGCCACTCACCAGCCGCTTCTGGATCGAAAATTGCCCATGTCTGAATCGCGAACGCGGAACTCGAATCGAGTTTTTGATTTCTGCGCCAGTTTTGCGTGCGAAAGGTTATCGTTTTATTGAAGTGACGGCGTATTCCACTTGTCAACTGTCGTCATCACCGTTACGAGAATGTCTCTTTAATGCAGTAGCGCGTATCGAGAAAAGCACTCACCGGAAGCGAGCCTGCCTAGACACACCTGGTAGCGAGTCGTTCACTCGATTTTGTGAACTTTGTACATTTCAGAAGCCAGAAACTAGGGGTAAAAAAATCGCAAAGCTATTCACGTTTGTATGCGTTTAGCCTAAACCCTGGTGGGAAATGCCTTTGTCCAGATAGAACGACACCAGAAGATGTATTGAGCTCAGTGTCAGAGTGTGCTTGGCCAAAGGTGGTCGTCTCGATCCGTAATTGTGACGCCTGCGCGGAGGAATTGCCCGAGCCTCTTAGGATGCAGACCAGACTGGTTCCACAACGGAAACGAAGCGTAGCATATCATTATTAGTCTATGTTGTATTTGATCATGGTGAACAAGCTTGAGTCAGGTCCTGCATATGCCTTCTCCAAAATAGGGCGCCACTGACAACTAGAAGCCCTTGCACACGTTGCGCTGATATATTGAGTCCACTTCCACGACGGATGCCGTAAACTTGTGTGCCAAAACGTCTCCACTTCAGCTGATCAGCCGCATGGTTACTTCGACCGTCGCAAACGTCCCCGCTGACACAGGCATAGCCCTGAGCAGCGTCGGTCCAATTCCTCTCCAAAAACCTCCCATTCCCTCTACCCGCCATGTCTGAGCAAAGCAATCCCGCATGCTCTTGTACTTCATTGCCTGTCCGAACCCATCTGTCTGCATTTTGCTCTTGACCACGTCGAATGGATAGCTACTAAGCCACAGCATCTCGCCTGCCAATCCACCATAAAAGGCGACCTTGAGTGTGCTGATTTCTTCACGCTTGATGTTGTTGCGTTTTGCGTCTGTGTTCATGAGGTATTCGAAGGTCGTGAACCAGACACCGTACGCCTGTGCTTCACGGAGAAAAGTCACGGCTGTGCCTCGATACACGCCCCCGAGAACTCCCTGGTGGGCAGAAAGCTTGCGCACGCAGTCGATGGGACCGTTGTACAGACGATTTGCACCGTGCGGTTGCGTCTGTAGCCGGATACGGATGTGCTCGATTGGGCTGGAAAGAACAGTGTTGGAGATTCCAGCAAAAGCGCCAGCTGCATAGTACTGAGAGTAGGATAGCTGTGAGGAGCCGTGGTTGGCGGTGTTCCGTGCCTCAAAGGCACGGCGGGCATAATGGAAACCTCCAAATTGGACAGACACGCAAGCACCAATACCAATCAGTGGAGTCAACGTGCCCTTGTAGAATGCGAGGGCTCCTTCGTTCTTGTAAATCTGGGTCGCGGCATCCAATGCTCCGGAATATTGTTGTGTTGTTTGTAATCGAACTTTGACGATGTCGAATGGTTGGCCAATGAGAACCTGTGCAACTCCTCCCACTGCGCCTGCAAAGAGGTCCTTGAACATGCGGTTCAGGCCTCCTTGCTCCGATTGCTCCAACTCATGCACTTCCTTGGACATGTTAACCCAAAACTTGATGGTTTGCGATTGTGAGTTGCATGTTTGCGCAAGCAGGTGTCGCAGTAAGATCTAATGGCGTGCTAGCGCCCAGACACTACCGATTACCGCCGGTATCGCATGCCTCGAAGCAGTTATTGTACGCATGACATCAATTGAAGCCCTTGCTATGAGGGTCTGCTACTAGGTATATAGATAGATATACACAGGAAACTATATTTTACACGTCTTTGCAGACACGACCGAGGTCTTCTAGATGTTATTGAAAACAGGCAAGGAATCAAACAGAACGCTCCACATGTGCACTGCACGAGTGAAGACGGCTTATAGTTGGTAGCGCTACCAGCATTTCAGCTTCTTCCAGAAACTCGCTTTCTCGTTGTCGCTGTCGCCATGCTTCTCGTTGGGTATTTGTTGTGATAGATCTCTCTGTCCCGGTGGAGGCAGGGCGGCGGTACGATATGGTTGAGCTCCTGGCCCGTCACCAGCAGCAATTCGTCGGGCTTCGACTACGCGACGTACTAGCACTACAATCAGTCAGTACGGGCTCCCGACAATGTTCCATCTCAATGACGTACGCGCAAAGGTCTCCTCAATGTTCACCATTTCCCGCGCGCTGGTCTCCATGAAGCCACACTTGCGCCGCCTCGCCCACTCCAGGCCATCTTTGGCTGTAATCTGTCGCTGCGACTGCAGATCGCATTTATTGCCTGCCACGATCTTGACAGGCGGCGTTTTGCCATTGTCCATCCGGTTCTCCTCCTCCATGTCAATCATCTCCATAAAGTATTCGAGCGCATCGAGCGAGTTGGGAGACGTGATATCGTAGACGAGGAGGAAAGCGTCCGACTTGAGATTTGAAGCGGCCCAGAGGCCCCGGTACTCTTCCTGTCCCGCAGTGTCGGTGAGCATGAGGTAGTAGGGCACGCCGTCTACCGTGCGCGTCACCGAGTACGAGTCCTCTGCGCATCTGTCAGCCGACGCATGTTGAGCGCAATAGCCAGCGGTTGAGGCGCACCTATTGTGGGGTCGTAGTCGGACGTCCATTGACTCCTCACCAGTCGCAATGTGATTGAGCTTTTTCCTATGCGCGCATCAGCGTCCCGCGTGTCCTTGGAGCTCTAGCTATGTCGCGCATACCGCAGCCTCCGTCGCCGCACACGGTAATGGTTATCCGGCTGTTCTCGTCCATGGCGCTGGCTCGTCAAAGCGTGTCGTCGCAAGCAGAATCGGCGCAACGTGCCCAGGTGCTCTGAGGCTCTCGACTCGCGGTTAGCTGAAGTGCTACAATATCAACAACAACGAATACAACAGCTGCAGTGCTGCAATATCAACAAAAACAACAGATACAACAACAACAAAGGGAAGAGCCCTGGACCTGGTAGCGAGTGTGGGCCAGGACGGAGCGAACGCGCAGAGCAAAATGAGCGGCGATCGTCTGGGCTCTAGGCCTGGGATTTGGACGGGGGTGGTGATGTCCTGGGAGCTCAGACCACCCACGATGCCGTACGCCATACGCCATCGACCCCGGCTACTGTAATGCTAATCCATGCCTCGTCCGCGTGCCTCCCAAGAGCCGACCTTCTTCAATTGCATGGCTAAAGAAGCTCCGCACTCAAACCTGCGTGCAGTCTGCATCCGCTCTGCGTCTGGCAATCTGCGCCACCAGCAACTGCTGGGCCAGCAGCGTCCTGCCACCGCGTCCCTTGGATGATCCATGTGCTGCTTTATCAAGTGCCCTGCATCCTATTGGCAGCCCGTCCTGCGCATCAGCACTCCGACGCCGAATCAGCGTGCTGCGCTGCTGCGCCCGGCCCTCCCCGTGTTCAAGAAGCCGAACCCTCCTCAGCCAAGCCACAGTAGCGTACCGTTTATCGGCACGCGAGCTAACCCTGGCACATGCTACTGCTGTTAACATTGTGCTAGCTTTGCAATCAAAGTCTGCTGTTACTGTTTGTAATGCTTATATACGAGCACTATATACATGGAGCTGCGTGCTATGCTCCGGCTTCCGTCTCCAGAATTACAAGACATCGACACGCTCAAAGCGCGAAACATCGCTGTTCACAAGGCCAAAGCAAACAAATGCTGCCCGGCCTATCCACCGAGGCGTCATGGAAACATCTAAAAACATGCAAATCCGTCTGTACACATCTAGATGCTCCTTCAATGGTCATTGCGGTCCACGTCGCCCCCGCAAAGTCCGCGTAGCATGCGGCTAAAAGTCTACAAGGAAGCACATGGGGTATCGTTCATACTGTACTCAAGGGCCTGCCCGGCCAAGTTCAACAAAGAAGAAAAGAGAAGGAAGAGAATAGTCAACTGCTTGCTCACGAATCCGGCTCCGTTACTTCGTCGATGCTAGGTGGCGGAATGAATCCTTGCGACGTGGCGGCTTCGATGCGAGCTTGTTTTGCTGCGTGAGTGTCGCCCATGTCACCTTGTGTGGGCGACCTCTTGCTGGGGGAAGTCATTGCCGAAGGTATAGCAGATCCTTGCCCCGCTTCAGACATCTGGTTCGGTAGCATCGCATGCTGGCTTTGGTTGTTTTGATGGTGTCGAGGCGATGCGCTCTTTTTGCTCTTGTCGCTCGCCGCAGAAGACGTCCGAGGCGATACTCGACCTTGCTATAGTCCAGTCTTAGTACGAGGCTAGCCATCGTATACTTTAGCATTAATATAACACGTACCTGTTTGGCCCATCGCAAGCCACAAGAATTGCACAAATCTCGATTTCCCGAAGGCCCTCTCCGCCATTCAGGCGTCGTTCTTGTGTGGCAATTAGCGCAGTCTTTCTGCATCTGACCTGCACCTTTTCTTCGCTTCCTCTTCTTCTTAGCCGCCAGTAGTGTTTGCACCTCTTCAGCCAGGTATCTATTTCGCTTCTCCATCTGCCGAAGCTCATACTGCCAGCTCGTGCTTCGCGTAGTCTTCAGCTCGTCAAAAACATTGTCGTCCGATGCCAGACTTTGGTCCTGGTGTCCGAGCTGCAACCCATTGTGCCCTGCATAAGTCGCGGGGGATTCTTCGGTGGTGTGGAAGCGTGCTTCTGTCGAAGAGGTAATGGGCGTATTTGACCCGGTATTGCCTGTCCCTGACCCGGGGAACGGGGAATTGAGCGCATGCTGTGTGGGCACGGAATGGGTAGACCCCCCAGAAGGTCGCTCCTTGCTTGTGTACATGGACGGTCGATGTGAAGTGCTGTTTCGTGAGTGTTTGAGCAGTCGTGTTTGTCCAACAATAAATGTCGGCTTCTGTCCCTCTGTGGCGTCGCCTGGGTAGATGGTGGTAAAGGCCTGGAGGACCTGACCCCTTTTGTTGATCATTTCGTGCTTTACTTCACCCTTCCGACCACCTCTTGCGAGTTCAAGGATGCGGCCAAAGTTGACCTTCGATTCCTGACGCATGAGAGCTTGGATGCTCGTGCCTACAAGATCTTCGGGCTGCTTGTCCAGTAATTGTCGCACATTCGACGAGACGAACAAAAACATGCCCGAAGTGGACATTTTTGTCCACAGCTCGTTATCGCCAACACCGCCCGACTCACGCACAATAGTTTTGCTCAGCGTATACACCGGACGTTCTCGACCAACAAGTATAATACACTTGCGACCCTTGCCTTGCTCTGTGTGTAGCGAGCCATGACCTTCAAACCACATGTATCCGTTCTTTTTCCGCCGTATCCTGAAAACAACATTCACTGAACCGCCATTGGTCGTCTCTTTCAGCTCGCGCGTGACAGGGACGATGTCACTTGGATGGCACACGGAGGATAATGCTGTGCCTATAAGTTCGCTTGGGTCATATTCGAGAATGCGACTGCTTGATGGCGAGAGATAAAGGAAGAGGCCTTTGAGGGACAAGACATGTACAACGTCATCGGTATTCTCCAAAAGAACTTTGTCCCATATTCTTCTCGTGATTTCTGAATCTCCTGATCCGGTGTAGGTAGCAAGGACGTTGGAAACTTCGTCCTTTGATATGGTTTGACCTTGCTCCGGCTGTGGCTTCTGTGCGTCGTTGAAAACGTAGCTAGGCATGTTCATGGCCCGCTGATAATTTACTCTGTAGGATCCATCTACACGCGGTCAATATACCGGTTTGGTCATAGCGCACGGCGAGATTCTTACCTTGATTCTTGTTCGTCATGGCTCCGGGTTGCTCAACAAGGTCAACTTGGAATCCTATAAAGAACTTCATTGGGCCACCGGGCTCCCAGGCGATGGGAATCATAGTGAGAAGATTCATAAATGGTTGCCCGCCGCGTCGGTAATTGATCAAGCTTATTTGTGCTTCCGCCCGTGTATTGATCATGTTCTTCAAATACAAAACCGAGTCGTCGTCAACGTATTTGCGTTTGATACCAGCTTCGACCTTGCCGTCGGGCGACTGCAGGAAGCGGCAGTTTCTACCAAGGATCATGTGTCGAGTGTACCCAGTAAGGCGTTCGAAGTTCTCTGAACAGTAGACGATGGGAATATCGTCCATCTCAGCGTCGCACACCACAAAAGCACACGACAGGTCTACCGAACCTATATCTATTTGAGGATCTGGTCTGGCGGCAACCCGCATAAGCACGCCGAGCATGTCGAATCCGGTGGAGGAATAAGCATTCTTGAATTGAGTCTTCATGTGTGGGTTGGAATGCATGGTTGACGGGAAGCCTCCGGCGGGTGGGGTCCAAGTCGACTTAAAGTCACCGAGTTGTTTCAATGTATCTTCAGGGATGTCTTGTGCCGGGTCGAGCGCGATGGGCTGCTGTTTCTTCAAGGAGGTCAAACTCATCTGCGTCGGGACGCTGTTCTTGGACGACTGCTGCTGTTCGATGCTTGGCCTCGAATTGGAGCGGATGCTATTCTGATCCTGGCTGGTTGTGCGACTCGGCATGCTCGACCCAGCGGAGCGGGCATCTGGAGTGTTGCTCATAGAAGGCCGCTTAAAGTGGGACGAGCGTTGCAAGCTGGACACGTTGTCCTGGTTGGGAGCAGGCATAGGGCCAATGAACTCCTGGGCCACTGGAGAAGCCATCATGGACGGATTGAACTGATTATTAGGAAACAAGTTCATGTCGTTGGACATCATGTTGAGGGACTCGTCCATGTCCATGCTCATGGACATGTTGTTGGGGAAAGAGCCCAGGTCCATGTCGAGCTGTGCAGTGGGATGTAGTGGGGATGCGTATGCAGAACCAGGCGCGGCCATGGTGGAATAGGGCGAATTCTGTTGCTGAAACTGGGTATTGAGACCGAGGTCGTTTGCGGAGCTTCTGCCGTGCTGCATGTCAGCGGAGTTGCGAGGGAAGCTGGGATTGTTGCGCATCATGTCCTCCATGCCTGCGGTCTGCACGTCGAACTGGAAGTCCTGCGCGGCGTTGGGGTCCCCAAAGTTCATCATGGACAGGCGGCGGCTCTCGGGAGACATGTCCATGGGCTGGTTGCGGTTGCTGCTGTGGGCATAGACTGGCATGCTCCGGCGGCGGATGTTTTCTGCCTTGTCGTTCTGGCTCACAATCTACACACGGGGTCAGCAGGCGCAGACGGGCGCAGGAGGCAGGCGTGGCTTGCCTGGTCGAGGCTCTGTCCCTGGTTCAGGTCGCCGAATGCCCCCATGTCGTTCTCTATGTTGTCCATCATGTTTGGCCTACTCGAAGGGAAGGCCCGCATCGGGTAGGGATAGCTGTTGCCATTCATGGCGGGCGCATCGAGGGAGACTCAGCAGGCGATGCGGGCAGTCGACGGGGGCATGGCAGGGCGGCCGGGGACGCAGCGCGCGCAGGTGGGCGGGACTCGAGGTGCAGGTGGAGGGGACGTCGATGGCGGAGACGGTGTGTCGCGCGGGACCCGAGATTGCAGCGGGTGTGGCGATGGTTCCACACTCGACGATGGCGTCCGGGCTGCAGCGACGTCCGTCTGCAGAATGAGTGAAAGGCGGCTAAGGTAGACGGAGGCTTAGTCAAGAGGGCGCTTCGCCGCGCTACGTATCTGGCATCAGAAACCACGACAGCACGCGCACATGGCCTCGGACGGGGACGGCGGGATTGTTGATGCAGTGCAGCTCAGCGTGGGGGCCCGTCAGTGCATGGGTGAGGTTGAGGATGCAATTTGTGCGGCGGATGGCATTTGGCAGACGCGCATGGTCCTGTCAGGCTGACGCTGGTTGGGCCTCGCTACAGTTGCGCTGTCGCGGGCGCCCACAGGGGACCGGACGGATCGAGGCGTCTTGCTCACGTGGATGCGTCATCATTTTCGCGCTCCGTCCGCCTGTGGTACACTGCGAGGGCCGAGGACGCGCTCCTTGGCGCTGGTGGTGCGTGCTGGCCTCTGTAAGCGGCTAGCGCGATATGTTTTCGATGAACGTCGATTGCGAGAAGCCGGCTGTTCGTGCTGGCGAGCGAGCACACAGCGACATGATAGAACGAAGCCTACGACACGCCCTCTGGGCAGCCCCTCGAGCAATCGCCCGCACATGTCCCCGGCGACGCCCCCTTCAACCATGTCGGCCACTCTCCACAACCACCACCGAGGCCGACTCCATCGCAGCATCCGCACAGAACTCTCTCAAACAGCTCCAGTCGTTACACGCCCAGCTCAGTGCCCAAGGCGACACGATCGCACCTGCCGTCAACCCAGAAACCCACGCCACGGCCGCGTCCGCCTTTGAAAATGTCTCGGAGCAGTACTCCATGTTCAAGCAGCAAGGTGAGCAGCATTCTCTGCCCCGCCCGCTCCAGCAGACACTGATTCTCCGCAGAGCAGCAAATGCGCCACCTCGGCACCAGCATTGAGCCCCATTACCAGCCCCATACCCTCCTCACCAATCCTCCATCACCTTCCCACGTAACCCTCGAGCTGCTCCTCGCCGCCGAAGCCCACCAGGGCCATGTCACCTCGCTGTGGAATCCTGCCAACGCGCGGTATATCCACGGCATCAGACAGGGCATTCACATCATCTCGCTCGAGGCCACCGCCGCCCACCTGCGACGAGCCGCCAAGGTTGTGCAAGAGGTGTGTCGGCGCGGAGGCATGGTTCTGTTTGTAGGGACGCGCGATGGGCAAGACAGGACTGTCGCACGAGCCGCCGAGCTGGCCAAGGGTTACCATCTCTTCGAGCGTTGGATTCCAGGCAGCATCACCAACGGACAGCAGATCCTGGGCAAGTGCAGGATGAAGGTGGTCAATGAGCTGGATGAGGAAGTGCCTGGGTTTGAAGAGCAGCTCTACGACCGGCCTGTGCTTCGCCCTGATCTAGTCGTTTGCCTGAACCCGCTCGAGAATTATGTCCTGCTCCATGAGTGTGCACTGAACAACATTCCCACCATTGGTGTGATTGACACAAACGCTGACCCCACCTGGGTGACCTACCCCATCCCAGCCAACGACGACAGGTACGTGTCACAACACAATGTCAGCCGGAGTATATACTGATTTCCAGCAGTCTTCGCTGCATGCAAGTCGTTGCGGGTGTCCTGGGCCGAGCTGGAGAGGCCGGCCAGAAACAGCGGCTCAATGCGGCTGCCAAAGGCGGTATCACATATCGCCCAGCCAGAGGATTGAAAGTACCGGGAGGCGAGGATGAAAAGGATGGCGCAAGCAAACTCGCTTCCGATAAGCAACAGGATTCGGCATTTTCTGACGATCTTGTGGACACCAACGAAGTCGCCTCCAAAATGGACGAGGTAAACAATCGCGAGGATCACCGCGTGAAGGGTGGACGAGAACTTAAGGCGTCCGCATAAATCTGACAGCAATCGACACTACCGGGACGAACCTGGTGTAATCATGTACAGCATTTGTGTATAACATCATCGTGGGCGTCTTGTTCCAATGACATTACTATGCATTTGCTATGGTCCGATTGAGGCAGAGGTCCGAGAAGAATATCATAGCGACACCATCTGGTGGATATCACCGTGACAATATTATCTACCGAAGCTCATGATACGTACGATCCCGCCACAGTCTATCTAATCGAGATCGTCAGCACTTGTCGACACTCTCGACGTCACTGCCGCTGCCGCCACGGTGCTCGCTGCTTGTGGGTAGAATGCAAGCTGCCCCGCGTCGCTGAGGACACCCATGCGATCGTATAGCGTCCTTGCCCGCACGTACGGATCCAGCTTCCAATAATTTTGCCTCAGCTGTTCCGCTACACCATCTCTCTCTTTCCGTTTCTCCTCCATATTCGCTTGCTCGCCCTCGTGTATCCACTGCAGTATGGCACTCTCATACTTGTTGACAATCTCCCCTCTTTCGCTCTCGAGAGTCGTCTTCGTCGCAGTATCATTCATCTTGTCGTTCTCGCCTGCTACTGGCTCTGGGTACTCGTATGTCCACTTCTCGTCCCCTCCCAGCTCGCTGGGGATCTGCTTCCTGGGCACAAACTTTTCTAGTTCCTCGATGTTTTTGGCGAAATGTACTTTGCCGGCAACGACGGGATCAAGCCATCCGCGGACAATGCTCCATACTGCATTGAAGACCCATGGTGCCTTGTAGACCAGGACGGTGCCGAGCGACTCAGGGTAGTTTGCTTCGAAGCACTTGATCATGAATTTGACAGGAGTGTAGTCCATGTTGGCCATGGAGAAATCGGTCATGTCGAAGACAATGGTCTGCAGAAGGGGTCAGCACTTTGAACTCAGTGTCCATATGCGCAAAACTTACAGCTGTATCAATGGGTGGTCTGAGCAGCATTCTTGCAGTCTCGATCGTGTAAACGGTGAAGCGTTCCAGACTCTCTTCTGTCTGTTCACCGGCCCTGTGTAGCCGCGCGCGAACAAAGCACATGGGGCGACCTTCATTGTCAAGCCCATGAAGGTAACTTTTGCCCATGCGTAATTGAGTGAGGAAGTCCTCCGAATTCTTCTTCGCCTTCGCGTCAGTCGCCTTGGTGTCTTCCATTGCTCTCAATTCGCCATTCTTGACAATATCGTCATCGACGTGCATTTCGTCAAGTCTCCAGTGCATGGTCGAGATCATCATGATCAGCGCCTTCTCAACGTCCCATTTTCTTGCACGGAGAAAGCGGAGGAGCAGCGCATCGGGATGGTCGTGCTTGACCATGCTCCAAAATGCTCTTCGTAATTCCTCCGGTGGTGTATTCGCAATGGCCGCCTTGAACTCCGCAGTCTGCCCGAACTTGTCGTCGTCGGCCGAAATGGACAAGGAGCTAATGTCAGAGGGTGTCGAAGTCCCTGAAGCGGTAGTTGCCTTTGCGTCTGCTGCTTTCTCGTCTTTATGCCGCTTGAAAACGTTTAATCGACTCTTCTTCTTGTCCTTCTTTCCGTCCTTGTCTGAGGCAGAGTCGCTCGTCGAAGCTGGCACAGCGGCTGACGGCTCTGCGCTTTGTGCTTCCTCTACTCCTGCATTCACGCCAAATACTTTCATTGTCAGCGCCCATAGTTCGCGCAACTTCTTCTCATCTTCAGGTGTGAGGGTGCCGGGCCTGCCGGCCGGGGTGTTTGGCGCCATGACGAGGAACGAATCTGTTAGATCGGTGACGTCGAATTGGACAGCAGAATCGCGGCGTGCTGTGGTGCCTTGAGGCGGAGCTTGCACCAGGGGGAAAAGGAGTGCGCCGCTGACAGCAATACCGATTACTATGATAGAGGTCCAACCGAAACCGCTGGTGTGGTGTGTCGGCGCAACTTTGCTAGTGGTGAGGTATTCTCTGTAGGCGCGGGGGCTCGATCTTGGGCCCGCGAGACGAAATCTGAACTGCTGTGTAGGTTGCTGAGGAAGCTGCGTGCAAGGTGAGAAGTTCGAGCGCGGCAGTAGTCTTTTGAGCGGCTGTGTACAGCGGAACATGTAAGGCGGCTGAGCGTATGTACAGGAACGCTGTTGGTGAGATTGTAATTAGACAGTAGAGTCTCGGGTAACCCGGAGGGGCTATGGCAGGCGCAGGCTGCTCGCAGACGACTCTTTGCGCTGCGATGTAGTTCCCAAGAGACACTGGCTTTCTAGCACCTTGAGTTGCAACAACAAAAAAGTCAAGACATTGTCATGCAGCGCACGAGGCGAGGTCGTGTGCGCGGGGAGATCGGACGATGCTGGACCCCGTCATCGATCAGGCTGGCCTAGCCTAGCGCCACTATGCGGATGCCCGTACCTGTTGTGCTGTGTTTACTTGTATACCGCCAAACACAACCCCTCACTGCCTCTCCACCACGCGTCCTGTTCAGCATACCGCATACCGTCCCATGGCGTCGACGACACCCACCCGTAGGCCCATGCGCGTCAGTCCCAGTCATGGCATGTACTGACCCCTCGGCACGCAGGCCCACCACCCTCGCACCGCCAGCGGACGCGCAGCAAATCGCCGCGAAGCCGCCCAACGACGCCGCTCCGGCCTTCTTCGCGCAGCTCATTGCGGGACAGTGTGCAGCGCGGTCGTGGCGCAGCATCCTCTGGCAATGCGCTCGAGGGCCTGCAAGACGGGTTCGCTGAGCTCAGCGATGCCATGGCCGATCTCGAACAAAACTTCATGCAGTTGCAATTGATGCACGAAAGCTTGGCGCGCTTCTCGGAGAGCTTCGCTGGGTTTCTCTACGGCATGAACATGAATGCTTTCTGCGTCGATTTCCCAGAAGTATGTCATTTCAGTCAGCTACGGGTGCCAAGGTTCAACCGTCTTTAACGCAACACCAGGCGCCCATTCCAGAATCCTTCAAGCGACCTCAGAATCATCCTGACCTTGGAGCTTCCAATCTCAACCGCAGCCAGGGACTAGATGATATGGAAGCAACGTTTCTCACAACGGACACGTCTTTTGTTGAGAACCCGCCGAGTAGTAAAGTGTCGTCCAAGTTCCAAACACCGCAAACGCCAGCGCCAGCCTCGAAGACGACAGGTACTGGAAGAGGAAGAGGCGGAATACCAAGGGCGGGCAGGGGTGGTGGCATACCTACGCGAGGCGGCTCAACGAGAGGCTCAAGGGGCACCAGTGGCATAGCGAGGGGCGCTGCTGGACGAGGACGAGGGACACGAGGATAAGAATTGCGTTGGTGACATGATACCCAAAGAAGAATTCACGAACTGTGCCACCACGACATATAGGAGTGTTGTTCTGTGCAAATAATGTAGGTCATGAATCTAACATCTACGAACTGCTTCCCGACCTGCAGCCATTATTCATCCCTTTCAGACATGCTCTCCACGCACTGCTGCTTAGCTCCAACCTCCTCTCATTATTATTCGTTATGGATAAGAATTCAACGCCACATCACACTTGGCTGATGCCAGTGTCTATTCCCGAGGAGAAGGGTATCACCGCAAGGGTATCAATGCTCAAGGAATAAGAAGGTAGAAGTGTAAAAGAACGGCCCCGGAGTGATTCTAAACAAAACAAAACTTTGACGTTTCCCTTGCACGGAGCAGGGTATCATTAGGGACGCTTCATGCCAGGACTCCAGCATGGCTCTTTGCATGCTGGTCTCGGCTCTGATTTCGAGACGCCCAGCCCTTGATGGCTAGCGTGACAGTCGTCCAGGCCATTATTAAGGATGTGAGGCCCATGGTGACGGTGAAGGTAAACATCGCGTCTAGATCGTAACTTTCTAGCGCAGCGACGGTGTCTTTGTTACTGAGCATAAAGGTTATACCTCCAGCGATGAGACAGAAAGATGTTATGATCTCGGTAGGTGGGCGGGACGGGAGAAAGGACGTAGGTGGAGAGATGTAGAGCGTGATGTAGGTGAGGCCACGGGCAAAGGCGAACCCCATGAACATGCCTCCCCACTGGCTATGGATCATTGTCGACAGCATCGAGGCTTGGTGGTGCGAGCTCATCATCTTTCCAAGCAAGAGGATGATCAGAGCTGGAAGAGGATTCAGAGAAACACGGTAGTGGCGTGGCTGTTGCCACGATTCGTTCTGCGTATTCGCTTGCGAGTGTGAAGAGACGACGGCATTGTTGAGCAGATCTCTCATCTTCGTCGATTCAACAATCATGCCCAACTAGGAAGGTACGTTAGTGTTGCGCTAAGGGAGTGGGATAAAGGCTGAACTCACCAGGCCACCGCCGAAAAACATCACCGAAATGGAAACGTGCTCCAGATCCTGAGCAGTCCAAGCATCTCCCCAGGCAGCGAGATGCTCAAGGAACACATTTGTCACGCCGTAAAGCCAGATGACGAACGATTCGGTGAACTCAGCTGTAGCCATCGCCGACTTCGCACGACCGACGACTTCCTTAGGGGGCTTCACGTTCCACGCCCATCCAAAATCAGCAAAAGCGCCCATCCATCGCCCGAGCGTGAGCAGACCATAGAGGAAGAAGATGCCGCCCTTGATGTAATGTGCAAGCACGTTGAAGACTGCTCCACCTCGTCCAATGCCACCATAGACAACGGTGCCACTAGCTATGGCAACAAGACCTTGAACCAAGACAGTGCGCTCGCAGATCAAATGGAGGAATCGAATGGCTTTCAGCGTCCGTCCAGCAACGAAACGTGCTCCATATCGAGAGAAAAGCCTTTCCATGGA
Organism: Phaeosphaeriaceae sp. SRC1lsM3a; assembly: GCA_001644525.1. Lineage (NCBI taxonomy): Eukaryota > Fungi > Ascomycota > Dothideomycetes > Pleosporales > Phaeosphaeriaceae > Phaeosphaeriaceae sp. SRC1lsM3a. The sequence goes on from KV441723.1 coordinate 886,382, forward strand.
CGCCCTCCGTAAGAAGCCGTGTTTCTCGGAGGTATCGTCGAACGAGTCATCGTCGTCGTGGGTGTACCTGCGAGTAGGCCCAATGAATTGCTGGTCCTCGGATTCAACACTAGGCGATCGCGAATGACCAAACAGAGACGCCGAGTTTCGCTCTGTGCCCTGCCCTGAGTCATTGGAGAATCGGGACGGATTTGGCAGCTCATCATGCACTCGCTCGTAGCGCGCCATGTTGGCTACCGTCATCGGGTGCGTGGTGTCGTCGAGGTCCGCGTCGGGTCGACTTTGTCGGGCATACGTCTGAATAATGGCCAGAAAGACCCATGCGCTTGCGATCCAGGTAATAATCCATCCTGTCTTACCATGCGCGTTGTTCGCGTAGAGCTCTGGGGTGTTGTGATTGTAGACTAACCCGAGGACTAGCGCCAAGGCATTTATTGTGAGGAATGCTAACTGTGAAAACAGTGTATACCGCGAGCGCGCAATGCTAAACATGACGGCTTGGAAATCGTCAGCTTGCTTGCTCGCTTGCCAAGCAGAACGGAGTTACTCACCAATTGGCAAAACGACGACCCATGCCAAGATCTCCAAGCCAATGTGCCAGTACATGAGCACGGCATGCTCAGAATGGCTCCAGTAGCTGCCAGTCTGGTCCAGGTGCTGCGGCTCCGCATGCGGCGCATCGTGCGCACTCATTTCCATGTGCTCATCGCCATGCGCAGCTACCTGGGGTAATATCCCCAGCAGTAGCGCTGCAGTGGCTACCGAGAAGGCTACGCGACGCAGCATGTGCTGAAAATTTGATGCTAGGTGAGTTGTGTAGAGCAAAGCGAATGCTTGGGTTCGTGGTTCGTGTAGAGACTGGGAAGGACACAAAGAAGAAAGAAACACGCTCGATCCAATGTCCGGCACGACGACACTTCAGGCGAAGAGCAATAGCACTCAAGGAAAGAAGGAGCAAATGATGCAGGCCACGGTTTTTTGCAAGCAGAGCGCCTCTCAGCAGCGTCCGCCATCTTATTATCACACCACGGAACTGTCGGAAGGCTGCGCTGCATCCCTTGTCATCACGACCTGTTTGTCAGCCCAGGCGCGGTGCTGCTGCCATCGCAACTTTTCGCGGTTTGTGACGCGAGGCCGGTCGCAACATGTGGGTCCCATCGGCGAGCACGGAGGTTAGGCGGGCGTCATGAGCCACACCATGCAGCTTATGCAGGTGATGTTTCTCTATACGTCTCGGCAGACATCGATGTTTGCATGGTCTGCTCTCACCTCAGACTCCGACTCGTTCTCCGCTACTTCGCTGCCTGGCACATTCTTTGAAGCGAGGCGGGGCTGCGACTGCCACATGCATCACACCACCACACTGTCCTACCTGCACGTGCAAAAACCGGCGACGACGTCCATGGCCTCCAAACCAAACCACTTCGACCATCACGATGAGCTGTTCATCGATCAAAGGAAGACATGCCGCACTGCTCCGGTATCCACGTGGTCCAGACCTCTCCTACGTAAAAACTGCTTGGCTCTTCGTTCATGCCTGCATCCGCCGTTTGCGAATTACGATATTTCCAGGCTTCGTCCGAGCTGCAACCAAATTCCGTGCTCCGTACCCGCAATACATCCAATTGGATGCTTCGACGACCACCAACGTCATCTGCACCATACCTTAGAGTTTGTTAAGCTTTCTTCCTAGCGTCTTGGCTCAATGTACAGACATGCTCTCGCGCATACCGCCTTGTGATCGGCTTCCGGGCACTTCCGGCTGACGGGTCACTTGAATACTGGCTCATGGCGACAACGAAATGAAAACATCGACGCTGTCTGCTTGACATCGTGTTTACGTTGGAGAGATACAATGCAAAGAAGCTGATCAGCTCGCTGTTCCTGACCACGAGCAGACGTCTACACCAAGTGGCCATCACATGTAACTCAACATGGCACTGCCATTTCGCCTTGCAGCTCAACTTTGACTCATGAGTACAGTATGCAGGGATCTATCACACCCCCCATCCGCAGCCTAGCCCAGTCTGGCTAGGTTTTGCGATGAATGTGTCCTGCCGATGCTGTACCAAGTTCAACCTCTGCGCATGATCCTCATCTGACCTAAAGGTCGGCCAGGTTCAAGCTATTCCCGGCAACATCGCTGCATCTTCACAGCACCTCACCACCGTCCCAGCATTGAGGTCAAACTTCGATTCTGACATTTGCCTCAGGTTGCAACATAGCGCCCCCATTCGAAACGCAAAGTTCCCGAACATTACATAAGAATTCAAACCACACAGCGGCCCCGTGAAACACGATGCTAGCTTACTTAAGATAGCAAAACTGAGTGTTGGCTACAGTACCCAGCACTACGGGTTGTTGTGCTGACAATGGTCGGCTGCATCGATAAGCCCTGTCGCTACAGTCGGTAAACGATGTGCAAGATGAGATGTCAGAAACGGCAATCCCTGCTTTCTTGGTCTACACGAATTGCGCCATACCCTAAGCACCACAACATTCAACGCTGCAGCTGTACGAGGCCTAAGAGCTCCATACAATGGGGAAAGTCGTTATTGGTTCCAACTGCTATAGCTGCAGCACGACTTTACCCTTGGCATGACCGCCTTCAAGCCTCTCGAAGGCTTCTTGCCACTGTTCCAACGCGAACACACTGTCGACCTGACCTTTGTACACACCTTTCTCGATCATATCTGTGATTTCTTGCAACTGCGTCTGGTTGGCATCAACGATGAACCAAACGCTTGCGACGCCTTGAGCCACCCCATCACTTGGTTTCTTTGGTTCTGCTGGCTCCGCCACACTGATGACTATTCCATCCTTCCTTGTGCATTTCCAAGCGTTCGTAAGGGAGGCTCCACCGACACAGTCCAACACTAGGTCAAACTCACGACGGCTCGGGTCACCCCTCACCCAGTTCAAAATGTCCGTTTTAGTGTAGTCCAACACCACATCTGCGCCGAGACTCTTCACAAAATCGACATTGGTAGGTCCACATGTGCCGACAACATGGGCTCCGGCTTCATGTGCCATTTGTATGGCCCATATTCCCACGCCGCCAGAGGCTGCCGTGACTAGCACTCGTTTCCCATGGTTGTTTCCTCGACCTGGGGCCTGCAGTTTGCCATGGACGAATAGACCCTGATATGCAGTCAAAGCACTCAGCGGCACAGCGGCAGCCTCCACCCAACTCAAATTTCTTGGCTTCAAAGCTAGCTCGTGCTCCTCTGCTATGGTAATGTCGCGTGCACTACCCTTGATGTATGGATTTAAGCGAGCGTAGACTTCATCGCCAGGTTTGAAACCGCTGTGGGTAGATTTCTTCGGGCATGCTAGAACAATCCCTGCGACATCGAAACCCGGAACTGATATTCCTCCGGGCGCATCCAAGGGTTCCGGCCAGGTAAGCTCGCCACGACACAGTGCGACGGCTTTGGTATGAATCAAGTAATGATCTGGATGGTCGTCGCTGGTTGGCTCTGGTTGTGTCAGGTCTAGTTTCAGCTCTTTTGACGGTCTGGTGCGGATGAGTGCACGCATCTTGTAGCAGACGATGGCAGTAGAGTAGTTATCTGTAGGTTATCTGTAGAGTGCTATAACTGACCGCGTAGAAGAACTCGATATTTATGGTGGGAGCGGCAGTTAGAACTTATTACGACGGCACTGTACACCGAGTTACCGAGCAATTGACATCAAGATCAATTGATCAGTACGGCATGTCGGTGTCTCGGATCATTTTGGCAACGCCATATAGATATGATCGGCAACGGGCTGGTCCGTTGTTCTCTGCATAGCCTTACTAATGGCGGAAGCTAGGAACGCCATAGATGCAGGCACCATGCTACAGGGCTTCTGACAAGCGAGAGCGGAGGTGGAACTACCCCGCTTGTCATCATGACGCTTTGGAATGATGTGATAAGAGCAAGTCATGTCTTTTAAAGTTGTTAGCAGACGTATTGTTGCTGACTTGCATACTGACCTACACGTAGGCATCATCGGATTGAAACACAGCGGCTATGGCAAAAGACCATCCTGATGCAGACTTGCACCCAGAAGCGACTGGTCCTGCAGCGCAAATTGTCAAGGTGAGTAATATTCGTGACAAGTATCTCGTGATGCTTACCGGTTCGGCACAGGCGCACGAGGCAGAGAAATCCCTGAAATTATACTCTGGCTGGTTCTGCCCCTTCGTGCAGCGGGTCTGGATCGCCCTCGAGGAGAAAAACCTCGACTACCAATACATTGAGGTCAATCCGTACCACAAGCCGCAATCACTACTCGACCTCAACCCGCGTGGACTAGTGCCAACACTCCAATACCAAAACAAGCCACTGTACGAAAGCACAGTGCTTTGTGAATTCTTAGATGAAGCCTATCCCGATACACCACAGCTCCTGCCAAAGGATCCGTATGAGCGAGCCAGAACGCGCATCTGGACTGATTATGTAGGGAGTCGCATCGTGCCTGCCTATCATCGGTTCTTGCAGCATCAAGGCGAGGAGGGGTTGAAGGAAAAGCAACAAGAGTTTCTCAAGCATCTCAAGGAATTTACTCGCGAGATGGATCCAGAGGGCCCATATTTCATGGGCAAGGACTTCAGTCTCATTGACATTATAATTGCACCCTGGGCAAATCGATTATGGGTCTTTGACCACTTTAAAGGTGGTTCAGGACTGCCAGTAGCAGGTCAGGGCGGCACTGACGAGGAAGTCTGGAAAAGATGGAGAAAGTGGCTGGCCGCTATTGAGCAGCGGAAGAGCGTCAAGGAAACACTGAGTGAGCGTGAGCATTATTTGCCCATTTACCAGCGTTATGCCGAAGATAGGGCGCAGAGCGAGGCGGCGAAGGCCATCAGGGCTGGACGAGGCATCCCGTGATGACGTTGGAATGGATTGAGCAAATCACTTACGTGGCTGTGCGCGGCTCGCCAAATGTACGACGAAGCTCGTATTTGCTGATGTGCTGCTGTGTCCCCAGAACTCTGATTTGGTGTGCAGTTTACAACGTGATCAACTAAAAGACTTTGAGATTCGCGTACAACGTTCTGTAGTACTTCGACAATTGATAACAAGAGTCTTGTTTAGTTATACTGCGTTGTTGTGCTCCTAGGTCTAGTTGCAGGTATAAGATAACAGCCAAGGCGGTGCATCACCAAATGAGAGCCCCTTCGTACGAATAAGCTGGTTTTGGGCCATGCACCGCACCTTTAAACATATGGGATCTTATGTCTGCAGACCTTACCTGGGAGTACTACAATGCGTTGTCAGTATATTCAACTTTCTTAATTAGCACTTGAGGCACTACAGAATTATGCATGAGAATTTCACTAGTTGCATGATTTGTGTTATGTCAAGAGAGACGATTCTGGTGGGCCAGCCTGTACGGCGCATCACTCAAAACCAGCTCCTTCGTATTTCACGACAGTGGTAGCGAGCAACCTGCGACAAGGCGCCAGTGGCTGAATCTAATGCTAGTGAAGCGCGGATCATATATTGTCGCGCACGCGGGCTAGCCTCGCGTGTATGGCGAGATCTGGGATCTGATGTAAGTCGGCATGTCAGCTATGTATAGATGGCCAGGAAAGGACAACAATACACCACTATGAAGTAAACGCAGTGAGAAGAGAGGAGGACAGAACAAAAATATGTCTACTATTCTGAGTCTGAGCGTAGTAAGTAGAGAGAATGGTATCCTCTTCAATGGTAGCGCTGATCGGCTTGCCGTGCTGCAAGCGGCTTGGTTATTGGTTATGGTAACGTCATGGACGAGGCAGGTCGCCCAATCCTGCTGCATTCTGTACATTTAAAGCTGCGCAGGTCGCACCATTCGTGGATATTCTACAAAGGTCAATTGCACCATTACCATCCAAACATGCTTGCAAAACAATTCTTGAGCCTCAGTGCTGTGCTTTCGCTGGTTGGCGCGCAAACCGCCCCGGGTTTCCCGGTATCAGCCTCGTCCTCCCTTACCGTCGCGTATGGCAACAACACGGTATCACCTCCTGGCGAGTTGATTCCGCGTGGTGGTGCGTTGGCCCTTGGTTGATTCCGATTAGCATATGGAAAGCTGACAAGAATGCCAGAGACGGCGCAGCCTCCCAGTATAAGCGCGTCGACATGGCGGTCGGATGAGCGCGGCCCCGTCCCAGCTGTGCTGCTCATGGTCGACCTCGACGTGCCACGCAACGGTAGTCGCGTGCAACTTCTGCACTGGCTCGGAACCAACGTGACACTATCCAGCGGCAACTCCCTCGTCGTCGGTTCGTCGTTCGCCCCGTACCTGCAGCCGTCGCCGCCCGTGGGAGACGTGCCTCATAGCTACACCTTCATCGTGTTCGTACAGCCACGCAACTTCTCGATTCCAGCCCAGTACGCCAACTTGGCGCAAACCAGAGTGCCGTTCAACACATCGCAGTTCTTGAGCGACGCTGGGATCAAGCCAAGCGATGCGATTGGCGCCAATTACATCAGAGTACAGAACCTGACCGGCTCTGCAACGACAACCTTTCCTCCTGCGAGACCGACAGCGAGCGGCAATGCCAGTGCCAGCTCGCCGGTGGCGTTCCCTGGCGGTGCGCAGCCGCTGGTAGTTGGGGGCGCGACATTCTGGGCTGGACTGTCGGCTGCGGTGCTGGCAGGCGTGGCCGCAGTGGCTTTGTAGTGTAGAGCAGGTCAAGTTTGGTAGGCTAGTGTAATAAGACTGTAGATATCAGAAGTGTTCATGTCCACGTAAGAAGGAGCTGGTTCTTGGTCGTGCTCCACACTGGCTACTATCCAAACGTTAATAGCTCCACTAGGAATACGCAATGCATAATAATTTCTCAGATGTTTCGTGGAACACGTGTGAAGTACAACAGAGCTATCTGTCATGGTTTTGACTTGGTAGGTCATTGCCCGGCTTGTGCTCGGCCTATGTCATGCCCCAGCAACCGTAGCGAGATCGGAGACACCCTTGTTACCGCGGGGCATTCGTGACTCTGGCGGGGTTGCAGTACAAAGCAAAAGTCAACATGGCACCTTTGCAGCATGTAGGAGCAGAGGGTGGCGCCATGGCAGTCGCCGCTGGTATTGGAGCGCGACGACGACGGATGCGTGTCGGTGATAGCAATTGGCCCTCTCGCGCTCCCGTTGCGATACATAGACATGTGCAAAGAGGGCGCGCACAATTTTCCGTTTCCTAGTCCCCTTGGCCCCGTGCAATAAAACCTCGACTCGGCGCGCGCCCCGTCCCCTCGTCTGCTCCGTCGAACATGTCTGTCACTGTTGTCCTCGGCGCCCAATGGGGCGACGAAGGCAAGGGCAAGCTCGCTGACATCCTCGCCCACGAGTCGCACATCTGCTGTCGCGCCCAGGGCGGCAACAACGCCGGCCACACCATCGTCGCCAACGGCGTCACGTACGACTTCCACATCCTGCCCTCGGGCCTCGTCAACCCCAACTGCATCAACGTCATCGGCAGCGGCTGCGTCGTCCACGTGCCCAGCTTCTTCAAGGAGCTCGAGGCGCTCGAGAAGCACGGCCTGAGCACCGAGGGCCGCATCTACATCTCGGACCGCGCCCACGTCGTCTTCGATGTCCACCAGCAGGTCGACGGCCTCGAGGAGGTCGAGCTCGGCCAGGGCTTCATCGGCACCACCAAGAAGGGCATCGGCCCAACCTACAGCACCAAGATGACCCGCAGCGGCCTGCGCATGTGCGACCTCTTCGACGAGGCCGTCTTCGAGCAGAAGCTCGCCCGCCTGGTCATGGGCTACCAGAAGCGCTTTGGCGACCTGCTGCAGTACGACGCCCAGGCTGAGATTGAGCGCTACAAGGGCCTCCGCGAGAAGCTCGCGCCCTACGTCGTCGACCAGATACCGCTGCTCGCCTCGGCCAAGGCCAAGAACGCGAACATCCTCGTCGAGGGTGCCAATGCCCTCATGCTCGACATCGACTATGGCACATATCCCTTCGTCACCTCCTCCAACACCGGACTCGGCGGCGTCCTCACCGGCCTCACCCTGGGCTGGCGGTCATTGCGCGAGGTCATTGGCGTCGTCAAGGCATACACCACGCGCGTCGGCTCCGGACCCTTCCCGACCGAGCAGCTCAACGAGTTTGGCGACAAGCTGCAGTCTGTTGGCCACGAGGTCGGCGTCACCACCGGCCGCAAGCGCCGCTGTGGATGGCTGGATCTTGTCGTTGTCAAGCACTCGCACGCATGCAACGACTACACTGCCATCAACCTCACCAAGCTGGACGTCCTCGATGACTTCGACGAGCTCAAGATTGCCACGTCGTACTCCTTGAACGGCCAGCAGCTCGAAGGCTTCCCGTCCAACCCCGACATGCTGGCCCAGGTCGAAGTCCAGTACGAGACACTACCGGGGTGGAACAAGGCCACTACCGGCGCAAAGAGCTATATGGATCTCCCCCTCGCCGCCCGCAAATACATCGAGTTCATTGAGAACTTTGTGGGCGTCAAGGTCAAGTGGATCGGTGTCGGCCCAGCCCGCGACCACATGATTACACGATCAGGAAATGTATAGGTCGGTGCACTTGAGCCGCGTCACCTATCACAAAACTTTCTCCTTATGCGTGTCCTTCCCTCTCGCATCACCGAGAACGGAACCTTAGATAATGTCAGAAATGACAGCACAATTTCAAATGTCTCACTGCATGACTCTCGCAAATTGAACCAATAGCGCTATCCATGAGTAAGCGAACCTGTACAAGGCTTCCTATGGAAGACGTGTCAAACAGAAGTCTCGATACGCTTCTCTGACGGCGTACTGCAAGGGCATGATACGCATTCTCGTGACTCGCAGTGGCATGATCACGACGATTTGGATATGTTCAGGCCACCAGACTAAGTAGGGAGTGGGAATAGCCTGCGAGATAAGTGGTTGACTTCTATCGTCCTGCCTATTCTGCCTTATGTATGCAGACGCTAAGCCTTCACGGTACAAGTCTTAGCACTAGTCGTGATACTCAAAATTGGAGCTTATCCAGACTTTATAAAGCTTACGTTCTTCATAGCTAATACTGCTCAGATTCAACCATGTCCGCTAGCAGTGACGAGTACGACTTTGTTCTGGTGGGCGCTGGTTCTGCGTCATGCTTGATCGCCTCCCGCCTCTCACAACAATTACCCGACCATCGGATCCTTGTTCTTGAAGCCGGAGAACATATTCGCAATGATTCGACAGTCCAGACGCCTGGTCTATCACACACACTCCTGTCGAATGCTGCCTACGATTGGCAGTACACCACTGCACCAGAGGCCGGCCTGAACGATAGGACGGTGAAGCATCCAAGGGGAAAGCTGGTGGGTGGCACCAGTGCTATCAATAGCCACAGCGTTGTGTTCCCTAATATCGAGTGGCACGATCGTATCGCAAATGAGCTCCTGCCAGATGACGGGAGGGAGGAGTGGGCTTCGCAAAGGATGCGTGACTGTTACGAGCGATTCCAACATGTACAATCCGGCGCAGCCAATGACGATGCGGCATCTGAAGAGAGGGTGCAGGTATCGCGACCCCGTACTTTGGACTTTCTCCAGGAGCACTGGTTGAAAGCTTTTGAGTCACTTGGCCACAAGACAGGTACTTCAGAGTTTTGTGAGAGCCGTGCTGCGGCACTCACTATCGACAATGCCGTCGATGCCTCGAAAGGCGAGCGAAGTCATGGTGGCACGGCATTTCTGGATCCTGCTCTTCAACGAGGCAATGTGACCTTACACACGGGTGTGAAGGTCGACAAGATTGCATTTGACGACTTGCCTGCTACTGGTGGAAAGCTCCATGCAAGAGGCGTTTATTACACGCACCAAGGGGAGCAGCGCTTGCTTAGAGCTAGAGAAGTCATCCTTTGCGCGGGCGTCTTCGAGTCACCAGCGATATTGGAGCGATCGGGCATAGGACAGAGACATGTTCTTGATGCCGCAAATGTCCCTGTCTTGTACGAGCTTTCTTGTGTTGGCGAGAACTTACAAGATCATCTCAACTGCAGTCTCTCATGCGAGACACAAGACGGTGTTCCTACTCGCGATGAAGTACTACGGAGCCCCGATTTGCAAAAGCAGTCTCTTCGCGAGTACGAACAAAGCCGTACGGGTAGACTCGCAGAAGGATCGGCGCACAGTTTTGCCTTCACACCACTTCAGATGCTCGAATCGCCATCAGAAACTCAGGACCTCACCGATATGGTCTCACAATATGTGCAAGAAGAGAGCAACATAGGTCTACACACCCAGTACGCGTTCCTCCAAAAGACTGTCTGCAGCCCCACAGAAGCAACAGCCACCACATTCATGCTCCGCTCCCAACGCAACCGCGACCTCGATTCACTCCCAAAGGGCACACCAGCCTACGTCGATGGCAACTATGTCACGGTCGTTGCTATGCTTGCCCACCCATTTTCGCGCGGCAGCTCGCACATTTCCAATACAGACCCATCATCTCACCCATCCATCAAGTTCAATTACCTCTCGCACCCCCTTGACACCGAAATTTTAGCACGGCATCTTCTTCTCATCGAGCGCCTCTTTCAGAAAACGTTCTTCACGTCCATCGCCAAACCTGATGGTCGTCGACTTCCTCGCAGCTTTCCGCACCCGCTCACTTCGATCGAGGATGCGAAGAAGATATTACCGATCAACTCGGCGACAAATTACCATCCGTGCGGCACTTGTTCGATGATGAAAGAGGAGTTGGGGGGTGTGGTTGATGCGCAGTTGCGCGTGTATGGGACGCTGAACGTAAGAGTTTGTGATGCGAGTGTGTTGCCGATCATTCCGCGAGGGAATATTTTGAGTGCAGTTTATGCGTTTGCGGAGAAGGCAGCTGAGATGATTTGCAAGGAGGCAAGATCGGTTCCTCAATAGACAAGCAGACTCATCCGAATCTAGAGTGGTACATTTGACGGTGAACGGCCGTGCCCAAAATTTGAGCTTTTTGTCTACAATACATGAGCGATCCCGATAACATTTTTGCATGTTGTTGGCATCATCCTGCACACGAACGAGCTGGGTTTGAGTGATGCACTGCAGTAGCAAACACTCGAAATCCCAATCCAAGCGCTGGAAAACTACAATGCATTATGATTAACCAATATTACAACTAAATTAGTTCAAGGCACAACAAAGCTATATATTAAGGCTTATGCTTTTCTTATACATAGATTGCATCCTAGTCCTCCTGATTTACTTGCAAGTTTCTACTTATGGTGCGTTACCCAAAAACAAGCTTCTTCGCGGCTCAAGCCTTGGGCCAGACCTGTCATATTAGTCCATTGCGTGCCAACGTACGGTATATTTCAAGGACGTTCGAGGCAACTGAAATTCATGATTGCTCTTTCGCGGTCCCATAGACACAGACCGGCGTGATTAGATACAAAGCGAAATGATCAGACGATGGGGTCTGTCATGCTCAATTGATCATATCGTAGATGTGTCACGAAGAATGCGGGGTCCTGTTGTCTCCCGCTTTGCCTTGCGCAGCCTTGTCGCCCTTCACTCCGCCGATCACGGCCTATGAACTCTACTCGATGCTAAAGTGCAGCATCCATATCCAAGATGACCGCACTTATAATGCTATCACATGGCGCAATGCGATTCGAAGACCGAAAACATTCCAATAAGAACGCCTGAATGCCAAAATGAGTCCGAAGACATCAAGAAACCTCTACTTGGGTCTCCGGAATGGATGTGCTTCCGTATTGAGGACCCATTCATCTAAGCTTACAACATCCTCGGTCTCAAAAAGAAGGTAGAAGTACTTGAGCGTCTCGGCAAGCCAGAAACTTTCCATCTCATCGTTCAGGGTTGGGTTCAGCTTTGTTACGTCGTCGATAGCAGAATTACCATACTGAGTAGACGTATGCTGGTCAACAGCGAGGAACATGCGCCAACCAGCCTCGCGCCAGTGATTGTCGCCTGTGATTCGATACATGTACCACACAGACTCAATGGCCTCAGGACTAGAGGAAGGTCAGTAACGTTCGCCACTGCTATGATTGTGCTGACATTGACTTACCGAAGAATGTAATTCCGAGCTCCAATCCTTGTGACACCTGGCGGCAACCGTTCTTCTTGTATCCTGTTCTGTACATAGTCTTTGTGATTCAGTGGCGCAATCGGCGTGTAGATATAAGGAAAGACCGGGAGTGTCTGGCTTGGCTCTGCCACGGCGTCTTTGGCATCTTGCAACGGTTGCACCTTTGTAGGCTCGACTACATCTTGATCGAGGGCCATGGTAAGAGCTGAGGAGGTTTCAACTGGCATCTCGGCGTCATCTACCAAGTGTGCAAGCTGGCGCTTATCCAAAGTATCCGCATATATCGGAGTCTGTGTCGCTAGCACAGGGAACGCGGGGTTTGCTGCTGGTGTCGGAGGTGCCGTCATGGCTGCGAGCTGCTCCTGATACCAAGAAGAAGCTGACGACAATTGCGAGTGATACACTTTCATCTGCTCCTGGTAGCTCTCAAGGCGATAATCTGAGCGAGGGTCGAGTGTTTCCCAGTATAAAGTCTCGTTCCAGGTACACTCCTTCCTGCTTTCGCATGGGATCGCCTCGAACGACTCCGGCATGATGCCGCTCTGAGTCATGTCGTAGCTCCAGACACAGCCTTCTGTCAATTTCTTGGCCATTTCAAGATCCTCTGGACGATCGAAGATCTTCGCACCCATGCCAAACATGCCGCCGGCGAAGCACGTCAAATGCGCATTTTCTCCGACCAGGTCGCCAACTAGCTTATCCTTCTCGCGCGATGGCACATTGAGCTTGCCACAGAACAGTACATCTTCCTCCTCTGGCAGCATGGGTCGGAAAACCAAGTGCTCTTTGATCACCTCCATGGATTGCTCGTACATTGTACGATACTTTTCAATCTGGCCGCCCAACAGTAAATATTCCTTAGGCAGATACTCGTAGGTTGAATCAGACATTCCACCGAGGGTGTATTCCTCGCGACCAAAATCTGATGTTGATGCGAAACCCTGTTCTACACACTCTGGAAGTGTAGGCAAAGCTTGCGCAGCTGAAGTCGTTTCCACTACTTTTTCATCTACTTTTGTGGCTTCGTCAAGTTGAAGATCGAGCTGACGTCTTTCCAATACCTTCCCTTCCCAATTGCGAATCTTGCCTTGCGCGTCGCCCCCATTAGCAAACGCTTCTTCCTCCTCCTGCGCCGCTAGAGTTTCGCTTGCTTGCTGGGGTGCAAAGACGACAGGATCAGGTAGTTTTAAGGAAATATACTTTTTGCCCTCTGGAGACAGATGTGGGGTTGGAGACGAAGCAGTCGATACATCGAAAATACCTGCCTGTGGCTTCAGTGGAGCTTGTGCAGGCAAGTCAATGTACACCTTGCCGCAACCAGAAGCGTCCAAGTACGTTGGCCACATTCCAGGAAGCTTCGTCTTGTTTTGAAATTCCTCAAGGTTGTCCGTGATGCGCGCAATGGCGTCGTAGTATTTGTGTTCTCCAGTAAGTTGTGCGAGCCGAGTGAATTCCATAGACAGAGACCCTATCTCTGCAAGAACCACGCGGGTGCTGGCGCGGTGCTTCTGCGACGCGAATTGAGGCCTCCAATAATAGTACGTTTCGGGCATGCGATTTGGCGTGTCGAAGGCGCTGATGAGGATTTCGGCCAGTTCGACAGACTTATTCAGGAGGACCTTGTATTTCTTTCCACTAATGTCATACGCTGCTAGCAACCCACCCAGGTACCGAATAGTCGTCTCGAAAAGAGGAATGTCCGCGCGTGGGGTGGTGGTGAAGTCTATTGCGTCCACAGCCGTGACGGCTTCTTCGAACTCGTCCTGGAGGCCCATAATCCACAGTGTATCGAGAGCATCGACCAATGTAGCACGCCAACCCGCAAACGGGTCCTTGAACGTTCCCGACTGTGGCCTCAATTCGTCGTGCGTCCATGCGAATTCTCTATAGCCGCTCCAAGACTTTTTAAACACGGTCTTGATTCTATCCAATCTTGCCAGCCTATCTGCCTTGGCCGCAGCCTCTTCTGTCTTGAACTCAGATTGTATCTTCGGTATCCGTTTCGTCTTGTCGTTCGGCAGCTTGATTAGGGCGTGTGACGGCACAGGGAACTTTTCAGGGAGCTTCGTCCAATGAATGGGTGCAATGCTGGTCGACAGTGCAAGACCAACATCGATAGGCGCGGGGTTGACGTGGGGATTGGGTTGGATAGGCGTCGGGATCGAGGGCTTTTGCTGCGGCTCCTCTGTTGTAAGAGGACTTGGCGATGTCGACGGTGTCGGCAGCTTCTTCACCGGCGGCGGCGTCTGCAGCGCTTGCGTGATGCTTGCGACCGGTATGTCTAGCTCCAGCTTCCTCGTCTCATGAGCTATGGGTGGACGCGGCTTCGATCCCAGTCCCAGCGCGTCCTCGGCCTCACCCTTCAGCTCCGCCGCTGTCGATGCAGCGTCCTGCCATGTCGTCCCTGATGTCCCAAATTTGTACAATGCAAATATGGCAATGACGGCGAAGACCAAAAATACGCGATATCGTCTATAGCGAAACATGGCCAAAGGAATGTTGCAGAAGCGGGCCGTCGCATGCGCTGGGTGACCAGAAGAGAAGACTATGCGCTCTGGGTCGTCGCTGCCATTAGGACGCGTGAATAAGGAAGCAGAGTCAGTAAGGAGAGCAGGCGACAGAGGCCACCGTTGTACCAGCACAATCCGAGAGGAGCAGACACAAGTTGTCTCGTGTTCACTCCACTCTCCGGCTTGGCTCTTCGCCAAAGTCCTTAGTAGTTCGCATGCCCCACACTCGATGGCGATCCAATGTAGATCAGAGATTGCACTTGAGCACTTCCCCCCTGGCGAAGGCGACAGGCTACTGCAACATGAGCAGACTGAATACATTCCAACTGACACTCGATACATTCTGTGGCATGTCGCGCGACCCAAGGATGCTCGGCTTCCGGCTAGCGATCGATTAGCATTAGCGGGTCTACTAAATTTAAGCTTAAAGGACCCCCTGTCAGCCGGAAGTCCCTTCACTGGGGTATCTGTTGGCGTACTCTAGCCGTCTGCCATCATTTCAATACATCTCAAAGGAGATGAGGTGGCCTTTACGCATTGTATCTCGCCATAAACTGGTACGCAAATACGCACAGGGTCTGCAGGTCGAACAGTTTTGTGCCAATAGAGGCTATATTGTTTAATGTATTCTGATCACAGCACTACTAGTCAGGCGAGCCCGACACAAGCGATTCTGATACCTTATGGAGAGTCGTCTTGTAGTCTACGATTCGACCATTGTGTGCCGACAATCACACTTTCCAGCATAGCTCCCTTTGACACGCCGTATCTGCCTCACTATTGACCTTCGCCAGGTTCTGGTTGCCGTCCCATTTGCCGGGCCTTCAACATCTCATCGCAGAGTAGCAAGTTAGACGCAATTCCAGTGGCTGACGCTATGCAGTTGCGTAGCACACGGAAAGAGTCGTAAACACCCTCTTGAGTCGGATCCATGGGCTCGCCTGTTGCGAGGTTGAGGCCGACGACGTTGCCTTCGGCATGTTCGTCCTGCAGCGCTGCCACTGTGCAGATTGTCAGCCATCATTCAATGATAACGAGTGATAAGACTTACAGGAATCTTGAATGTCATGACCAGAATTCGCTGCCAACGTCTTTGGTATGATAAGCAGAGAGTCTGCGAAAGCAGATACACCCCACTTCGCCTTGCCCTTCACTGTCTTCTTGAATTGCTCGCTCTCTAGGCGCGCTGCACACGCGACCTGGAAAGAGCCGCCTCCTGGCACGACACTCTTATCCACTATCATGTTGTACACACTCCTCAGGCCGTCGCGCACTGCGTCTTTGATCTGCGATATGGTATGTCCGTTCGGTCCCTTGATCAGTAATGTGACAGACTTAGGCTCCTTGACGTCTTCGATGAACGTGTATTTCTCCTCGCCGAGCTGGTGCTCGTAGACAAGGCCTGCCCAGCCGAGCACGTCTGGCGTCAGGTCATCCACGCTGTTTTGAGCGCTGCCACCGCATACAAGCTGAAGACGCTCCATGTTCCTCCTCTTCGCACGACGCAGTGCAAAGATACCATTCTTAGCCAGTACGTCCAAGCTGAGGGGGTCAATACCCTTTTGATTGATGATGACGAAGCTCTTCTTTGGGTCGTCGCCGCAAACCTCTTTCTTCAGCTCGACAATCTTCCTCAACTTGTCATCCACGAATCGCCTCTCGCTCTCGACCAGCTTCTCTCTTTGCTCGGCGCTTGAATAGTAGAAACCTGAGTTGATCTCTGACTTTTCATATTCCAGGCTGACATTGAGGGTGAGAATAAATGCGTTCTCGACTCGTTTAGCCATATCCGGATGCCTAGGGCCATGGTCTAGCGCCAACCCCCGGATGAGCTGCGTGTCGGCGGCGGTACGGTGCTGCATCGTCATGATTTCCACCATGTGCAGGTCGGGCTTCGCGGGCGCTTGGTAGATGGCGAGGACAGAATCGACAATGTCGGGTGTGAGCTGCTCGGCAAGCGAATTGTCAAGTTTCGTTGACAGCGAGGTTCGGGCAACGGATAGGAGAAGTTCTCGATCGACTTCTTTGGCGAGCTTGAACTCATCCAGGAACTAATTGCTGTCAGTATGGGTGTTGCCTCGTGTAGTGATAGGTTGACCCACTTTCAGTGCCTCCGTCTTCGCAATATCGTAGCCATCTGTGATTACTCGTGGATGTAGACCCTCGGCAATGTATCGGTCTGCTTGCTTCAACAGCTCGCCAACCAGGAGCACTACCGATGTAGTACCGTCACCAGTTATGTCGTCTTGGGCGGTCGCTGCTCGCGCGATCATGACCTGTCTGTTCAGCAGCTGCAATGCGCGGGTATACGATCAGACATACGGCCGTGGGATTTTGGATTTGCTGGTGGTTCATTAGCATCATGCTGCCGCCTAACCTGCAGTACACGCACCATTTCTTTCAAGAGAACGCTCCCGTCTTTGGTGAGTTTGATCTGCAAGTATCGTCAATACGCGCAGTCATGATCAACTGTGGTGACGTACTCCTCCAGCGCCATCGACAAGCCTGGTGATGGTTAGCCCATTATTAGCAAAAATCAGTGGTAGAACTTACATTTTCAGTGTACCGCGGGGCCCCAAATTTGAAGCAAGCACCTGTGCATATGTCAGTAACCCTCATGCCATCTGGGAAATTACCAAGCACCTGCTGTAGGCCCTCTCCGGCCGAGATGTTGACGCGCAGAGCTTCCCCGCGCCTCTGTGTATTTGTTAGATTTGGCTTCGTGGGGGCGGACGAGAACAGGCAAACAAACCCTCGACTCCGCCTTTGGGTTCAGCAGCTGTGCGGCTGACATGTTGGATGGCTTCTATCGGGTTCGGACGTGCTGCGAGAGAAGTCAAGCAGTGTGGTGTTGTCGCGGGGCCTCTGTCCCGTGCAGATGTTCGAACTTTTGGAAACGGAGCGCGGACAGCTTTAGCGCGAAAGCTTTGACTACTCGGTTTTTTTCAACTTCGCGGTCGCACACCACTCGTCCCCAGCACCAACCGTCGCAATTCCACGACGAATCTTCTCAATAGCCTAGCGACCTCGGCAGCAGACAATTACACATCCGGCGACGCATCATGTCGATCGATTACCTGCTGCACGAGAGCCCCGTGGGCTACGCGGTATGTACAGGAGCTCCTGCGCTCGGCGCCCCCAATTGCTAGCTGCTGATGCGCAGTCCATAGGTCTTTAAAGTCATCCTCCAGCCCGATACGATCGGAAACCGTCTCGCTGAGGTGCAGAAAGCCGTTCAGGATCTCGACAAATTCGGCAAGACGGTAGAGCTTGTCGGCCTTGCGCCATTCCAGGGCACCCAAGATGCGCTGCAGGAGATCAACGACATCAGCGAGGGTATCTTGTCCGACTTCTTGCGCGCGACCCTAGAGACCAACTTGCCCAAGGCTGGAAAGAAGAAGGCGATTACCCTCGGTATCAGCGAGAAGAATCTTGCCGGAAGCATCAAGGCAGCGTTCCCGAACTTGTCCTGCGAGACGAGCGACACCTCAGAGGTTGTCTCTGACCTGCTTCGTGGACTGCGCCAGCATTCTGGCAAGCTCATCAAGAAACTCCAGCCTGGCGACATTGACAGGTCCATCCTCGGTCTTGGCCATGCTTACTCCCGTGCCAAGGTCAAGTTCAGCGTGCAGAAGCAAGACAACCATATCATCCAGGCCATCGCGACTCTTGATCAGATCGATAAGGATGTATGTATACGCATGACGTTCTCACAGCGCATCCGCTAACAGCTCGCAGCTGAACCAGTTCTGTATGCGCCTCCGCGAAAACTACGGATGGCACTTCCCCGAGCTGTCGAAGATTGTCTCAAACAATGACCAATACGCCAAGGTCGTCCTTGAGATTGGCGATAAGTCACGCCTAACCGAGGATGATGTCCATGATCTTGCAGCGGTTGTTGATGACGACGAGGGTGTTGCGCAGGCTATCGTCAAGGCAGCCCGCACGAGCATGGGTCGCGATCTATCGGAGGCCGACATGGAGATTGTCATGGCTTTCGCCAAGCGCACCGCGTCTCTTGCTGCATATCGACGACAGCTGTCCAACTATCTCGGCAGCAGAATGAACCAAGTTGCCCCTAACCTGGCTGCACTCATTGGCGACACCGTGGGGGCCCGTCTTATTTCCAAGGCAGGTTCCTTGACCAACTTGTCCAAGTACCCCGCCTCTACTGTGCAGATCTTGGGTGCTGAGAAGGCACTATTCCGAGCGTAAGCTGTTTTGCAATTTCAGCGCCAGCCTAGACTGACATGTTTGTAGGCTCAAGACCAAGGGTAACACTCCCAAATATGGTCTCATCTACCATTCGTCTTTTATTGGCAAGACTGGCGCCAAGTCAAAGGGCAGGATATCACGCTTCTTGGCCAACAAATGCTCCATCGCATCAAGAATCGACAACTTCTCGGACACGCCGACATCCAAATTTGGTGAGGCTCTGAAGCGTCAGGTAGACGAGAGAATCGAGTTCTACGCTTCTGGTGCGCCACCAGCCAAGAACTCTGCTGTCATGCAAGCCGCAATGAACTCTGTGATGACCGATATTGGCATCGCAGACCCGACCGCAACTGCTGCAGAGGATGTGGAGATGGCCGATGGCATTACTGCAAGTGCAACGGAGCAAGCTGTGCGCAAAGAGAAGAAGGACAAAAAAGAGAAGAAGAAGGACAAGAAGTCAAAGTCCGCCGAGGAAGATGTGTCGGAAAAGAAGTCGAAGAAGGACAAGAAGAGGAAACATGCGGACGAAGAGGATGGCGAGAGCAAGAAGAAGAAGAAGAAGAGCAAGGCTTGAGGCAGCAAGGACGCGCGGTAGGAAAAGTCGACCATGTATTCGTATGTACTCCGCTTGGGCGTTTCCTAGTGGAGAGGGTGTTTTGGCGTTGATGAGAAAAGCCGCCATTGTCTGCATATCCTTGATGCAGATTCATGGCTGTGCAGGGCTGTCTTGCTTGTATATCTATAGTTTTGACAACCGGTTTCTGGAAAGTACTGCAGCTCAGTTTCGACGTGAGATTCATCCATTCAACCCACTGTTCACCAGACGTGTCCAGCCGAGCCTAGCTTTGTTCGCATATAGTGCAAGCGTTGGTGGGACTTTGCAGACGGGCGTTTGGAGCGACGTGCAGTAGCTTGCCGTTCCTGCCTAGCCGAAATAACGGATCCCTGTCCACGATCGGAAGGAACGCACGGCCAACAGATCGACAACCCTCAGGCGTGGTCACATGCGCATCCCAACCCCAGAACAATTTGACGTCTTTTGGCTGCTTTGAGCGGATCTACAATATCTCTCCAAGCCTTCTCATGGGACTATCGCACTTGATCTGCCTGGCATATCTGACTACACTTATGCAATCAACATCAGGCGGCTAATGCGCATCGTCGTACGCCGGGTGTACCGCATGTTGGGGCATATGAGCGAAAGTGACAAGGGAGCAGCAAGACTACAAGTTGTTTTCTATGACCGCTGAAGACTGATAAGTAAATTGAGGTATATCAGGTGTCTCTTTGTTGCCGGAAATTTGGACTGGCCGTTTGGTGGTAAACCCTGTTCCTTTTGCTTATATTTGCCAACATGCGGTATTTCCTCGTGCTGCAAAGGCAGGGCAGCTCCTCACTGAGCAAGACTGATGAGATCCTCAAGGGGCCGTGTTGGAATAAAACGACGGCGAAAGAGACTACAGGTACACCAGAATTGTTCGAGATGTTTCGCGCGCCAAAGCGTGATGTAGATGGAGGTCTGGCAGTCCAGCGTAAGGTAATTAGCATACCTCAGCTAGCGCCGCCTGCAGGATGCGCCGCTGCTTTGGAGTAGACTGATTTCTAGGTACGTTGTCAAGCACGGATGTCGCGTCCATCACTCAGAGAGAACAGCCACCTCTTGAACACTCGCCGTTACTTTCTTCTCTCTTTCTCTTTCTTTCCTGTGCAAATACACCTCACTGACATCAATCCATCAAAAACGCGCTCGCTGCGGCCGCTGCCATCTAACCGGCGTCAGGGGGCGAAACTTGGTGTTCCTTTGCGTGCGCCAGACATTCTCTGACTTGCATCCGGGCCCGGCACACAGCCTGACGCCGACTTTGGTGTTCTCGACAGCATCGTGCTAAACACTAAATCGCACCCTCTGGTGTTGAGTTTGCAACCCGCGTAGTCACCAAGCTCCCGTATCAGCCAACGCCCGCGCTGCCTGCGCCGCAAAATTGCGCTCTCTTGTTGAATCTTGTCACGCATCTCTTCCTTTATATAATTCTTACAAGAGCCCCATCAACAGCCGCTTTCATTTGGGGCAGCTTGTGTTTCCCTCGCTATGGATGCCGACGCGTCGTCCCCAGGCAGCTTGAGCTCGCCTCCACATTCGCCAGAGCAGGGCACACCCAATTCCTCCGTCCGAGCATCTGCAAGTGGTGTTGGTATTGGTGGTGCTAGAACTCCCACCCCTGGAAATGCAACTTCATCACCCGCGCCGCGAGGGCTCACAGCATCGGGCCAACCGCGCAAGAAGCCCGGCCCAAAACCTAAGCAAAAAGACCCAAGTGCCCCGGAGCCGGAAAAGAAGGCCAGGAAACCCCGCAAACCAGCAGAGCCAAAGGACCCGAATGCTCAACCTGTTCAGCGCAAGCGGAGAACCAAGGCATCATTAGATGCACAGGCTGCACAAGCAGCGCAGACTACCCCAGCGCCAGACGTCGTTGTCGCCGACGACAAACCGCCTGTCCAGAAATCACCCGCACCCCAAACAAGACCCAGCGAGCCGGTGCCAACACCTCAGCCAGAGATGCCGCCTGCCGTTGCTTTACCACCTCGCGTGTTGAGCAATCCTGAACCCACAATTCACAGCAACCCCAATCTGTCTCACATCAGTGTCGCGCCTTCCACTCCGCGACCATCGAGCTCAGGCCAACGGTACGACCCCATTCGCGGGGGCGTGTATGAATCAAAACCCCAGGTCCCAGCGAGTGCACCCCCGCCGCCTGTCTCCCCGCCGCTCAACCGTGCCAGCGCGTCACCGTCCATCACGAGTCTGATTGATCCTCCTTCTGCCAGCAACACCTTCTACTCTCATCCTGTGAAGCTCCAGCAACAGCCGTCAATCACTTCTGCACCAGTATCACCCGCCGGCTTCTCTGTGCGACAAGGACAGATCTTTCCTTCGCAGGAAATGCCGCCTCACCAACAGCAACCTCCTACCCAACCACCACAAATCTACTCAACCACTCCGGCCGCCCCTACTCCAATGGACGTCGATTCCGAGCCGTCGAAGCCAGCGTCAGTGCCAATGGCCAAGACCAGCTCTACTAATTCTGGCACGCCCTCGAATGCTAACGCGCCTACACCGCCTACCAAGCCTGCCCGCCAAAAGGAAGCGCCGCCACCCTTGCCCACTGGCAGTGGTCTTCTCTCCGGTACGCCGTTTGGTCCAGTTGCGAGCTCGAACGGCATCGGAGAAACAACAGGTGCCAATATCTGGCTGACCTTCGATTTAAAAGGACGTGACAACGTCACCATCAACTTTGCTCAAGAGGTCGAAAAGAAGTACGGCTTTGCCGCTTTACATCCCCGCATAGCAGCGCGTCGTGAGCGTCAGAGACAAATCACTGCAGCTGGTGCGGCGCTCGAAAGAGCCCAAGGCGGAGGTGTGTCTAACGATGACATGTCTGTGGATCTTTCGGAGAACGAGAGTAACGTGGAGATGGGCGGTATGGACGACGAAACATCCGCTCGTGAGAATGGCGGCAAGAAGCGGCGAAAGCGCAAGCAGGAAGATTACGACAAGGAGGACG
Organism: Phaeosphaeriaceae sp. SRC1lsM3a; assembly: GCA_001644525.1. Taxonomy (NCBI): domain Eukaryota; kingdom Fungi; phylum Ascomycota; class Dothideomycetes; order Pleosporales; family Phaeosphaeriaceae; species Phaeosphaeriaceae sp. SRC1lsM3a. The sequence goes on from KV441723.1 coordinate 908,704, forward strand.
ACTTCATTGACGACACCGAGCTAGCTTGGGAGCAGCAAGCGCTCATGGCTAAAGACGGCTTCTTCGTCTACAGTGGTCCGTTGGTCACCGAGGAGAAGCCGGCGGTTGAACGGTACGTATCGACCAACTCGCTTGCGCACGATCTATCACTAACACCGAACAGTGCTGATGGCACCGTCCGACGCGGACGCGGTCGAGGGCGTGGCGGCACAGCACGTGGAGATGCGACGGGACGGGGACGTGGTCGAGGAGGTGGCCCTGGTTCTCGCGGTGGCTCTACTGTACGCAAACCGCGCGTTACCAAGGCAGATCGTGCCATGATGGAGCAGGAGAAAAAGGAGCGTGAGAGCATGGCTGCAACGATTGCTGCGAAGCAGCCGGCACCGGCATATCCAGCTGGACCTGCCTAATCCCTCGCCGCTTGAGGCGTGAGGTGGGGCTAGAGGAGGTTTATCCTGTGCATTCGTCCTTTCGCTATCCAAGTTGTTTGCGTTTTACGGTTTGTTAGACCTGCATTTAGTCGTGGCTGTTTGTACGATACCCGCGCTGTCTGAGGATGAGCCTCTTTCAGCTGCAGACACATTCTCTTCGGTGTGCTTAGGTAAAGGCGTTTACATGTATGCATTAACGGGGGCGTTGCTATAGCTTGCAAACTACACGAAGAATAGGTAATTGACTACCTCCTACGAGAACTCCTATGGCTGCAGAGGTTGTTTTCGGTCTCATACGAAGGAGCTGGTTTTTGGTCATGCACCGCACTTGTTGCCATTTAAGATTTTGTGGCTCAACCAGGAGTACTACAATACCTTGAAACTATACACAGAGTCTATAAGTTACGTTTGAGGTGTAGCAGACCTACTTATTAATATATCAGATACTATTATGACTTGTACTGTAGACTTCCTAGAAGAGTTGTAAACATGTGCGGTCCATCACTAAAAACCAGCCCCTCCGTATAGAGGTGATCGAGAGTGAGTGAAACCTGAGAAATCACCCATCTCTCACGTCTCTCACTGTAAACACGGATTCCTCTCCATTTTCTCTCTGTGTTTTATCGCTTCATACTCTGGGCGTCGCGCACAAGTCAACGACTCGCCTGGCGGAGCACTTTCGACCTCATCACTTGTATTCATCTAGCGCATGACCTCACAGAAACCGTCACCATGAGTATGCGCAGGCAATTACCGGAGAAGCTTGACATCAGCGACCGATCGCGCAGATTCTGGGTTGGCACATACAAGTTTGTATCGGATGGGTTCATGGACGAGCATGGTGGTAAGTGGGTAGCTTCAGCTGTATAAGAGTATGCTAACGCAATGGTCATGTCAGTTTACCGCGCCTTCGATTGCTATGATGAAGATGCGCGCGCTCCAACACCTCTGCCTCCACTCATTTTCACTGGATATGCGGATGGCGGTGGAAGTGAAAACGTTCCGGAGGAGACTAGCACAACGGCAGCGATATCGAGTTCTTCAATTTCTGTGACTGAGCCACTCAAAGTTGATGGAGAAGAACCAAGTCCTAAGAAACACAAGAGCACTGCGACACAGGATCGCGAAAGCAGCACTTCACCGCTTTCAGACTATCCCTCGGACCTATCCGAGTGGGACATGAGTGACAAGGTAAGAAGGACGGCTTCGAAGACTGCAGTATTCCAGCTAACTGAGATACTAGACAAAGAGTAAGATGACAAAGGGGAAGCGCAACAAGGAGAAGAACAAGGTAGAGATGCCTGCCACAGCCAAGACAAAGCAGGCACCGAAACGCAATACGCGTGGTGTAGCTCAGAAAATAAGAAAGTCAGCCAAGAAGACATCTGCGCCAGTTGTATTACAGCGGCAACTAGGGGGCGGCACTTCAAGAAAGCGGCCTGCTCGTTAAGCAGAGGTACATGGACAAGGAGGAGGGTACAGTTTGCTGGACAGGCGCTATGGGTTTGTGGTGCGATGATACCCCATTATTCCGGCATTTGGGCTGCACAAGGTCTTGGTTGCCACAATCTGAGAGGTATGATTGGAACTATGGTTGGTAGAGACGTGGAAATGAGCCAATTGGATGGAATGATGGATATTGCGCCTCTTGATGCATAAATGTACAAGTCTTTTACATGGTTGCGATGCATTCCTGCCCCTCCTACGACCATCGAATCTTGGTTTTCCACGATTCGAGCGTGGCCTGCCACCAGCTCCGCTGCGGGGCGCGTTCTATCTCGGCCATCAATAGGTCGTAGTGCTCGGGGGCGGCGGTGGGTTTCAGGACGTCTGCTGACAAAGGATACTTTTTGCTGTACCGGTTCTCAAGCAGTGAGAATAGTGCATTCACTTGAGCTTGCTCGGCCTGTGGGTTTGGTGGTGATGCGGGCGCAGGTGTGGCAGCAGGGGCCTGTGCCTGCTTAGGGGTGCTTTCAGCGGGCTCGAGAGGCTTGAGCCCATATGGCTGTCCGCGGTGCTCGATGACGCGGGTGAAGGGCAGGTTGGGGCGGAAGGCATCTTTGGGCCAGAGGGTGAGCAGGCGGGCGTATTGTCTGGTTATCTTGGCGCAGTGAGCTTTGAAGGGCTTGAGGGAGGTCGAGTAGGGACTCACAGTAGACGCCATGGTGGTGTGGAAGCGTGTGCAGGCAGCGCAGTGGTGAAGACTACCGCAAAAGGCGGCTGTCCATGATGATGCTCTGATTCCGCGCCGGCGGGTCTGCCCCATGTTCGCGGCCTCGCTTCGTTAGGTCGTGTTCCTGTGGCTGTGGCTGTGCCTCGACCGAGCGGTCCGGACATTGGTGCGACGCCGCCGCCTGCGCTCACCACCAGACTGCCACTCCCACACGACCACTCTCGCTGACCATCTTGCTGTTCTTCCTCTCTCCTTCCTTCCTGTCCGCGCATTTCCCTGGCCTGCCGCGCTATATACCCACGCCCACACACGACTCGCACTGCACGACACCGCTCCCGGCTGCCCTCCTGTCCCCCGGCCCAGCATGCCTGCCCAGCGCTACGAACGGGTACGTTGCCCCAGCGCGTCCGATGCTTCATGCGACGGCGGCCCCGTGTCTCGCACACACAACGGCGATACTGACTGCGCCCAACAGGTAGCCGCCAACGACGACGACGACGAGTCACCCGCAGTCTCGCAGCCCGGCCAGCAGTGGCCGCCCGCCTCGCCACCCCCGTCCTTCCGCTCCTTCGAATCGTCCCCCACCGACGGCGCATCACGGCGGCTGCTGGCTGACGATCCCATCGCCGACCAAGAAGACCGCACCCTCGCCGACACCTTCGACTCGGCGTCTGACGATGACGACGACGACGACGGCCGCGACGACCGCCAGCGGCTGATGCGGGGAGAGCCATCCACCGACGAGCAGCCCGCAGCGCCCGGGCTGCTCAGGAGGCCCACCGAGATTCCCGTCTTCGAGACCCAGGCACCAGCCAGCGGGCGCGTCTACGGCGGAGGGAACGGCGGCGTGTGGGCCAACCTGAGCGCAAAGCCTACGCGGGGCGAGGACGCTGAAGAGAAGCCTCCGGTGCGTACTATGCTCAAGTGATGAAACCAGTTCTACAAGCAACGACTAACTGTGCTCCAGACATACGAGCAAGCAGCCGCTGATGCCACGCCGCCCTACTGGGAAACCACCATCCTCGCACCTGGCACCTTTGGCGACGAAGTCTTTGTCGAAGGCCTGCCCGTTGGCTCGCTCTTCAGCTTCATATGGAACGCCATGATCTCCATGTCTTTCCAGCTCGTCGGCTTCCTTCTCACCTACCTCCTACACACGACCCATGCCGCCAAGAACGGATCCCGCGCTGGTCTCGGTATCACTCTGGTGCAGTTTGGCTTTGGCTTCCGCTCCGCTGTTCTCAACCCTGGGGGCAGCAACAACGACACGCCCAGCCCAGGCTTCGACGGCGGTGTACCCAACGAGCCCAACTCACACGACTTTGACCCTGACAATGTCGGAAGCCCAGGTACAAGCGATGGCGGCATGACGCCGGCAGCAAGTGCCGTCACGGGAAGCGACTGGATAGCCTACGGACTCATGATCGTAGGCTGGTTCATCTTGATCAAGAGCGTCTCCGACTTCATCCGTGCACGGCGGCACGAGCAACTCGTTCTGCAGTCACCCGATCGAGGGCTGGGTGTCGCCGTTGTGGCCGAGGGCGAGAGTCCTGAGCGGAGTGTATAAAGCATATGCATTCTAATAGACTCCGGTTGTCCTGAATTTGTTATTGTAGCGCTTATTCTCACATCTACATCATAGGGCTGGATCACACGGCGTTTCTTCTTGGTGTGCCATCAAGCCAATATGCTCTCTGGCTTGGAAAGACGCGGCACCCCAGCACTGCCACTATGCACATTTGCACGAATCTCCTTGTTGTCTATATCCTGTAACATATCCTCACGGAACGCTCAATGCATATCATCATTCCTTTCCCTTGCAAACAAGCAGCACACGCGCTTCAATGTGACAAACTTTGTACCAGCGCATGAGGCCTCGGCGCTCTGTCTCTTGGTTTGTGCTAGTCGTCTAGTGGCACGCTCGGTGTTCTGGCGGCGTGGCTTGTAGGCTTCGGAGCGTAGCTGAGACGGCTGCCGGCACGCCCAGGATCGCGACACAATCGTAACAACTTGATTTATGCATCAACACTACGCACTACATCCTGCGTTATGGATCATGGCGAAGCTATGGTGCACACAGCATCGCAAGTGCGTCGAGACTTTTGAGAAAGAATAGGCTGCAATTCGAACATTAAACGATTTATTTGCTAAGACCTCCTTGTTTAGTTTTCCGTAGGCCAAGAGCAGTGTACCTGCATCAATCAAACAAAACGACCATGTTGCTGATCCAACCAGCGCTGCGCCACGTTCAAGACCTGCAGTGTTGCTTGGGAGCAAGATGTAATCTGGGCTCCACACCAAACACCACTCTTCGCAACGGCTGGTCCAATAATGCCAATGCGACACGGCGGCTTGGTCCGGCGTCATGGACTAACAACCAAGAACCAAGGCATGGGAACGGGCCCCCTAGGCTTAGGGTTCGGTGATATATGATCAAGAAAGCTGTTCTGCGTAGGAAGAAGGGCGAATTCTTGTACAATAGCAGACATGTTACGAACAAAGTTATTTATCCTTTGTGGTCTTTTCGCCAGCCCTATATACACGCAAAGTTCTGGAGGCGATATACCTCTCGATGAGCAACTTGTGGTCACTTTCGGTGACGCTGCCAGGGCGATATATGTCCCGGGTACGCAAATGCATCCAGAAAGTAGGTCTTTTCATACCTCAGTCACGTCGCTCATGACTGATCTTGACAGACACACAATATCCACCCAACATCAGCACACCCGCATGGTCATCTCCCTCAGATGACTCCCCCGGCCTCATTCTAATGATTGACCTCGACGCCCCTTACGAAGACCGCCGCGTCTCCTCCCTTCACTGGCTTGTCACAGGCCTCACCATATCCTCCTCATCACCATCCACAGAAAACCCATCCTCCCTTAACATACCCTCTTCCGCCCAGGTTCCTTGGCAACCACCTAACCCACCAATTGGCGATATTGCGCACACGTACGCAATCTACCTCATCGCCCCCGTGCCTTCTAATCTCGACATCCCCGCTGAGCTAAGTCGAAATCGCACGCCGTTTGATCTCAAGCAATGGCTGCAGGAAAGAGACTTGGAGGAAAACGTCGTGGCGAGGAATTATTTCAGGATTAGGAACTTGAAAGGCACGCCCACGGCAGTTTTTCCGGGACCGAGACCGAGTGAGACGGCGCCGTTGGTAAGGGCAAGACCAACGGGGACAACGGGAACAGAGGGAGAAATTGAAAATGGGGTGGGAAGAGTTGGTGCGAAGAGGGTAAAGAGTTTAGTTGCGATGGCCTTTTTGAGTGCGGTGGCTTTGGTGACGCGGTAGAGATTCATATATTAATTCACGGGTGCGAAATATAGATCGACGTACAATAGCAATAATTCAGATCGCCCGACCTAAGAGTAGGACATGGTTTATATTGAGATGTATCATGAGCCTAGCATACATAAACGCGACCAGCACTACATCATCGTTTCGTGCCTTACTGGTATGCTAGGTGTTAGGATGAATCGAAAAGCATGTCGTCTTTTGCTGTTGTCTCAGACGGCATTGAAACGTTGAGAATCGCTTGGTCACTTGTAAGTAGATCCATTCGCTACATGCTATCAAATTTTGTGTCAACTTAAGGTAGAACGAAGTGGTTTGTCCAAGAATACTGTCTATAATAATGCTAATACTCATAGCTCTATTGTGTAGTGTATAGCTTACTGTGAGTATAGGTAATATCATATTCTGCAACTAGCTCTGTGTTACGAATAAGATTCGAACAGGAATACGGATTGGGACGACTCCGACGACTGGGTCGCAGAGGCGGTCCACGAGCTGTACGACGACCTCTTGGAGGCACAACTGTCACATAATTAAGCACGTGACAAACCGCAGTCTACATAACCTCGCATTCTTCACCGACGCCGAATGGATGGCGTACGAATACTATAATCCTCTAGATTATAGAAACTCAACAAATATATAAACCTTATCATTGTAATAAGCTAGGCTATTAGAGTAATTAATTATAACCTGAAGTTATAGAAATATTAGGTATACAAGTAGAGAGTATTATAATAGTAGATGTAAATAGTTAGGTAAGATAGTATAGATAAGAGTCTAGAGAATAGTCTAAGTATACTTTATAAGAACTAAGTATTTTAACTATAG